>JAIEZT010000021.1:13931984-14239484 GCA_019594935.1 Periophthalmus modestus
TACGAGAGTGCGGTGGTGTCGTTATTGGCCTGGTCCTGATGGATTGCTCTGACATCTCTGCTGCTGCTGATGGGGCTGGAAGGAATGCACTGTCCAAATCCTCTTCCTCCTCTTCCTCCTCTGCACTGGCAAATATTCAGACTATGTGTACATGCAACACTCCAACACAGTGAGGGCTTTGTGTCATTATATATAGTGGCCTCACTGTACTTGAAGTTCAGATTTTAGTATTCAGTTTTTTTTGTTTTGATCTGGTACTACTGTGGTGAACATCAAAATACTGATCCGATACCACTGATTTTTGCGTTAAAATGCTTTGAAACTGTAACATAAGTAGTGCATGTAGTACATTTCCACAGAACTGTATAGGTTATATATAGAGAGATAGGTATTATCAGTATTTGGATAGTCGCAGGGTCTCCACAGGGTTGTGTACTGCCCCCTGTCTTCTTATGTTTTACTGTATAATTTACACATATTTACTGTAATATCAGTTGTACATTTGGACAGAACAGTAGGTCCTATGTAGTACAATTATCAGTATTTGAACAGACATATAGGGCTCTCCTCAGGGCTGTGTACTGCCCCCTGTCTTCTTATGTTTTAATGTATCATTTACACACATTTACTGTAATATCAGTAGTACATTTGCACCAAACAGTAGGTCCTATGTAATACAATTATCAGTATTTGAATAGACACGTAGGGCTCTCCTCAGGGCTGTGTACTGCCCCCTGTCTTCTCTCCTCTCAGGTCCCTCTGTCCTCTCTCCATCAGCCTCACACTTCCTGACTATTGTGCTATAAAGAATTTTACCACATCTAGAACTGATCTAAAATTAATATTACAGACAGCCAATAAATAATATAACTTTATTTATTTATTTAATTATTTAATTATTTTATAAAGCATATTAGATTTTTTTCATGAGAATCTTTTTTTTTTTTTTTTTTTTTTTTTTTTTTGTGATTTGCCCATATATAGGTAAAACTTCCATATGATGATTAAATTTAAATATTTCTTACTTTTTTGGTATATTTTGTTGAGTTTAAGATAAGATAAGATAAGCCTTTATTAGTCCCACAGTGGGGAAATTCCAGTATTGCACCACACAGTTAAAGAACGGAAGGAAAATGGTACATGCAATAAAACAAGATAACAGATAAATAGCTTAAAATAATTAAAAAATAGACTTAAAAATAAACTAAAAATAAACTCTAATGTAGCATCTCCATAAATTGCACATTGATATGATTGAATTACATATATTTAAGATTAAGGTGCACTATATTGTCCCTAAAGGAAAATTTGTCCTCTGCATTTGACCCATCCTCCAATGTGTCTGTGACAGCGCCGCACCCAGGACCCCACCTCCAGATCTTGAGCTACTCTTGGTCGGGACTACCTCAGCTAATGGATTTTTCCTATCGTGCCTGTTTTGGGTTGACAGGGGAAATCGAAGACACAGGGAGAACATGCAAACTCCATAAAAGCCCGTCGCCGCTGGGGGATAGAACCGACATCCTTCTCTCGCTGTTAGGCAACCATTTATTCGGGTTTATGGGCAGGCGACTTGAGTCTTTTCAAAGGGACTTAATCTGTATAATCTGTAGATAAAAACTGTTTTTGTTGCTGGATGCAGACAGGATGCAGGTTAGTCTAAGGTCAAATAAGTCTCTAGTAACAATGTATACTATCCAAACCTTTGCGATTTGTTGGGTTATTCATTTTTTTACATCAACTTTTGTGAAAATCTTCGTTCAAAATGTGCGTTGTTTAGCTTAGCCTCAGTACGCACTCTGCAGGGTTACCTACTCTTCTAAGGAGTCTTGATCCAAACTTACTGTGTCTCTTATGAATATTCAACACTATTGTGGACTGTCAAAACATGTCTGATGTAACCAATCCTATTTATCCAGAAGCCTGCGTCTTTAAAGCCCCCGGCCCCCTGTGAGGTGTCCCTACCTCCCTCTCCTCCATTAACATCTTGATCTTGGCCCCGCGGTACCTGTCAGGAGTCCAAAAGAAAGACTTCAGCGCTGAATGCCTCAATAATTTGTAGCATGTAAAGCTGGCAGTGGGGGGCTGGGGTACTGGGGATTCTCACCTTCTCTCTCTCTCTGTTTCTACCGTCTCTTTCTTTCTCTCGTCTCGCCATCTTTCTCTCTCTCCTCCCTCCTCACCTTCTTTCTTTCTCTGTGTCCGTCTCTTTTCTAGACTTCTTTCATTCTCTGTCTTTCCCCCCTTCCTCCTTATATCCCTCATTTGCTTTCTTTATATTCCTCCCTCTCCCCTTTCTCTCTTTCCTTCTACCACCTTCTCTCTCTCTTCTCTGTCTCTCTCTCACTCGATGTTAGCCTCTCTCTACTAGGGATTTGTCTTTCTCGCTGCCTTCCCCTCTTCTTTTTCTCCCTTCTTCCATTCTCTCTCTCTCTCTCTCTCTCTCTTCTGTTTCTCTCTATGCCAACCTCTCTCTTCCAGGGCTTTTTCTTTCTTGCTGCCTTCCTCTCTGGTTTTTCTCCCTTCTTCCATTCTCTCTCTCTTGCTTTTCTCTTCTCTTCCTCATTCTTTCTCTCTCTCTCTCCTCATTCTTCATTCTCTCTCTCTCTCCTCATTCTCTCTCTCTCTCCTCATTCTCTCTCTCCTCATTCTTTCTTCGTCTTACTCACACTCTCTCCTCATTCTCTCTCTGCTCATTCTCTCTTTTCTTCTTCTTACTCACACTCTCTCATTCTCTCTCTGCTCATTCTCTCTCTCTTCTTCTTACTCTTTCTCTCTCCTCATTCTCTCTCTCTCTCTCCTCATTCTCTCTCCTCATTCTCTCTTCTTCTTACTCTTTCTCTCTCCTCATTCTCTCTCTCTTCTTCTTACTCTTTCTCTCTCCTCATTCTCTCTCTCTTCTTCTTACTCTTTCTCTCTCTCTCCTCATTCTCTCTCTCTCCTCATTCTCTCTCTCCTCATTCTCTCTTCTTCTTACTCTTTCTCTCTCCTCAATCTCTCTCTCTTCTTCTTACTCTTTCTCTCTCCTCATTCTCTCTCTCTCCTCATTCTCTCTCTCCTCATTCTCTCTTCTTCTTACTCTTTTCTCTCTCCTCATCTCTCTCTCTCTTCTTCTTACTCTTTCTCTCTCTCTCCTCATTCTCTCTCTCTCCTCATTCTCTCTCTCCTCATTCTCTCTTCTTCTTACTCTTTCTCTCTCCTCATTCTCTCTCTCTTCTTCTTACTCACACTCTCTGTCTCGCGGCTGGAATTTGGCTGCGGGGCAAGTCGGGTATCCGCTTGACAGGAGAGGAGACGGAGAGGGGGGTGAGGGCTTGTCAAAGGGGCAGAAAATAAAAGAGAGGAGAGAGGGAGGGAGGGAGGGAGGGAGGGAGGGAGGGAGAGGAGGTCCGAGCTGCATTTGAACAAGTGCCAGACTATCCTCGCTTCACTTTGGTTCGAGAGATGTATGCGTGATGTAAACACGATGGGGGCTGCTGAAAGGAGGGAAAGAAATGGAGAGATAGTTGAGCAGAGGTGAAGACTGATGGAGATATAGAGAGGGGGAGGAGGAAGGAAGGAGGAGGGAAGGAGGAGGCTTGGGCAGGAGCCAGCGGTCTGACTGTAGAGAGAGGCTTTGGACCGGGTCCGTCGAGGGCTTGCACTATTACGTAATCGTGTTTGTGACGACTTGTTGAATGGGAAAAAAGAATGAACCATGGAAGGAACGAGACGGAAAAGATGAGCGAAGACCCCTGCCCACGCCTCCAGACACATAGCACACAAACAAACACATTAATACAAGTTTAAAAAGTTAATAAATACAACGAAAAACCTAAAACTTACTACTTTTGAAGTTTAGTTTAATGGTCCTACATTTAGTAACATTGACCCTTGTGAGTTTTAAGCCATGTTATAATGTTGTTACCTCCTCAAAAACATACTCAAAGACACGCTTGTCTCCATGGAGATACTGTAGATGTACTGTGGAACATTAAAGGCAGAGTGATAAAATAAAGTTAAAAGAAATGTTACCTACAGCACCTTTAAACATGGACCCAAATTGTGTCCCATAAGGTCCAAGGTTCAGTGTTATCTTATTGGTACCAGATAAGTTTAGTTTGGCAGTGGGTCGGCTATCTATCTATCTATCTATCTATCTATCTATCTATCTATCTATCTATCTATCTATCTATCTATACTATATATCGAGGTCTAGTTGTAAAGATCTGTGTACACATCTGTCCTAGGTCGGATCTATTTATTTCCTAAATTAAATCTGTCAACTGGCAAAATTGTAGATTGGCCCGTTTAGCTGCTCATCCAAGTACAGATATCTTCGAGGTCCAGTTGTAAAGATGTCTGTGTAATCCCAGATATTGTTCTCAGTTTCAGCCTTAATTCCCTCCATTCAACCTTTAATGGCCCTACTGGCTCGCCGTATTGTTCTCTTTGTTTCCTCTGTTTGCTTTGGGTCTGAGGATGGAGCTATAGATGGGGGAGAGATGATGTCTCAGACCCCCATTCCTGTTCAAGGAAGGATTGCCTTTCCTAGCAAAACTGTAAATTGTCCATTAATAAGGAAGCGCACATTCGCATGCTAGTTGTTGTTAGCATTACCACGGCAGTCAAAGTTGTGAAAAGTGCTTATAAACTCATCATGGTGTATAATGAGGTCGTTCAGTATGCATGAGGTAAGTGAAAAATAACTTCGAACCACTGCAAACTGTTTAAAATTCACTAGTTCGACTTAAAAAAAAAAAAAAAAAAAATCAGGTAGAGCGCCTTTAAAAACCGACAGACCTAGCCTGAAGATTACATCTCCCATCTTTAAATCCTCAAGGAGTCAGGAGACCAGCAACGCTCTTATCAAACTTTCAAATACGCTGAATTATTTTGACGTACGGACCTCCTTAATCCCTTTTTCAATAAACTTTCCTCTTGTCTCTGCTTTACCTCAGATGGACCACCTGTTACTGCTGTTGCCGTGACGATGCAGCTCCATAAATCCAGATACGGACCAGAGCATTTAAGGTATGACTGTATTTGCTCAACTTATCTGTGAAGTTAAATCCCAGCACGGATTCCCAGAACTGACCCTCAACTCCCTTCATCTTAACCCCTAAAATGGAGATTGGGATTAAAACAATAGAAAACAAAACTCCCGGTAATCTATCACCTACACGCCGCTTAATCGCTCTAATTAAGACGTATTACTGTAGTGAAAAATACCCCAAAGTTGTTGATTTGTTTTGGAGAATTCATATTTAAACAGTGACTCCTGCTTTCATTATGATTTATACACTGCAGAAAGGTCCTGTCAGAGTGTTTTTTTGTTTTTTTTTTTTCCTTTTATACACAAAGCTTCTAACAATCATTGCAAACAGTGGTGCATGGAGTACCCAGTTGTGTTACTTAAGTAAAAGTACACATACAGAGGTAAAAAAGATACTCAAGTAAAATAAAAGTATCACATCAAAAACTCTACTTGAGAAAACGTGTTTAAAAATGTACTTTAGAGTAAAATGTGTGTGAATTTGATTAAAAATTATACATATTTGGCTCAACTGTAGCAATATGAAGCCATTTCTTAATTTTTCTTATAGATTTTGTGTACAGTGGTATAAAAATAACCCGCAATAGGTGGAATCCACGAAGTATCAGCTTTATTTTTTACAATTATTCTATATGTTTCTTGGCTGTAAAACCTCTCACCACACACTTTACACACTTTTCTCGCACAGGCATTAACATTTTCTCACCTTTCTCTCTCGTTTAAACTCTCTCAAAGTTCAAACCTTCGTATATTATCTCCCTCTTCCTCGATTTTTTTTGTTTGCTCATAGCCGAAGCCTGAACTATAAAACTTGTTACTGAGAACATAATAAAAATAATCCCCCAAATCATATGAAAAGTACTTTTTACTTTTCAGGCCTGTTCAAAAATGTAGTGGAGTAGAAAGTACAGATACTGCGCTCAAATGTAGCGAAGTAAAAGTAAAAAGTATCCACTGTAAAATGCACTTACGTAAAGTCGAGATACCTAAAAATTCGACTTAAATACAGTGCTTTACTACTTATACTTCGTTACCTTCCACCACTGATTCGGAGGAGTTTAATTTGCTGAAGTGGATGACTCTCAGTAGATCAAGGACTTCTAAGCCTGATTTACCTGATTTATTACGTTGTATTATGGTTTCAGACAAACCTGAGTCATGGCCAGACTGATATGTGCAGCACTCTGAACTGTTCTATCAATCTTGAATGACTCTCGTTGAAAGCGAACACAAGTTCCCCAACAGCAGAACAAGCTGAGAAATCAAACTTTTGTGAAATCCAGTTGAGAGAAAAGCAGAGACATCTTCCCTGTCCACAAATGCACAAAATACTTACCATCTGCACATTTTTCACACAATAAATAGTCTGTTTTGACATTAGAATAGACTGAAGTACGTCTGTCGGCGTTACCATGTTGGTTTTGGTTCGCTTTGACGCTTCGCCTTCGACTTCCGCTCAAACCACAATGCTGCTCTGTGATTGGTCCAATCTCTGGTCCACTAGCGGCGGGACTGAAGTTCACCAGATGGACCTGCGAGGATTCATCATCCGGCACAAGGTTAGGTTTAGACATAGTACTCAAGTAATATACACTCTCTAGGCCAAAAAAAAAAAAAAAAAGGTCACACTCTCCAATATTCGGTTGTTCCGCTTTTAGCTTTGATTACGGCACATTCACTGTAGCATTGTTTCGATTTCGCTTCTTCAATGCCACAAGATTTATTTCCATCCAGTGTTTCATTCATTTTTCACCAAGATGTTGCATTGATGATGGTCGAGTCTGACGCTGCTCAAAGCTTCTCCAGCACATCCCAAAGATTCTCACTGGGGTTAAGGTCTGGACTCTGTGGAGGCTCCATGTGTGAAAATGATGCTCCTGAACCTCTGTCACTATTTGAGCCTCATGAATCCTGCATTGTCATGTTGGAATATGCTCGTGCATCAGGGAAGAACAAATCCACCGATGGAATAACCTGGTCATTCAGTTTATTCAGGTGTCAGCTGACCTCAGTCTTTGAGCTCAGACTGTTGCTGAACCTCGACCTGAACAACTGCAGGAGGCTCGGACCTGTTTGCTTAGTTAAATCCAGGTGGCGGCTTTTTTTTTTGGCCGGGCAGAGTACTTGAGTAAAAGTTTTGGTTACCCACTGTGAATAAGTCTCTCTTCTTCTCTTCTCTGTAGTATTATTATTTATGTTCATACTTTTCTGGTGGAGGGTCCGCCACCTTCGTAGAGATGTTATTTCTTTGCCTGGAACGTCTGTGTAAACCCTCAGTCCAGGTCTGATCCAAAGCAAAAGACGAAGTTTAAATCTGTCAACTGGACACATCTTTGTAAGAGTGAAGACGTTTCTCTGCAATGAAACGTCTTCAGTCTCACAACGATTTGTCCAGTTGACAGATTTAAACTCCGTCTTTTGCTTTGCCTGGAATGTTCCACGACATAAAGTCAAATTATGTATCTTGGATTTATTCAACTACGGCAGTTTTTTCTTCTAAAATCCATTGAAAAACATGCATTCTTCCTACAAACAGGCTCTACTCTTCAAAGATCTGACTTGTAACTTGGCCTGGCGGCGTCACGCTTGTTTCCGTGGAGATAGACAAGTTCAACGTCAAACTGTGGAACATTCAATTCAAGCAATAACATCTCGATGGAAACGAGGAGCTGGCAGCCCTCCACCCACCAGAGAAGTTGCATAGCGTTACGTTTAAGCAAATATTTGTGTTTCTATAGGCCTAAAGTAATGGGATTTCATTGCTTGCGTCAGTTAAAAAGAAGTTTAAAAATAGTCCCTGAGTTTTTGCTCTCTGCATTTCTTCCACTTACACAATCCCCCATGGATCTGAGCCAGTCCATAAAGTGCTATTTTAAGTTCAGCATTTGCATTGTACAAACTTGTGCTGTGTATCCAGGTCAGCACCTCGTGGACACTTCCCGGGTTGTTTTTTCGCCTCCTCATCAGCTCCACTTCTGTCTGTGGCTCCACATTGTCCAGAGGAGAGAGCAGAGCATCACTTAAGTTATTTTAGGCTCGGCACATTCAAGCCGGACTTCCTGTCTCAATTGATTTTCAAATTGTACTAATAACTTTTGAAATACTCCACGGCGCCGTGCCAAGATTCAAGCATTTAATGTGTGGACTACGAAGAGCACAAACTGATTTCGTTGGCGTTAATGGGAGATATTGGTAGATATAGAGGAGCAGTGGAAGAAATGAGATCAAAGCTTGCAGCAGTAATGAATGCATGGATTAAATAAATGAATTAACATCAAAAATTTCAATATTTTTTCCTGAATAAACTTTTGCACTATAAGGAAATTGCAAAATGGTAAAATAAAAAATAAAATAAAAAAACTGAACATGAATATCCATCCATTTTCTTCTGCTTATCCACAGAGTCTAAGCACAAACTTGCAGACTACCCTCACCCCAGACACTTCCACAGGAGCTGGAGGAAGTGTCTGGGGTGAGGGAAGTCTTGGGAGTGAATATATATGTTACAATCTTGAAAAAAAATGTAAAAAAATATAGTATAATATACCAAAAAAGTACGAAAATTTGAGTTAATAATACATTTGTGAATATTGCCCATTTCTTTAATTATTCCTCCGTATTTTTTGCCAGTTTTTAAAGTTGATTTTTAAATTCTCTATAAGGTATTTCTTTAACAGTACACTGAACATTTGTCATTTTGATTGCAAATTTTACAAAGACACCACTATGGACAAACCGATCGTCTCACCTTGTAGTTTACGCAGCAGTACAGTAGACCAGCTTTCTACGATTAAAAAAAAAAAACATATTTCTGTCTGTAGCACCAATTTGTACCCATTGGCTCCCCCTCTCCCATGGCTTGTGAATAATTTGTACATGTGCTTTTCCATAATGAATGAAAAAGAGTGGCGCGCTGGAGCTCCCTGTGGCTAATTGGGACCCAAAGCTGGAAACATCTTCATCGGGGAGAGTTGGTCCAGACTGCTGCAGGGACCGAGCTGCTGGAGCTAGGCTAGGCCCTCATTAAGCCCTACACTGTGTTAGCAAACGAACTCTACAGTGGCAATTTGTGTTCAGGAAAACTATTGATTTATGCCCAAATGTCAATCAGTGTATAATATAACAGGTAAACAGGAACAATATGAGGTGCACACTTTGATTCATGCACGGTACAGGTCGGTGAACATAAGTTGGCGCCGAAAAAAACACTTAAAATTACAATTAGCCAGGACTAAGGATAAAGAGTTGACAATGTTTTAGCCCCGAAACGTCTTGGATCACCTCTCAAAGCCCTACACTGTGATTTAGCAGCATTATTTACTCTCCACTCTGTTTTGGGGAGATATCAGTCTAACCTAGGCATGCCCAAACTGTGGCCCGGGGGCCAAATGCGGCCCTCAGACTAATTTTTCTTGGCCCTCAAGCTTCCAGGTGAATTGGCCCATATTACTTTAAACAGAACTTTTTACTCTACATTTCTGAAAATCTACTTTAACAAGCTCGTATCAAATATTTAATGTATCTCACTGAGAATGTAGCATGAATAAAGGTCTAGTGGTAATAATAACGCAGATTTGAAGTATTCACTGTATTGGTGACCAGTCTATGGCCCTCAATCGGCCTCAGCTTTGTCTGTGTTTTATATGTGGCCCTTAATCAGAAAAGTTTGGACACCCCTGGTCTAACCCATCTGCGCCACCAATCGCACACATCACATTTACACTCAGATAAGATGGTGAAGTGTTTTGCCCAAGGTCACGACAGAACACGGTCTGAGCAGGTGTCGAACCTCCGAACTTTGCGTTGGTGGATGAGTGCTCCAACCACCAGACGACATGTTAACATAAAATGATTGCATAAATGTGTTGTATTAGTTTTAATTGATCATGGGCAATATCTTCAACAAGGGTATAGTCACTAGTGTTGTCACGGTACTAAAATTTCAAACTTGATTTTGATTCTTTTATATTCTCATGTGTCTTATATCTGTGTAATCCTTCAATCGTCCAGTAGGTTCATACTGGTCCATGGTGTTTATGCTCGTCTATGTGTCTTATACTTGTTCTGATACAGCTCAAAATCATTCTAAAGATATTCAGGAAAGATTCATTTTTGTCCCGTAAATGTGACTCTTTTAGTATCGATACGTGCTCAAATGAGAATTTAGTTTTGATACTGATTTTAGTATCGGTTAGTATCTGATATTCAATATTTTTGACAACCCTTTTAGCCACTCTTGGATTTGGAAATATGTTATATGCGAGATATGCCTATTTATACTTTGCTGTGACACCCCCACACACAGATGTGTGTGGGGGTGTTCTGCATGAATGTGTATGACGGAATGTTCAGCAGTTACCACAGTGACACAATGCATGCATTACTAAACACTGCCAAAAAGTTTTAAGATTGCCTGAAAACTCGACAAAGCCTGTGATCAACACAAGTGTCCTTAGTCTGGTTTAGGAGTTTGATTTTCAAGAAAAATGTGACAGCGAGTAACTGAAAACCTGTTTGCTAATGCTAGCTAGCATGTGACTGCAATTTTTTTTTTGAGAGACTTGTACCCTGGAGAACCCAAGAACCCTTTTCTTCTTTGGAAAATTATGAGCATTGCATTAAATTACTGCTATAAGTTCACTGAACACTGAAATGTCCAGTTTTCATTTTAACCCATTATTCCCAAATTTAGGATCAGGGCCAAATTTGACCCATTGGGCTTGTAAATTTATCCAAAAAGAATATAAAACGTACTTCTAGACATTCGTCAAGCTATTACTAAAAAGATTAACAAAAAAAAAAAAAACTAACGCAATTTTACCGACCACTGGTTTGCTGAGAAGACTATTTTGTTTGGGTAGTTTTCCAGCTCAACAGGTCAGACATCTTTTCACTACCACTCTGAACCATCTTAGTTCAATATTCATCCACTAGGTGTCTCTATGCAGGGGCCAGAAGTGGCACTCTGGGGTTTTTGAATTTTTTTATTGAAATTTGACTTTTTTTTCTTTGTTCATTTTGGGTAGCAGCGCTTAACTCCGGCCAAATTTGACTGCGTGGGTTCTCCAGGGTTAAGACCTGTTATAGTCCCAGCCAAGTCATTTCATTCTCGCCAGATTGTGTTCAAATAAAACTCAGATTAAAGTCTAACAAACCCTCAGACAGAGCATGCCTCCAGTTAGCATCACACCACGCATCGGGGAATGTTGACGACACCAGCTGCAAAGTACGAATCGGAATACTTTTTTTCCTACAGTTTCCAATCTTTCTTCTCTGATAAGTCCGTGTTGTCAGCGCATTTTTAGCATACCAGCGACGCGGCTTCGATATTAGCAAGGTTAATTATGCTATTTTCCCAGCAAATACAGACAAAGCCATTGACGTGTTTTACAAAGGCCCCTGCACATGACTACATAATGCCGGATATTGTCCAAAGACCAAACAAATCCAACGTGTGGGTGTCATGCAATTTTAATTTCATCCTATATTGTTTGTATTAGCCACGGAGCGCTACTTAGCTCAGGGCCACGTTCGCAGAGTGCATGTAAGTCATTGAACGAAAAGCTTACTCAATCGTATGCTAATGTTATGGGATAATATTTGTTCCTCTGATTTGCAATAAGCCAAAGTCCACCTCTTCTAATAAGCTGGATGAATAATGCACAATGCTTATACAATGTTTAGAAATGCATATCTTTGGGAATGAGGGGGGTAGAGGCCGGTCTTTGGGGGGAGTTAATGGGAAGAGGCAAATCTCCCCTGGGACTGGAGAGAAGTTTTGCAAAGTCCAGCAGAAAATCAGATTTTGGTACTTAAAGGCGCAGTACCTGTGTTTTTACTGAAAAACAGGACAATTTTAAATGGTTTGTGGTTCAAAGTTATTCCTCATTTACCTTATGTGTTCAGAACATCCTAATTAATCACCACGATGAGTTTATAAGAGCTTTTCACAACTTTCAGAAGCCAGAGCTCAGTTTTGCCGGTAAAACTAACAACTAGCATGCTGAAAGAGCGCTTGTTTTTTATTGGCTTTTTTTTTTTTTTTTTCCTAGAGATATATATAATTTTAAAGGTGCACTATGTAACTTCCCTGGTGGAGGGTACGTGTTGTCTCCATGCTTTCCCAGTATGGAATTAAATCTTTAAATCTCCAGTCAAGTGAGTGATGCAACTGGGAAAATTTCCAGATCTGGTCTGTGGAGAGGCGAACCCGCTCAAGTTATGAATGCTTGGTTTTCAAGGTTCTTTACTCATAAAACTGCTGGTAATAAAAATAAAAAAATAATAAAAAAATACATAAAAAAATATAAATAAATAAATAAATAAATAAATAAATATAATATATATATATATATAATTAATAATAATAATAATAATAATAATAATAATAATAATAATAATAATAATAATATAAGGTTGATACATTTAAAAGTCAGGTCTATGGAGAGGCGAACCCACTCAAGTTATGAATGTTTGTTTTTCTCAGTTCTTTACTCATAAAACTGCCTGTAATAATAAAAATAATAAATAAATAAATAAATAATAATTCAAGGTTGATATATTTAAAAGTCAGGTCTGTCTAGAGGGGAACACACTCATGTTATTAAATAAATTCTTGTTTTTCAACTTCACTTATAAAACTGTCTGTTATTGAAAAAAAAAAAAAAAAAAAAAAATGCAGGGTAGATACATTTAAAACCTGTTTACCATTCCAGGAAACGCACAAATGTCACCATGGAGACAAGAAACTGCCAAACCCTCCACTAGAAAAGTTACAGAATGTACCTTTAACTACAGATGTATTTCACAATTTTATTTTGGAAACAGATGTATCCACTGTAATCTTTGCTTCAATCTGATCTTTCCCAACTTGTACAGAGTGACTCCTTTTGAAATCCCAGTTTGAGGAAGTGTACCGGCAGCATAAACAAACCCACATGAACCAACTTCTGCAATGGCTTAAATCTCACTTGTAAACAACGAGAATGACTCACGCAGCTATCGAACAGTTAAAAACGCTCTCTACTCCGCTAACGTTCAGTGCAGGGGAATGTTCATGTCTTCAGGTGACTGGGCTATATCTGGACCAGAATAAATAGCTCCTTTAAAGGACCAAGTCAGGCATATAAGTACATCATCTCAGTTCGATCGCGGCTGCGTGCCTTCTGCTGCGCTGCACTGGTTAGCACAAAGTTGAGCCGGAGTTCAATCAATGCTCCAAATTAGCAGACGCCTTCCCATTGCTACAGCTGACCCAGTTAAAGATGGACAAAGTACCTCTCCAGACACCCTGCAGTATTGGGAGAAGCAAGCAACTTTTTCCTCTAGCTGCAGGCACCTGAGGAACTTTTGGATTAGAAGGTTCTTAAATATTACTTTTGTTGCATTACCGATTTTAAAATGATTTTTTTTAAAAAGTAACTATTTAAGTGTAGTTTTGGCTATTCGACTCGTTGCTTTGATAAATATGTCTCTCAAAGCCAAAATGTGAATATATTTGAAATGCTGAGAAGTTTCATATGCGCCATTTTTTTACTTTTTTGCGGCATATGTAATGTCCCACGGTACGGTATTAGGCGTACAGTTGTCCTTCACCATATCGCGGTTCACCTTTTGCTGTTTCGCAGATTTTTTACATGCTTTTTTTTACAGCGTATGATCGTGCATTGTGTTTCTGTGTCCTGATTGGCTGGGGGACTGTAGACCATTGTGTTCATGCGTCTCCTGATTGGCTGAGGGACTGTAGACCATTGTCCATCACAAATTTCCGTAAATCCTGTACAGTACAGAATGTGTCAGACAAATTTACATAAATGTTAGATCGCAGTGTGACTCTTAAGTGCTGTATGTTTACAACTTTTCTCCCCGACAAAACTCACAATGTCGATGAAACGTTCTGCACCGATGAAGGTTTGAACTTTGAGAGAGTTTAAACAATAGAGAAATGTGACAAAATGTTAATGCCTGTGTGAGAAAAGTGTATAAAGTGTGTGGTGAGGGGTTTTACAGCCAAGAAACATATCTCATTTCGCTTATTGTGGGTTATTTTTCAAACGTAACGCCTGTGATAAATGAGGGACCGCTCTGTATCTTTTCTTACTGTGGGGGTCATCTCTTCACAGAACTTGACATGGTAGGGTAATCTGCTTGTCCTAATGGGGTTTAATGATATACTGTGGAACATTTTCTGGCAAAGAAATAGGATCTCCATGGAGGCAAGCAGGTCATAGAACATTTGGAGAAGGCGAGTATTTCCTACAAAGTCCAGTTGACAGATGTAAAGTTTGTCTTTTGCTGTGGATCAGACCTGGACGACTGAGTTTTTACACAGATAAGTATTTCCATAGTTACATTCACCCGAGTGAACTTTTTTGAATAGAGGCGTTTTCAAAGATTAGTTTTGTGGTGATACATTTTTGTCATTCTTAATAATGTTCAAAATTAATGTAGTTTTTTCTTTTTTTTTAAGTTGTTAAGAATGGATTGTCCTGTCTTATGAAGCTCTGTTTGTAAAAAGCCAGAATTTGCACATTTAAAGATACACAGTGGAACTTTTCTGAACTTTTCTCTTGTCTCTAGAGATATTTTCTTTGTTTGGAATGTTCCACAGTATGGCATTAGAGGTATATAACTTAAAAACATGCATTCTTGCTACTGGGGTCACCTGGTAGCGTAATCTGGTTATCTTAAATTAATCACTAATTAAGAGTAATTAAGGTTGTAATGAAGTAGTTATTCAGCCTAAATCATTATTAATTAAGTGTTTGTTCATTATTACTTAAGTGTTTGTTCATGCTTTATTAAGGCTAAATAGGGTGTTATAGTTATTATAAAGTAGTTTAGTTTAATGACATTGTGGGACATTTTTTGGCGAAGAAATAGCATCTCCATGGAGACAAGCAGGTCGCAGAACATCCCCCAGTAAAGTTACATAGTGCAACTTTAAAAATATTTAGATTCAATGTGCAGACAGTAAAACAAAATGATAAAAATGATCCTTTAGAGACGTGAGTATTTAGAAATGATTTGCATGTTTTAGATTTGGACTTTGCTCATTTTTATTTTGTATTTACCTGATTCGAGTCACTTTTCCTCCTCCTCTTCTGTTATTATTGCTTATTGCTAGTTGGATGTTTGAGGTTGCACAAAGTATGAAAACCTGGTCATATGAAAGTCATTACATCATGGCGTCTCCACAGTGGGTCTTTATGAGCTCGGCTCGTGACTCAACTCGAGTTCAACATCAGCTGGACTCGTTTTAACTTCAAAACATGTGACGAGTGTGAAGACGACCACGGACTTCAGAATAATGCTTCTGTGTCAGGCTCAAGGTGACGAGGAGGTTATGTAAGAGAGAAGAGACGGAGAGAGGGAGGGAGGGAGACTGAGAGAAGAGACGGAGAGAGGGAGGGAGACTGAGAGAAGAGACGGAGAGAGGGAGGGAGACTGAGAGAAGAGACGGAGAGAGGGAGAGAGGGAGGGAGGGAGACTGAGAGAAGAGACAGAGAGAGGGAGGGAGACTGAGAGAGAGGGAAGGAGGGAGACTGAGAGAGAGAAGAGAGGGAGGGAGACTGAGAGAGAGAAGGGGAAGGAGAGAGAGAGGGAGGGAGACTGAGAGAGAGAAGGGGAAGGAGAGAGAGAGAGGGAGAGAGAGAGAGAGGGGGAGGGAGACTGAGAGAGAGAAGGGGAAGGCAAGAGAAAGGGAGAGAGGGGGGAGACTGAGAGAGAGAAGGGGAAGGTCATATAGACAGAGAGAGAGAGAGAGGGAGGGAGACTGAGAGAGAGAAGGGGAAGGCTGAGGGAGAGAAGAGGAAGGAGAGAAAGGGAGGAAGAGAGGGAGGGAGAAGGTAAGAGGAGGGACGAGTGAGAGAGAGGGGAGAAGGAGAGAGGGAGGGAGAGAGGAAGACAGGGAGGAAGAGAGACAGGGCAAGAGGAGGGAAGCGTGAGAGAGAGAAGGGGAAGGAGAGAGGGAGGGAGCGAGGAAGACAGCGAGGAAGAGAGAGGGCAAGAGGAGGGAAGAGTGAGAGAGAGAAGGAGGAGATGAGAGGAAAGAGAAAGAGAGAGAGAAAGGGATAGAAGAGTAAGAGGGGGAGATGGTAAGGGGAGGAAAGAGGGAGAGAAAGAAGGGGAAAGAGAGGGGGAGAAGGAGAAAGAGAGGGGGCAAAAGAGGGCAAAGGGATGAAAGAGTGAGATAGAAGGGGAGGAAGAGAGGGCGGAAGAATGAGTAAAAGAGAGAGGGGAGGAAAGAGTAAGAGAGAGAATGAGAATGAGACAGGGGAGGGAGAGAGAGGCAGAGAGAGGGGCTTCCATAAACTCACAGACTAGACCCCACTAAGAAAACATGAGCTGGACCAAAGACCGAGGCGAAGCAGCAGGAGACGAGTTTATAGCAGAACGACTGAGGTGATTCCACTTTGACAAAACACACGGCTAAGAAAAGACAGTTTCACTTTCAGCTGTTGAATGTGAGGCCTAATCAAGAACTGGAACTGAGCAGATCACAGAGGGGAAATGGCTTGTTTTTATTGCATTAGTTCAGTCACAAAGTGCAGTGCAGCTTTGTGTCTGGATAAATGAACGAGCTCCTCAAGTGAAATAAAGTAAATCACAATTAGAATCACCTTCAAGAGAGAATGGGATGAAATAATAAAAAGACTGAAGAAAAGGAAATGAATTTATACCATGTTAACCCTTTGCTTCACAACATGAGCTTCTTGAGACGTTTGGTGTGTAAAACCGATGCAGTGTTGGAATGGTAAATTAAAATCATACTATAAAGACATAATTAAAGGTCCTATGTTACACAGTATTGACTTTTATGAGCTTTAAGTCATGTTATAAAGCTGTTACCTCGTCAAAAACAGACCTGGAGTTGTGTTTCATTCACACATGTTTGACTTTATTATTAGTCTGTCTATGTCTCCAAAGCTCAAAATGCTCTGTTCCACCTTGTGATGTCATGAAGCAGTAGATTTCAAGTTAAAAGCTGCTTTTTACCTTAGGTTGAGTACAGACTGACTTGACTCTATAGCGTCGGATGCTACCGCCACCAATAGACTCGCGGTTGTGGACTTTCCATTACCGTAATTCTGCAACCAATTGTGCTTCATGTAAATTAAAACCATTACAGCTCGCCTAGACTTTTTTTTTTTGGCCATTAAAATCATGTTAAAGGAAGTATCAGCATGTACTTTTGTCTTTTTTCACACAGCTACGTCTATTTTACACCTCTATCCGTCCTTATTTTTCCTTTGATGCATCAAATAACTGACTGGGAGCGGTTTCTGCGCTCTGATTGGTCGTCTTCGAGGGACGACGTGAGCACATTACCGTAATGACAGTAACATATTTAAAGAGCCTCATGCCTCTGCTTTGAAAGTCTTGGAAAGTCCACAACCGCGAGTCTATCGGCGGCAATAGCATCCGACGCTATAGGGTTAAATTATCCAAATGTTTCTAGTGAAGGTGTACGGAGTTTAAAAACACAGTAGAGCACTTCCTGTATTACCACATGATGACATCACAAGGTGGAATAAAGCGTTAGAACTCAGCCTAAATATGCAGGTTTTGAATGAAACAAAACTCAACTCCAGGTGTGTTTGTGATGAGGAAACGACATTATAACATAGATCAGAAAATAGCGTAATATGGGCCCTTTAAATCAAACACTACTTTTTTCCACGTCTGGTTGACACAAAATCAAAGATATCCCAGTGTATTTTTAAACCTTTACAGCCAATGTCCTCATAACATTCAGCTGAGATGGGTTTTTTGCAATCACATTTTATCTTGCAAGAATATGGCCCACTGTAGCTTTAAGAGCCCTCGAAAGTCCCACCTTAAGGACGTCTTTTGCACTGGGAGAGACGAGATTGTGAATGTTGAGCTTATGAAACTGAGCAGATTTCATTTCCTTCAGCAGAGCCATGAAAAAGGGCCGTTTCTGACACACACCTACACAGCCCTCATACAGAGACAGAGGCTGGGGCCGCTCCAATAACATGATTATAGCAAACGCAGTAAGAGGAGAGCGGCACTGATGTAAGCAGGTCAAGGAGAGGTGAGCTCACTGCGTCACCAGCACAAGTCTGAGCTCCTTATCATCAGGGAGACGTTTGGATTGGAAGACTCTGAAGATATTTCCAACATAAGTTCAAATGTTTTCAGGTTTAAATCTCTTGCTTCATTGTGTTGCCCCTTAAGCATAACCGTAACTTATTAGCAAGGAATTCGTATGTTCAATTCTGACTTTCTAAGCCAAACATCTTGAACTGCAGGTGGATGAAGAAGCTGGGCTGGTCAGTGAACGCCGACCAGACAAAACAGGTTTATTTGTACAGCACAATTCCTACACAATGTAATTCAAAGTACTCTACAGCATAAGAAAGACGTTAAAATCACTACACAACAAATCAAAACATAAATAATCCCAAATCATCATCATAAAGTGAACATTAAAAGAGAAGAGTGCAGGAGGTCAGTCCCTGAAGTCCTCAGAGTGTGAGATGGTTCATATGGTACTAACACTGATCAGGTCTATGAGAAAATGCAGAGTGGACTGTATTTACTGAGAAGATTAGTTTCATTTAAGATCTGCAAAAAGATGCTCCGGCTGTTTAATGACTCAGTGGTGGCTAGTGCTGTGTTCTAAGGGGTGGTGCGCTGGAAACATCCAACAGAGAGATGCTCTGGACAGACTAATAAAGAAGATCTCCTCTGTGATGGAGAGGAGGATATTGGCCTAGTTGCTCCCTGTTCTGGACGACAGCAGTCACCCTCTGAGCTGTGTGCTCCTCACCCTCTGAGCTGTGTGCTCCTCACCCTCTGAGCTGTGTGCTCCTCACCCTCTGAGCTGTGTGCTCCTCACCCTCTGAATGAGCTGTGTGCCTCTCTACACCAGCTGTGTGCTCCTCACCCTCTACACAAGCTGTGTGCTCCTCACCCTCTGCATGAGCTGGTGCTGAGGCAGAGGAACTCCTTCAGTGTGAGACTGCTCTCACTCTCTGGCTCCAGTGTTTTTTACCCTGAGCTATTTGATTTTATAATATGTTCATATACAGGGACAGAGTGATTGGGAGCATTTATTGACTGATTTATTTATTTTTTTTTTACGTATGTTGATTTATAACGCCAGTTTTAAATCTGTTTGTCTGCTGGTATATCTGTGACATATTGTAGCTGTAAAACTCTCTATTATAAAGTATATAATTCCAAAAACATTGAAATTAGTGAATCTAACTTGTCAGGGGAACTTAAATGAATGCTTTTCCATCCATGTATTCCCCAAGGCCCATAGTTCCCATATTAGTTACTGACCACAAAAAAAAAAAAACCTTTTTAGTTAAGATGTAACTGTTTATAGCTGCTTTATATATCACATTTCTTTCTTTTTAACCTGGAACTTCACATATAAAACTGACAAATGCCTCCCCACTCCCAGCAGCCATCACTCACACAGTCCCTGATACAGTGAGCACATTTGTAACACACTGTACACATATTCCCAGCTCCAATAATCACTTTTTTTCTAATCAATTCTCGCCTCTGGACAATATGACGGATCCAGACCTTGTTATAAATGATTGGACATCCGCAGCCCTGCATTGTTGTCCTTGCCACATTTCAGCACATCTATTTCCCATATATCGAATTCATCCATCATCGCTCCATCGTCGTGGTTACATGTGAGACAACATAATGCGCTCATAAAAGGCAGTTGTGGAGGCGCATAAGAACCACCAGATAAAACTCTAGAGGGAATTTGTCACTTTTGTTTGGACATCAAATAGCAAAGCGAGGACGGGGAGTGTGTACATGGTCTACTGGCAGCCGGCCAAATCAAGGGTAATATGTTTGATATGGAGAGAAAGGATGCTGCCTATATCGTCATCTGCGGAGGACACGAGAGTGATGGAGAGGGGATACGCCATAGAGGACAGTTCAGTCGTAGCTAAGGACATTATAATGAATCCTGATTTCCACTTTCTCTGCATTTATTCACTGTTTACGGACGCCAAGCGATAAATTTAATACGGCAGCGGATAGTCTGTTTGGTTTAGGGCCTTTTCACGGGGAATTAGTGATGTTAAAATGGTGCTGCAATCTGAATGATTTTGCACAGAAAAAACAATGGATGGATGCATTAGATGTATTTCATAAAGTTCTATTTGGAGATTTAGACTGACGTAGCATTAGCATTAGCTTTGAGACACAAATACCTACTTTTATAAACCGACACGTTTCCTCAGGTTAAGTGCTTCTATCGGCATAAAGGTCTTAACGTGCCGTCTGTGATCATCCATCTGTAACTTCCTGTCAGCTGTCTGATATTTAAATATTGATTTATTTTAGCCAGGCTCTGCTAAATCCTCACAGAGAATGAATGGGGCGGGAACAGCGGCTCTGCACTTTTTGCCCGTAAAAGAAACGATGCTACGTGGTGTGTTGGCATTTAAAAGTACGATTTTCATGTGATACTTCATGAATATTACCTCCCTGCATACCCAGACATGTAACCTAGTTCTAATGAAGTATGTACAGCCTTTGTGAAGTGGTCGTTGTAAACATTGCACAAAACGGTAAAGCTGTTCAGGTTTCCATTTTGCGTTTTGGTTTTCAAGCATTTTACTCATAAGATTGAAGATTTGGCACCTCACTTGCGTTGCCAGATCCTGCGACTAAAACCATTTGGAAGTGAACCCAAAAATACTGAGTACTGAGATCGGACCAAAACCCCAGCACCCCCAGCCAATCATTAATCAGGGCCAGTGCTACTTCCATTAGTTTGCGTTCAATGACTGTCAGTGATTCGAGCTTTCACATGAGGCATGGTGTGTCCAAAATGAGCAAACTTTTAGGCAAGTTGAGGCCAGAAAAAAGTTGGGATTGTAGCTCTTTTTGAAAACAGTGCAAAAACTTGCCAAATTGTACCATAGTTTATAATAACACATTCACGTACCATGTGTTAGGACCCAGCTCGTGTGGGGACAGGGAAGAAACAAAAGAAACCGATGGAAAATGGTGAATTAAGAAGTAATTTAATTCAACAGATTCAATTCAACATGTGTAAACTAAACAGAAGGAGTCTAAAAGTACTGAAACGGTACCTTGCAAGGTTTAAACGAAAACAGATAAACTTAACTAAAACACAAATCTCACAATAACTTAAAAAAATCCTGATGAACAGAGTCAATACTGACGGCGAAGTGTCTCAGAGACAGTCACTACCGCTGCAGCGACAAGACCAAAACAGACACACGAAATGGCACAGTGACCACACACAGGCCAGCAGCCCCCAACAGGTGTCCCCAATCTTTATAAGTAGGGTGGGAGGCGGCTGAAGGTGGGCCCCAGGATTGACCAGGCTCCAATCACAGCCAAGTGCTCACACCGCCAGGATTATGGGGAAAGTAGAAGATTCAGGGACACACACAAGAAACATAATATATAAATACAAACAACAAAAAGAACTCGAGGCCTAGAGCTGTAGGTAATCAGTTACTAGGCTTGTTGAGTGAGGTGTATTGCCAAAGGGTTCAACTACACTGACACTGATTGCACCTGGGACTGAAAGCTAAACGGTCATACAGAGCGCTTTTCCACCTTCAAGGCCCTCAAAGCAAGGAACCACTCACCCGTTCACACATTCATACACCAGTGTACTCAGAAACTGGGGGCGAAGTAGGTTAAGTGTCTTGCCCAAGGAAGCAACTACAGCATTCATCTGTGGGAGCTGGAACCGCACCGCCAACCTACGGGTCAGTGGATCAGACCGCTCTCCCAAAGATGTTAATGTCAAAAGCGGGATGTGAACCTCCAACCTTCGGATCAATGGACAAAAACCAAAACCTCTACCGGCTGAACTACTTTTACCTGAAGATCGAACCACCAACCTCCCAGTTAAAATACAACGTCTCTACCTCTACCTTACTCCATGACTTGTTAAATATTACATTTGTTAAGTTGTCAAGTTTTGTTTTTCGTAATAAAAGTATAAATCACCAAATAATCTCCCGAATAGTTGCACTTTCTAACAGACTTTGTGTCCCTTTTCAACTAATTTCCCAAAAGCCAAAGAGATGCCAAAAGCAATGAGTTTCTGTTTTGGAGTTATCCCGCAATTTTCACTGTTTATCTGACACGGCACAACAGTCATCGAACCGTCCCAAAATTGAAATCTTCCTCAGATCGACTGCGTGCTATATTTTTTTATGTTTCCTTTCAAAGCTTCGTCCTTGGGCATCGCTATCCGGGGCATTGTTCGCTCTTGTAAAGGGAAACGGATTATTTGAAAACTAATTTATCCAGTCCACTTTCCCCCCCTGTGAGGTCAATAGATAGATCCTACACCTACGCACACATATTATTCCTCCCTAGTGGCACACCCCCTCCCTGTGTTTCTGATCCAGATGGCATTTCTCAACAAATGAACCCCTCGCAGCGCAGTGAAAGTGGTAGCGGGTACGATAGTGAGCCGGGGTATCTCTAAATAATCCATGGAGCGTATAGAACAAAGAGTAGCAGTGGTTTTGATCAACGAAAGCCTTTTAGATATCTTTTTAATGCACTAAGACCTGCAAAATGTATCAACCTGGCAACATTAAACTCAGATTAACATTTCCCACCAGCGGACAGCTCGTGTGAAGCCGCTCTTAATGACTCCTCGGACTCGGTGAAGAAAAACATTATCCGCGGTGCACCGAGTTAATCTGTATAAGCAGGTTTTGGCCTTTATTTAATTGGGCAACTTTTTAAAACACAATCTCAACATGCAGCAGCTTACAATGTGGCAGTGGGAAATATCAAGAGGGTCTTACTCTGTTGAAGTTTGGTAAAAGTAATACCTTTTGAGTTTTACGTAATACCAGTGTTACTACTTCTCTATTAGTGCTACGTAAACCCTGAGTGGCAAGTGAAAAAAAAGGAAAAAAAGGCACATCATTTAGGCTCCATCGTTTAGTTTTTTCCCCTTTCTATTTAATTTATATATTTTATTTTTTTTTCTGCACCAATAGCTAAAAAAAAAAAAATGTTTTTTTTTTCTCTTCTTTTTTTCCCTTCTGATGTGAGCTTGCAGGCCTTTCAATTTTATTTTATTGAAATGTATTTATTTTTAAATTTTTTGCACCAATAGCCCATTTTGTTGTTATTTATTTATTTATTTTTTTTTTGAGATGTCACAAAAAAAACCCCCAAAAAACCCCAAAACTGCAAGGTCACATCAGAGGAGAAATGGAGCCTAAATGATGCGCCAAAAAAAGCCTTGTATATATATATTTTTTATGTTTTTTTTAAATCTAATACTTAAAATGAATGAATTGAATATAATTATTTTTCTAAAAAAAAAAATCCTGATTTTAGTTCTTATGATTATTATGATTATCATCAATTAACCAAGAATATTGACAACCCTGAACATAATTAAAATTACAATTATCTGAAACATACTGTGATAGGGTAAATAGACAAATATGTTTTATGTTTACTCTTATAAGTTTTATGGGGCAGAACAAGCATCCATAAAATTCCAAACTGAATTCTTTCCATCACAGAGTTTTGTTCAAAGCGATACTTGATTAATTGCACAGCCGTATAGTTGCATATACAGAGCACAGAACGGGTTGACACTGTTATAATGATATGCAGCTCTGCCTGACACATGTGACTGACACCTCAGTAATGCACCATCAGGTTCAAAGTTGATCATTTATTTATCCACGTATTTAATATTCATTTTAAACTGGGGCCGTGGGGGTTAGCACTGTTCTTTGTCGTGCTTCACTGGGTATTCTGACTGCTTTCTGCTGTCAAATACTGCAAGTGTCAAACGGAGTGTCTAAATTACATTCACTCATTGTAAAAGGTGAACAAAAATAACCTCAAAATGCAAAAAATATGAACATTGTGTACGCTACAGCTGGCCAGTTGGTCCAATGGTTTCGGGACACAACATAAAAGTAATAATAATATTACTAATTACTATTACTATTACTAATATTACGTTTCGGGAAATACATGTGTGTGTATTACTACCTCCCATTATTTTTGCTTTAAAAACTGAATTTATATCTCAAAAAGTATTCTCCGAAACAATACTATTCTTTCAAGAAGGATTTTAAATAGACAGAAAGGACAGAATACATGACGCAGTTGGATCAGTTGGATATGTTGCTGCTCTAACATACAAGATCTACTACAACTACTTGATACTTGGCATTTATACTCCAAAACCTACTCCTTACATGGCTCTCTCAATGTGGAGGAGCAGTGTCTCTACCCCAAGCTCCTCAGCCTCAAAAGGAGAACACTAGTACATTTACTGACTTCACTACAACTCGGGATCTTCACCACATCAATCCAACTACACCTGGTTTATTGCTTTTTTTTTAATACGGAAAATTAATCCAAAAAAAAGTTGGTTGTCAACTTTTGAAATCCGAGCGCCTTGTCTGCCCGTCACATCAGCGCTGACGGTGTTTAATCAGCTCATTTCTGACAAAGGTCATCACAAACAACCACAAACATTTCAGTGTTTTTGCAAGCGTAGCCATTAACCTTTTCACCAAAATCGAATCAAAGTAGCGCCTGCCTGCTGCATAATGTGTTCTTGCTCGGTTTGGCAATCAAGGGACAGGACATACCTCAAAGGCGCTAAACCTGATTTTTACCGTCTTCCAGTGTTATTCCGAGTGTGGTCACATTTTGGTCACATTTTCGTATAGCGCTTTTCCACTTTCAAGGCACTCGAAGCACTTTACAGCGATGAATTTGGAGACGAGTTCCATATTTGTATTTCTGACCACGAGTATCATAGCAACCAAAGAGCCAATCCAGGAGCGAAGCTAATGAAGGTAACGCCCCTTCCCGCCCGCACTGCTGATTTAACATGGAGCAGGCACTTAGCAACGCTGTCAATCAAATCTGTTGCTAACGCTACTGGAAGGAAGCCACCTCGGGGAAAAAAAAGCGCCTGATTCTTCGTTTTATTAATGTTCATATCTCGATTTACGGACACAATAGCGAAATCAAAACCGCAGGATCACGTAGAGCGGGTTAATTACGAGCATTTTAAGAAGAAATGACGGGGTTCATTGCAGCAGTTAAAGAGAGAAGGGTGACAGTTTTTCAGTGTAAAGTGAATTGGAGCCAGAGTCAATGGAGCTGGAAGTGTGGCCTTTGGAAAACAGTGGCTAGTGTGTAAGCTATGTCCATTTATATATACAGTCTATGGCTTTACATCAAGGAACCGCTCACCCATTCACTCACGATGGCACCGCTAACCCGTGGGTCACTGAACGCTCAACCAACGACGTTTACGACGAGAGGAAAGCCAAGTGCTTTACAGGATGAGAAAGACATTAAAATCACAATATCACAAATCAGAACATAAATAATCACAAATAATCATCATACAACTAACATTAAAGGAGAAAAGTGCAGAATAAAAACACCTTTCAGTCATTTTCACAGCTCAACAGAACCGTTTTACAGGATTTGAACCTTCAACCTTTGGATCAGCGGACAAACGCTCACCAACACACACCAACCGATATCCCAATTATTCTCCACGACGAGTTTATCAGAGCTTTTCACAACTTTGAGAGGCCAGAGGAGAGTTTTGCTGATAACAACTAGCATGCTAACTGCACACTTCCTGATTGGCAGACAATACATCGCTTTATTATTAGACAGACAGCACACATTTGACTTATTTTGATCTCAAGAGCCGCTTATACAATCTATCTGTATTGGGGCGACACGAATTTCGCTCGAATTCAGGTTCTGGGCCTTTAAACCGAACGGCAATTTCACCCGGAGACATTTTGAAGCAAATCTAGGTCAGACTGTCTCTTATTGAATACTTCTCTTCTCTTTCTTACCTCTACAATCTTTCTTCTATTGACCGCATGCATTACTGAGCACACGGGAACGCTTCAGCCAAAGTCCCTCATTAGAAGTTTGGGTTTTCCGAACATTGTAAGGAGGAGGAGGTTGTGTATTGATTTCCGGGAGATAGCTAACTGGAATATACTTCCCATAGGGGCTGCAAGCGCTCATTTGGGAGGGATGGTGCTGGCGCGTACCAGGCCTATCCCACATCTGGTTATTGGACCCGAGGCGATTGTGACTACAGTGTGCTCCGGCTGCAATCAGGAAACACTGGGAAATCTATATGTGGTAATTACAAATTCATGCCACCACTGTGAAATTGAACACTCTGCGTCATTATAAAGTAATGGGGAGCATTAAAGGGAAGTTAGCAGCAATGATTTCACTGCATGCGCCCGCCTTTGTATGACTATCAGCCGCAGTGAGTTACATTATCTTGTCACATTACACAAAGGATGATACAATATGGCGGCACCACAATAAAACACACTCTTCTCTATAGTAGTAAAACAAAGAGATATGCAGACTTAAGGGTAAAAACTAGTGATTTTCCTTACTAAGCCTTTCGAGTCCATTGAACCATTTATATAAGACGCTATTGATCACTTCCTGTAAAAAATATCATGTTTTTTATAGAGGTATTGCACAAAGCCATACACTATTCACTCAAAGTAACAGGCATGGCGGGTGAAGTGCCTTGCCCAATGACATAATGGCAGCATGTCTTGCCAGTAGCTGGGATTAGCCTAAACCATTAGCCTAAAACCACTTCTAGTCATCCTAATGCCAAGTGTGGATAAAGTAAGAGCCTTTTGTGAGGAAGGGCATCCAGGTTAATAAGTGTATTGAATCAGTGTGCATTATGCTGAGGGAAGATATCACTAAACACAGTAATATCTCATCCTGTTGTTGTGTTTTTCAGCAAGACACTTCATCACTTAAACGTGTAAGAATGAGAGTGTGTACTTGTTGGTGGTCAGAGAAGCCAGATATTGGAAAAATAGAGGTTAAAAAAAAGAATATGACCAAAATATACCAATATTTTGTGCTGTTTTGTTTGTTTTGTCTCTGCTGTTTTCAGCTGGTTTTCACTGTTTTATGCTGTTTTGTACTGTTTTTTGCTGTTGTGCTGTTTTTTTTCTCCCTGTTTTTTGTTGGCTTGTTTTGTTTTGTGCTGGTTTGCACTGGTTTGTGCTGTTTGATGCTGTTTTGTCCTGTTTTTTTTGTTTTTTTTTTCTGTTTTTAGCTAGTTTGTCTTGTTTTGTGCTGGTTTGTGCTAGTTTGTGGTATTTTCTGCTGGTTTGTGCTTTTTTATGCTCTTTTATGCTGTTTTGTACCAGTTCGTGCTGGTTTCTGCTGGTTTGTGTTGTTTTCTACTGTTTTGTGCTGTTTTTTGCTATTTTGTGCTGTTTTATGCTGTTTTGTGCTGTTTTGTGCTGTTTTGTGCTGTTTTACGCTGTTTTGTGCAGTTTTTTTTTCCTGTTTTTTGCTGTTTTGTTCTGTTTTGTGCTGTTTTATGCTGTTTTTTTCTGTTTTTTGCTGTTTTGTGCTGTTTTATGCTGTTTTGTGCATTTTTTCCCCCTTTTTTTTGCTCTTTTGTGCTGTTTTTTGCTGTTTTGTGCTGTTTTTTGCTGGTTTGTCTTGTTTTGTTCTGGTTTATGGTGTTTTATACTGTTTTGCAGTTTTTTTTTTTTAGTTTTTTGCTGGTTTGTCTTGTTTTGTTTTGGTCTGTGCCCTTTTATGCTGTTTTTTGCTGGGTTTTTTTTTCTGTTTTTTGCTGATTTGCCTTGTTTTGTTCTGGTTTGTGCTGTTTTTTGCTGTTTTTTTGCTCTTTTGTGCCGGTTTGTCCCAGTTTACGCAGGTCGACCACCCACTTGTTTCCGCAGTTGCTTTGCTTGGGATCTTCTGTATTCCAGTTCACATCAAACTTTTCTATCGGTGACAATAGATCTATCATCACGCTTTGCTCCAAGAAGATAAATACATCTGCAATGCCCGTAATGCCATACTTAGAAACATTCCAAAACAGTAATATCTCCACGAAGACAGTCACCAGAAAAGTTACGTGTGCACATTTAATGAAAGAGAAGCTATAGTGCTGTATTTTCATATTTAGCTTATGAGCCTATAACGGCAGTGTTCTGGGAGTTAGCCAGTTCATAATATGGGAACATTAGGAGGAAATGTGCAGCTTTTATTTCTGTAGTAATCATGTGTGAAGGGCCACACTGGCACTCGCGTATCTTGTCAAATTACACAAAGCACAATATGGCAGCGTAACAATGGGATGGCACAGCTCTATAGCCCAAAACAAAGAAAATCCCAGACTTCAGACAGCAACAAAACTACACATTGTTCAAAGTAAATCCACCACTTTGCTTACGAAGCTTATTTGGAATCCATTAATCCAGCCAGTTTTTATATCTCGATGACAATAGCCATTTTGAGCATGAGAAATGTGAAATATGCCATGACTCATTCCCTCCTCCATCTCTAAAGTAATTACCTCACATGTTGTAAGTACATAAATATTCATAGCACTGAGAGGAGTTCACCGGCAAATCTGAACGCATGGGTGTGTTTTATGGTTAAAGTCCCAGGATGCATCTGGGTTTGGACTTGATGGCTACTCCCAGTCCAGACAGGAGTGTTGTAATCGAACCAGGACTGATTGGAAATTCATGCGCCCCTCGGAAAGTCATAAAACATTTTGTGGAATTAAAAATGTACACAAACACCTGCTCAAAACTGAAACCAAAACTCAAGAACTTTGGGATGAAAATGAAGAATGGCGCCAAACTTTTAGGATTTATGGAAGATGGAAAGGCCAACAACTGTGTAAGTGGAGTGGAGACAGTGCTTTGCCCAAGGACACAATGGCAGAATGAAGTGAAGTTCATTCTTTTATTCTTTATTTGAAGGGGCAATGTACAGAGGCATTAAGCTCATAAAAAACAGTCCCTGAACCACATCTCACACAACATTTAAGTTACTAATCATGTTATTTATTTCTTTTTTAATCTTGAATCATATTAAAAGGTCAAAGTTCATTATTATTTTGACAAATCTGTAGTTGTTTTAAGTTGTATTGTCTAACCTTTCCCGTAACAGGTCACATATCTGAATATCTCACCTGTAACTTGGCCTCCATGAGCAGGGGTGTTGGACTGGGGGAGTAAAGGGTATTATTCACCCGGGGCCCTGTGCAGAGAAGGGCCCTTTACAAAGTATGCGATGGACATTTTTTTTTTCATTAGACAACATGTAATACGGGCCCACTAAGATGATGTGTACCCAGGGCCCACAATTTGGTGCTACATCCCTGTCCGTGAGTGAAGTGGGTGGCACTCCTTACAATGTACCTGTATACAGTTGTCCCTCGCTATATCCTGGTTCACCTTTCGTGGTCTCGCTGTTTCACAGATTTTTTTATGTGCAGTTTTACATACTTTTTTACAGAGTATGATGCATCATTCTGCGTCCTGATGTGAGGGACGTCCTGATTGGCTGAGTCCTGATTGGCTGAGGGACTGTAGACCATTGTGTTCTGCGTCCTGATTGGCTGAGGGACTGTAGACCATTGTGTTCTGCGTCCTGATTGGCTGAGGGACTGTAGACCATTGTGTTCTGCGCGTCCTGATTGGCTGAGATTGGCTGGACTGTAGACCATTGTGTTCTGCGTCCTGATTGGCTGAGGGACTGTAGACCATTGTCCATCAGTCTCCTCCGTGTCTCCTGTACAGTACAGAATGTGTTCAGAGAAATTTACATACATGTTGGATCGCAGTGTGACTCTTAAGTGCTGTATGTTTGCAAGTTTCCCCCCCGACAAAACCCACAATGTCGATGAAACGTTCTGCACAGACAAATTTCAGAAACTCTTCGGACTTAAAAGTGTTTCTGTGCACGGAGAGGCGCCTCTGTGGATACAGCTGGAGCAGAGACACGAGAACAACACATTTAAAGATCATCGAGGAAGAGGGAGATAATATACGAAGGTTTGAACTTTGAGAGAGTTTAAACAAGAGAGAAATGTGAGAAAATGTTAATGTCTGTGTGAGAAAAGTGTATAAAGAGTGTGGTGAGGGGTTTTACAGCTTTAAAACTGATACTTCGCGGATTTCGCCTATTGGGTGGGTTATTTTTAGAACGTGACCCCCGCGATAAACGAGGGATCACTGAACACACTTTTTCTAATCCAAGTCGCTAATCAAACCACTTAGCACCATCCCTAACTCCAGACTTAACCCAGGTTAAGTTTGACTTCCAGGACTTATTGGGATGGGGTCATGAATAGCCGCTGTGTTATAGTCCCAACGCTGACAGCCTAAAGACAACTGATATAGGTCATGACGAATAGGCCCCTTTAAAAGTGCTCACAATCCTGAAGCCATCATTACAGCTCGCATAATGGCCCACGCAGATGCCCAGATGAAAGGCCAGACTCTCCTTTCATATACTTATCTCTCCAAAGACTTTTCCCTTTTTTTTTTCTATTGTCCCCCAGTCTTCATCGACAGCCTTTAATCAATGCATACAGACTGGTTCATATCTGGCCCCTGGAAAGCCCTCTCAAAGAACTACTGTTTCATCATTAAAACTAACACCACACACTTTGTTTTGTGTTACATCAAAGCGTCTCAGATTTGGCTGTTCACATAAATATACTATGTTTAATTTAACGTAGACACTTTTTCATATAAAAGAGGTCGCGATAACAAAAGCGACTTAACATCACGTTCGCTCTATAGTCTGCGGGATTTGATTGTTTGCCGAACACTGCCGCCGCTGTGTGCTTTTATGCAGTTCAATCGGGCTAATTTGTCACTTTCAAATACAGATTTTAGACATCAAACCACAGATTTATGGTTACTATGGCAATGAAGCAAGTGCGATAGAACTTTAGACGACTATATCAGCCGACGATGTTACACTGATGCAAGTATGCTATGCTAGACTGTCTGTTTCAATCACAGACTGTATATATAAATAGGCATAGCTAACCTGCTACAGCTGCGTTCCAAACAGGAAGTGAGCAAAGGGCGCGCTTCCGACTCCATCGACTCTTTCTTTATTCTGTATTTATCAGGGATCATGTACAAATGCATCAATCTTACAAAAGAAAAGATGATTTGTACCAGATTTAGCTTCTGCTGCTTTCCATGTGCAGGTGAACACACATTAAAATACACATTTCATTACAAATACATCATAAGATCAGTTCATCTTTAGCATTAAAATACAGTAAAATGTCCCCATGTCCAATAGATGATGTTTCCTACAGAACATACCAATTTATGAACAAGTTTTTACCGTGAAACAGAACAGCACAAATGAACTAGACCGATGTGGACACATTTGATTATCTAAAATGTACTTTTTCAAATTTCTGGTAAAATGATTCAGATCTACAGACAGTTTGAGTCTGTCTGGAGCTGATTCCTCTGTCTGATGGACTGAAAAGAAAAGGCCGACTGAGCAAAGGCCGAGGATCTTCAGTGTCGGTGGAGCTGCATTATTAATCATTTTGAATGCATTTCTTAGATTTGAATACAAAATTAAATTGTCGAAACAGAACATTTTGTATTTACTTAGGATATTACATTTGTCTTAAATCGAGTATATCTATTTTGAGTTTTTTATCGTATTCACATTCTTTTGAAACACTGTCGCATCTCTCTCCGTAACTGCTGCTGTCAGGCTCGTCATTTTGGTTAAAATGTTCGTATTAACCCGCTCTGCATGATCTTGCTGTTTTTATTTTGCAATTTTGTCAAGATATGGACATTAATAACGGACAAATCAGGTGTCTTCTTTCTCCAAAGTTGCCCCGGGTAGCGTTAGTAACAGGTTTGATTGACAGCGTTGCTAAGCTTCCGGCTAAACCAGCAGTGCGGGTGGAAAGGGGCGTTACCTTCAAGAGTCTCATGAACGGATTGGCTCTTTGGTTGCTATGATACTCGTGGTCGGAATTCCAAATATGAAACTCGTCTCCAAATTGGCCCCTATATCTGCTCCAGCCTCGATGAGCTTCATTTAACTGGAGCCGAACGCTGTGGGTGACGTCACACTCACTTAGTCCACTTCTTTATACAGTCTATGGAATCAGTTTATTGCCAGAACTGAAGATGAGCAGCGAAACGTCTTCACTCCTACGACGTTTTGTCCAGTTGACAGATTTATTTCGTTTTTACTACGGATCAGACCCGGACGACTGAGGGATTACACAAACATCTTACCGAAAATACAAAATACATTGACAAAAAATTGAAATTTGTGCCATTTTTGTTGTGAGATTGATCCGCTCTAGGCTCTTTACAATGTGATACACTGTGACATGAGCTCAACCTATTTGTCCCTTCTCTCATGAATAGCCCATGATGTTCCTATAGTGTCTCATTAACTGTCTCCCATCTCCTCGTGTATCAAAGCATTTAGCATGAAATGGTGTGTGTACAAAGCCCTTTCGTCTTGACACAGTCCTCTGGTCTAATTACTCTTTCCCTTTCGCTCCCGTGTGCCCTCTGCGCCTCTGAATTTGGGCTCACTCATCTGGAATAGCGGCAGAGAGGGGGGGAGGAGGTGGCCGGACCATATTTGTCCCGGCTACGCTCAATGAAGCCGCTAATTGTCCTTGGCCATGTAAAGCAAACCTACACGTCCTCTCCTCTTTCTCCTGCCAAGGCTCTCTATTCACCCAATGCGCTGCTAGTTCTGCTTTTATTTCTGTAAAACTTTCAAACCTCTGAGCGATGTTATACTGTGTGCACTAACCTTGCAGTTCAGAGGCATAAATTCACTAATATGAGCAGTTTATCATTTATAATCATTATGAGATGTTCTCACTTTTTTGAGGTTTGAGTCCTTGATTATGGTCGTGTTTTGAGGGTGGTGTTTGTATGTTGCCAGATCAACTTTTTTCTGTCTTGCGTTGGTTTTGTTTTTTTAATAGTATTTATTTGAAGAATATTTATCTGACAAATGATCAGAAAATGTTAAGAATATGTTTTTATTCTTATTTATTTCGTTTGGACTTTTGGTGGGTTCTTGCTAAATAATGCCAAGTGAAAGCTGCGTTGTGTAGCTTTTCTGGTGCCTGCCCTCTGCTTGCCTCCACGGAGATAAAATTGCTTTACATAAAATAGCAAAAGACAAAATTAACTGGACAAATCGTTGTAGGGGTGGAGACGTATTGCTGCTCATCCAAGCCGCTTCTTCAGTTCTGGTCAGATCACTGGTGGACACTGCCTTATATCTGTCTGAAGGGAGGGGCTAACCACCCTGAAACTGTAAACACATGTTGTCTCCAGTTTCAGCCTGAACGACCCTATTCAACCTGTATTTGCGTCTATTGTTCTCTTTGTTTCCTGTTTGTTTTGGGTCTGAGGACAGAGTTGTAGATCTGTGAGGGATTATGTCTCAGGCCCCCTTTCCTGTTTAAAGAAGGATTGTCTTTCCTAACAAAAATAGCTTCTTTAACTCCTCTCAAACCATTTCTTTTCTCTGGCTAAGATCTGAACCTCACTCAAAGGAGTGGTTAGTGTCTTTGAGATGGAGATGCACAGCAGACTGGGGTCCAGAGCAGCTCTCACACCGCTGTTGGTACATTCTCTTATAAAGTGGCTGTTTAGTTTCTCTTCTCTCACCTTAATTACATCGTTTTGCTTTGGATCGGACCTGGACGACTGTGGGATTACACAGACATTTACCTAAAATGTTCCAAAGTATGGCTTTAAACTAATTTTGCATTCATTTTAACTTTCCGCAAATCTAACCTGTAAGTTGGCCTGGCGATGTGACCCTGCTGGTCTGCAGGGTGATAGATAAGATAAGTTTAATGTCATATGTAGAGGCTGGAGAAATGCCAAGTACAAAAACAGACGCCTCTACACATACTGCGGGACATTAGAGGAAAAAACATAGTGTTACCATGGAGATACGCAGCTTTTTCAATTGGTGAATGATCCAATAAAAAAATTAAAAAAAAAAGCGCATCACATTCACATACAGTGGTCCCTCGTTTTCTCACACAGGCATTAACATGTTCTAAAAATAACCCACTACAGGCGAAATCCACGAAGTATCAGCTTTATAAAGCATTTACAGTTATTATATATGTTTTAATGAAGAAACACTTAATCAAAAAAACCCCTCACCACACACTTTATACACTTTTCTCAGACAGACAGACATTAACATTTTTACTCCGTGTACCTTAATTAACAATGTTCCTCTCTTGTTTAATTAATTGGTAACACTTTTCATATTAGTTACAGCCTATTTAGCCTTAATAAAGCATGATTAACAAAACACTTAATTAATAATGAACAAACACTGAATTAATAATGAAGAAACACTCAATCAAAAAAGTGAAGAAACACTTAATTAAGTGATTCATGCTTAATAACTACTTAATTACAACCTTAATTAACACTGAATTAGCAATTTAATTGGCCTGTGTTGTGTACAGTTACTCATACTTATTTCACACTTAGTTACTCCTTAAATAAGCATTTACAAATGGTTAGTTAAGTAGCCAATCAGGACTCAAACACACTTGTTAATGAAGTGTTAATTAAGGCCGTAATTAAACAGTTATTAAGCATGAGTCATTGTTAATTAGGTTTGTTCATTATTACATTAAGTGTTTGTTCATGCTTTATTAAGGTTAAAGAGGCTATAGTTATATAAAGTGTTACCAATTAATTAGTAGTAACTCAAGTGTATTTCACAGTTCCTCTGACCGTGCCGCTTCGTCCCAGCAGGGCACGGAGGAGACTGATGGACAATGGTCGTACAGTCCCTCAGCCAAATCAGGACACAGAACACAATGCACGTTCCCGTCTCTGTAAAAAATAATGTATGCAAAATTGCACAAAAAAATGTGCGAAAAACTGCGAAAGGTTTGAAAGATTTTATACAAAGCTTTTTTTGGGACAACTGTACACCAAATTTATTCACCAATTTGGCTACTAAGGGTGTAGATTTTGTGTGGCGAGTGTAAGAAAATGTTCACTTAACATTCAGAGAAAATGTGTCAACCTTTCAAGAATTTAACTCACCACCTCGCTGATGATAGGTGCTAAAGACTTCTACTACTACTACTACTACTACTCCTACTACTACTGTGCACATTGGTCTTTGGAGGATTGATATCAAAATACGGGAGGCACTTTTACCCACACACAGTCACTGCATTCGCACAATTATTTCATTCGGATGTGACCGTGAATCCTTTTCGCCTTCCGTCTGGCAGCTGACATTTCCATCCCATATCGCGCTTCAAATCTCGGCCTAGTTTCAAACGATACCTGCTCGTTCAGATTCCCTCACTCACTGTACGGTTATATATGAGATGCCACTTAAACGCGGCGCTCGCTAATGCCCCACGTAGCGAAAATGTATAAATCTGACCATATCACTGGCTTCCGTCATCCTTCAGGCTAATGGGTGTAGCATTAACAGCTGCTAGTCGCTGTCTTAAACACATTTATTACCAGCTATGTTATCCCAGTCTGCCATTTCACTAGCATAGCACTATAAATCAAGAGGCCAAGTGATGGGGCCCCAACCGCCCACCCCCCCAAAACCCATTCAAGTCGGCTTCAAACGAGAAATATGGCTGTGTCTGTGAAGTCTGCGCAATGCTAGCTGAGGTGAGCGTGACATTTAACGCTAGTCATAAGTTTTGCTAACTGCCCCAGGTCAAATACTTGGGGAGGTTGCTCCATACTTGCTCAAATTACGAAGCTATTATTGTTACATCATGTCAGTATTAGCACAGGCTCGGTCATGTCGAGGAGATGAGAACAAGAGACTTAAGATGTGTGCAGGAGGCGAGGGTTCACGCTGTTTTTGGATTTAAGATGAGACGATACCGGGATATTTTGCAACGGGAGATGGGTAGATAGTAGTTGCAAAACGGTGCATTGTCTGTTTCAATATCTCCGTAAAGGTCCAACCCAAAATATACAACTGAGGCTTCAAATGTGACGGCATCTGATCGTAAATTCACGCAATACAGGGAAATACCAGTTTGTCCTGACGAAGGCTGAAGGGCCGAAAGGTGTTGGTGTGATTTTAACTTTATGTGTCATGTGGTAATAAAGGCTTTTGATTATTTTTGTACTTGTTGAGTGTCAAAAGAACAATTTTGCACAATCTCTACACATCCAAGAAGCACTACTGCCCCTAATTTTATGTAATACTGAAACTGAGAAGGGAGATAGATAGATAGATAAACAATTTGAAGTATTTAAGTTTTACAAATAGATATACACATACAGTTGAAACCAGAACTTTAGGAAAAATCAGACTAAAGTTTCCTGTTTTAGGTCAATTAGGATTAACAAAATTATTTCTATTTGCCAAATGCCAGAATAATGACAGAAGGATTTTTTGGACATTTTTTTTCCATTACTTTTTTGAAAATCAGAGGTTTACATACAGTAGGATTACTATGTCTTAATACCTCAGATGATGATGTCGTGTCTTTGGAAGCTTCTGATTGGTTTATTCACAACATTTGAGTTAATTAGAGACACACCTGTGGATGTATCTGAAGAAACACCTGAAACACATCGCTTCTTTGTGTAACATCATGGGAAAGTCATGTTTTATCTAATTTTTTCTGGCATTTAGCAAATAGAAATAATTTTGGTAATTCTAATTGGCCTAAAACATGGAAAGTTTAGTCTGATTTCATGTCAGATAGTGAGAAAAAAAGCGCATGTGTCTTTTTAAATGGTGTATCTCAGATTCTCTCACTGTCTGGGATGATTACAGATGGTTGTTTACATATGGTTCTCATCCAACAATGTCAAAATATATTAGCAATGTCCAGGAGGAAGATCGCTTTATTTTGCACTTTTGTATTATTCAGCTGTACTCAAAAGTAGGTATGGTGAAGTGTCCAAACTGACAACAAACACACAACTTGAATGTGTCCTCTCCACGATAACTGTGTGAAATAAACGGTAAAATTTGACCCTGGGAAACTTCTGCTTCGAGTCATGACACAACGAGGGGCTGATTTATAGGGTTTAAACGAGGAGATACAGTTGTGCAACTATGTACGTCTTTTAACATCTGTGCAAACATAATGTATGTATGACGTGTGCAGAGGAAGGAGGAGATGAGGAAAAAATAATAAACAACACAGAGAAATTAATTAGTGGTATTATAGTAGTAGTGAGTAGTAGTAGTAGTAGTAGTATTGGTATATTATGAACAGTAAAGTAAATGTAATTATACTGGTACTTTGTAATTCTGAATTGTATCATATGGTTTACGGAGATTATGTTGAATTTTGACTAGTAAAAGCTGTCATCTGCAGTAACAGAGAAGTAGAAGTATATATGTTGGAACCACTTTATAATAATACACTTTAAATAGCCTTAATAAAGCATGAAGAAAGACATAATTCATAATGAATAAATGGTTTACTAAGAATGATTTAGGCTTACTCATTACGTAATTAACTTAAACTCCTATTTTTTTAAGCCTGAATCATTTTTAAAGGGCCCATATTACACTATCTTCTGATCTAACTGATCTAAAACACTCTGTTCCACTTTGTGATGTCATCATGTGGTGATACAGGAAGTGCACTGCTGTGTTTTTAAACTCCATACACCTTCACTTCTTGAATCATGTGGATCATTTTAGCCCTGGAATTGCCAATCTCCATTAAACTAAAGGTAAAAGGATGTGTTAACTTGAAAACTACCACTTCATGACATCACAAGTTGGAGCAGAGCATTTTGTGCTTTGGAGATGTTACAGACTAATATTAAAGAGTTACTCAAACATGTGAATGAAACAAAACACAACTCCAGGTCTGTTTTTGATGAGGTAACAGTTCACAAGAGTGTCTTTTATGTAATATAGGACCTTTAATAAATAATATGTTCTTATGAATACGTTTTTCTTTAGTGTTTTATTAAAGCTAATCACCATATTTTCCAGATAAGTATAAGTCGCACCAGCCAAAAAAATGCATAATAATGACGAAAAAAACTACATATATTTCACATATAAATCACATCTGAGTTTAAGTCGCACCATCGGACAAACTATGAAAAAAAGTGTGACATATAGTCTGGAAACTACGGTAAGTCGCTGTGTCCAGTCTCACTGCTGCTGCTGGTAGTGTAAGATTCTCCATTATAGATAACAGCGACATAAATGCCATCTTTGTTAAACACATATTAAATAAATGCCATTAAAGACACCAGAGGAATGTTTAATGTTGTGGTCGGAGTAGATCCAGTCTGTGTGCCCGCCTGGCGCCCGGGCGGCACGGCGGCACGCTGCATTTCATTTACTGTCCACTCGCTAAACGTAGCACAGAGCACACTTCATAATTCATGAGGGAGGAGAACTGGGGACAATACTGATACATCTCCAAGTGCTCCCTCCTCTTCCCTCTGCTGCGTTCAGTGTTAATGGCCCAGGTGGTAGTGTAGTAGTACATTAGTATCAGTAGTATCAGTAGCGGCAGTAGTAGCAGCGCTTTTCTAGCTTCAAGATACTCAGACACCGGGGACGAGGCGGGTTAAGTGTCTTGCCCAATGACACAGCAGCAGCATTCACCTGTGAGAGGAGGATTTGAACCTCTAACCTTTACATCAGTGGACAAACACTCCAACTGAGCGGTAGTGTAGTTGCAGTAGTATGATAGTAGTAGTAGTAATAGTAGTTGCAGTAGCAGTAGTAGAAGTTGCAGTAGTAGCAATAGTAGTAGTAGTAGTAGCAGTAGTAGCAAGTAGCAGTAGTAGTTAGTAGTAGCAGCAGTAGTAGTAGTGGTAGTAGTAGTACTAGCAGTAGTATAGTAGTTGTAGTAGCAGCAATAGTAATAGTTGTAGTAGAAGCAGTAGTAGTAGTGGTAGTTGCAGTAGTACTCGCAGTAGTACTAGTGGCAGTAGTAGTAGTAGAAGTAGTAATAGTAGTAGCAGTAAGGGTAGTAGTAGTAGTTGCAGTAGTAGAAGTAGTTGCAGTAGTAGCAGTAGCAGTAGTAGTAGTGGTAGTAGTAGTAGTAGTAGCAGCAGTAGTAGAAGTAGTTGCAGTAGTAGCAGTAGCAGTAGTAGTAGTATAGTAATAGTAGTGTAGTAGTAGCATTAGTACTAGCAGTAGCAGTAGTACAGTAGTAATAGCAGTAGTTAGCAGCAGTAGTAGTAGTGTAGTAGCAGCAGTAGTAGTAGTAGTACTAGCAGTAGTAGTAGTATTAATAGCAGTAGTAGTAGCAGTAGTAGTAATTGTAGTAGTAGCAGTAGTTGTAGTAGTACTAGCAGTAGTAGTAGTATTAATAGCAGTAGTAGTAGCAGTAGTAGTAATTGTAGTAGTAGCAGTAGTTGTAGTAGTACTAGCAGTAGTAATAGTATTAATAGCAGTAGTAGTAGCAGCAGTAGTAGTAGTAGTAGTAGTAGTAGTTGCAATATAAGACCTATTACGACTGTTTTTACTAGATATCGAGACACACTTTAATAGTAAAACAATACTGCTGATAGTGGTAGTACTTGATGTTAATATGGTAAAATAGTGGTAGTACAGTTATAGCAGCAGCAGCAGCAGTAGTAGTAGTAGTAGCAGCAGTAGTACTAGTAGTAGCAGTAGTAGTCAATCCCTTCTTAATCTCTCACACTGAACCATAACAGGAAAAAAAAAAAAAAAAAAACTGATGATCACAGACAGCTGTTTCCTCATGGTTCCCATCGTACAATGGCAGGTCGGGTATTTGATGCATGAAATGTACAGGCAGTGTGTGTTTTTCCATAAATAGCTGCTTTTACAATATGCTCTTTGGAGAAAAATGCGTTTCCACAAACTACTACCGAGAAAAAACAGAGCAAATTGGGACATGCCTTTTTAACAATTCTTTTCCGAACATCTACTTCTCGCTTCTTGGGATCCTCTGTTCAAAACAACAACCTCCCTGCAGCGGCGTAAGGGAGTGATTTGGAGCGGGGCCACGTAGTAATCAAATAGTAACAGTAACGAGTGAAGACGCAGATATTTTCTTGGCCTGGATCCTGGGAGGAATCTTCTTCTCACAGTCTTACAAGCTCCCACATGCCACGCTAACACAAAACCCCACTGTACAACACACACACACACACACACACACACAACCCAATCTGTGCATGAAAAATGACCAGAGGCATTTTCACACAGTTAACGTGCCGACACATGCGCCCCGTCCATAAAGCCCAGCCGTGAATCAACGTCTGACAAGCAAGAACTCATCTCCTCGTCTCTGCACTTTTCCGTCTAACTGTGATCTGGTGATATACGGCCGGGATTTGGGGCTGTGATCATGACGAAAAACAGACGCCAACCAAGCTGATAATGAAAAATGGTGCTTACTTATGTGTTGCTGTTGTTGTTGTACTGTGTAGGATGTTATCGCTAGACCTTTTTGGGTAATTTTTATTTTGTGGCATCTTGAAGTTTAATCAAAGTGTCCAGTGTAAGTCCTGAACAAAGGCAAATCACTGCATCATTAAAACCGACCACATCAGCGTCAAAATTGCACCGTTTAGTTTGTTTTAGCTTGGTTTAGCAGTGGTTCCTCGTTTATTGTGGGGGTTACGTTCTAAAAATAATCTGCAATAGGTGAAATCTGCAAAGTATCAGCTTTATTTTTTACGATTATTATATGTTTTAAGGCTGTGAAACCCCTCACCCCACACTTTATACACTTTTCTCAGAGATACACTATTAAGTCCAAAGTGTTTCTGAAATGTGTCGGTGCAGAACGTTTCATCGACATTGTGGGTTTTGTCAGTGAGAAAACTTGCAAACATACAGCACTTAAGAGTCACACTGCGATCCGACATTTATGTAAAGGCATTAACATTTTCTCACATTTCTCTCTTGTTTAAACTCTCTCAAAGTTCAAACCTTCGTATATTATCTCCCTCTTCCTCGATGATCTTTAAATGTGTTGTTCTCAGTGTCTCTGCTCCAGCTGTAACCACAGAGGCGCCTCTCCGTGCACAGAAACACTTTTAAGTCAAAAGAGTTTCTGAAATTTGTCTGTGCAGAACGTTTCATCGACATTGTGGGTTTTTGTAGAGAGAAAGTTACAAACATACAGCACTTAAGAGTCACACTGCGATCCAACATTTATGTAAATTTGTCTGACACATTCTGTACTGTACAGGAGACACGGAGGAGACTGATGGACAATGGTCTACAGTCCCTCAGCCAATCAGGACGCAGAACACAATGCACGTCATACAGTCCCTCAGCCAATCAGACTGCGTTATAGCAGAAACAGTACTCGTAGGAGGTTTTCACAATGGTCTACAGTCCCTCAGCCAATCAGGACACAGAACACAATGCATGATCATACACTGGCAAAATTGTACTAAAAATATCCGCAAAACAGCGAGGTCATGAAAGGTGAACCGCGTTATAGCGAGGGACAACAGTACTCGTAGGAGGTTTTCACACATGTGAGTGGCTCTGTGGAGACTCCAGCACATACTCGTTTTAGTTCCATTTACTTCACTTTTGGGACGGTCTTGTTCACGCACGTCGCGCATCATTCACCCCAAACACCCACTATGAGCCACGTTAGTCCATCAGCTGATTGCAGAACTTATTTCTATTACAACACGTTTCAGGCCGACAGATCCCTGTGAATCTGCACGCACACGCTCACTTTCCCTATACTTTTCTTTCACCTGTGGCTAAACTCACTGTGACGACTGTACACGCTGGTGGAGGAGAAGAAAAAGATTTTAGAATAACATATAGACAGACCTGGGCTCACCTGCGCAGACAGACCCAGGCTCACCTGCGCAGACAGACCCAAGTTCACCTGCGCAGACAGACCCGGGCTCACCTGCGCAGACAGACCCGGGCTCACCTGCGCAGACAGACCCGGGCTCACCTGCGCAGACAGACTCGGGCTCACCTGCGCAGACAGACCCGGGCTCACCTGCGCAGACAGACCCAAGTTCACCTACACAGACAGACCCAGGCTCACCTGCGCAGACAGACCCGGGCTCACCTGCGCAGACAGACCCAAGTTCACCTGCGCAGACAGACCCAAGTTCACCTGCGCAGACAGACCCGGGCTCACCTGCGCAGACAGACCCCGGCTCACCTGCGCAGACAGACCCGGGCTCACCTGCGCAGACAGACAGGAAGAGACTGGCTGATAGTAAGTTGATCTAAACTGCCTTGTCAGATGAACGTGTCAAACAGCAGCTCTGCACCATCCATTCATACAAATATACATGATCCGAGCACTTTTTACCCAAATCCAAACACTTTTACTCACACTGAGCACGGATCTGTCATAGGTCGGCCCGAGGTCTGCCGCATTCGCAGTGCACTCGCCCCGCTGCAGATTGCGGGTGAAGCTGCTCCGAGACCCCCTGTTTCACACGCCCTCAGACCGGCCGCTTGCTGTGGTCCAGAGCGAGACTGTTGGGTTCACTCCGGCGAATTTTCTTTTACGTCACCCCAACCAGAGGCAGTGTGAAAACAGCTGTACAGTTAAACAAAAAAACTTACAAAAACTTAATTTGAGTTGCCAGTGCCTCCACCTGCAGATAGGACACAAACAAGTCCTCACTGTCACTGTACGGACCACATTTATAGCTGCAGAGGTTGCACTAGCACTGATTAATGACTGACTGCAGGTGCTGGGCGTAGTAAGGTTCAGATCAAAGAATCCTCACTAACATAAACAACTTGGCCATCACGTCCAATGCTTTTGTAATTAAGAATAAATCATCATTTCAGGCGTTATCAGTAAAAGACGTCTTTGATTTGAACATGTTTACCTCGTATCTGGGGACACGATTAGATCATGTTTATTGAATTTAACATCAAACACTTACAATTCCTTTCATGAAGAATAGGGACATTGCCGCCTTTGGCCTTTCCAAACCACACCTATCACTCTGTGTGGTATTTATACAATGACGCCATGTAAACTAGAGGCGACGGTGAGGTGTCTTGCCCAAGGACACAACGGCACTTGACACCGAACCAGTTTTGAAGTTGCGTTTTGAATATCTACTACTTCTGCAACGCAAGTTATAACAAGCTAGTGCCGCGTTGAGGGTATCGCTCGCTCTTTTTCCGTGCTATCTCCTGGTGGCCAAACGATGTGCGGTGGAGTCTCCTTTTGCATACTTTAGTGGATAGCTTTCATTTGGGATTGAATCATTGCATCATGTTTTGCAACTGCGTGTCATTCAAACCCAATCGCATATTAGATCTGTAGGAACTATATTTGCCTAAAGTGGCTTTTTGAGGTTGAAGACATATTTTGATGTTGATTCCCTATAATGCGCCTTTGTCTTTTTTGTTATATTGATGCGTTTTGAGTGGCCTTGTGTATCTCGATGTCGCCGAATCTGAACTCAAAGTGATCGGTTCCAGCTTGAGACAATTATTCAGATAGTCCACGCAGCTCGCGATGCTCTTTCCGATCTTTTGAGTGTAAATCGACAACGTATCTTTTGAGTTTAGCTGCTTTTATCTAGTCAAATGTCGAATTTACAGCAATCTAATTCATCTATAATTTGGAAAACTTGCAAAAACAACTAGTTCTTTTTAAACGGTTTGCAGTTTATCCGAAGTTATTCCTCATTTACGTCTTCCAAACATCCTCGTTACTCACCACGATGAGTTTATAAGCACGTTTCGCAACTCTCAGAGGCCGGGGCGGACCGCGACTAGCACGCTAACACGCACTTCCTGATTATCAAACAGTAAAACGTGTCACGATTGAACAGTTTTTTTGTTTTTTTTTACCTCGAGAGCTGCTTATGCAATATATCAGTCAACGTTTGTGAGCTCAAAGTGGTTTTTAAAAAGTCAGAGTAACGCAGAATATATAAAACTTTTCACAAAACATTTCAAAGATATTTTATTTTATTGGAGTGCAGCAGTAATGTTAAATCTTGGGGGACCGAGCGGAGTGACATTTGGCAGATTGTGAAATGACCCTGAGAGAGAGGTGCTGAGGCAAAGTGTAGCTGGCCTTTTTAAACTGCATGCTCTGCCAACTGAGCTGTGCTACAACAGAAACTACTTCAGCTATCTCTCGGGTTAGTTTGAGATAAAAACAGATCAGCTGTATCTAGGTGTAGGATAGGTGCTACATGGTCAAATATGAGGAATAACACGACTACTGTATACCAAGGACACCTCGTTAGCTTCATCCTTATAATACTGTACAGTCGTCTCTCGCTATATCGTGGTTCATCTTTCGCGGTCTTGCTGTTTTGCGGATATATTTTTTTTGCACTTTTACATACTTTTTTACAGAGTATGATCATGCATTGTGTTCTGTGTCCTGATTGGCTGAGGGACTGTAGACCATTGTGTTCTGCGTCCTGATTGGTTGAGGGACTGTAGACCATTGTGTTCTGCGTCCTGATTGGCTGAGGGACTGTAGACCATTGTGTTCTGCGTCCTGATTGGCTGAGGGACTGTAGACCATTGTGTTCTGCGTCCTGATTGGCTGAGGGACTGTAGACCATCGTCCATCAGTCTCCTCCGTGTCTCCTGTACAGTACAGAATGTGTCAGACAAATTTACATAAATGTTGGATCGCAGTGTGACTCTTAAGTGCTGTGTGTTTGCAAGTTTTCTCCCCGACAAAACCCGCAATGTCGATGAAACGTTCTGCACCGACAATTTTCAGAAACGCTTTGGACTTGAAAGTGTTTCTGTGCACGGAGAAGCGCCTCTGTGGATACAGCTGGAGCAGAGACACGAGAACAACACATTTAAAGATCATCGAGGAAGAGGGAGATAATATACGAAGGTTTGAACTTTGAGAGTGTTTAAACAAGAGAGAAATGTGAGAAAATGTTCATGTCTGTGTGAGAAAAGTGTATAAAGTGTGTGGTGAGGAGTTTTACAGCCAAGAAACATATAGAATAATTGTAAAAAATAAAGCTGATACTTCGCCTATTGCGGGTTATTTTTTAGAACATAATGTTAATCCTAATTCAGGTTTAAAACTTGCCTGCAAATGCCTTGGGTAAATGGAGTGAAAATAAAACATGAAAGAGAAGAAATGTTAGTTTTCACTTATCAACGTGTTTCAAAGATAATAGGAAATCTTTTTTTAAATAACTTTTCCAACTCTTGCTATTGTAAAAGACAAATCCAATTTTGTCAGCTGGACAAAACGTTTTTTGAGTGAGGATGTTTCGCTGCTCATCCAAACCGCTCCCTTCAGTTCTTTTTGTCCAGTTGACACAATTGAAATTTTCTTTTACTATGGATCGTACCTGAGGGATTAGACGAACTCCTGCTATTCAAACTTCAAACATTTACTAACATTTCCAATTCAATGGAGATACTATGGGAAACTCAATACCAATTTTAACACTGGAATGAAACAAAACAACCAAAAAACTCCCTTTTTGTATAAAACACTGTCATTTTCAACACATCTCTTCTAATATTATCGCATAATCTTGTACTAATTATATAACACACTATTCAGAAAAGGGTCACAATTTTTCCTGTTTATATATTTGTGTTCACTACTTGTTAAAACGAAACATGTAACTAGTTCATTTTAAATACTTTGGCAACTTTCAGAGACCAGAGCGAAGTTTTGCCGCGGCGGTAAGCTAACAACAACTAGAAAGCTAACAGTTCACTTCCTGATTGCCTGATGATAAAATGGTTTCTAATGTATCTGCACTGGGGCAATGCAAATTTGTCTCAGAAACATGGGAAAAATCAGCCCTGGATTACCACAGAACAGAAAACACTCTATTCCACCTTGTGATGTCATCATGTGGTAATACAGGAAGTGCTCCGCTGTGTTTTTAAACTCCACACACCTTCACTAGAATCATGTGGATAATTTCAGCCCTGGAATGGCCAATCTGTACTGAACTAAAGCTAAAAAAAAGAGCTGTTCACTTGAAAACTACCACTTCATGACATCACAAGGTGGAACGGAGCGTTTTGAGCTTTGGAGATGCAGACAGACAAATAATGAGTTACTCAAACATCTGTGAATGAAACAAAACACAACTCCAGGTCTGTTTTTGACGAGGTAGCAGCAGTATAACGTAGTTTAAAGCTCACAAGTCAATATTACATAATCTAGGACCTTTAATTAAAACTTTTCAGGTCTGATTTTTCTTCGTGCTGGCATAGAATGAGCTGGCCCTTGGTAATTTAGGATTATCGCTTCTACTACTAATTAGATGGATATAATAAGATACGCTGCAGTGGGGCAATACAAATTTGTCTCCGATACATGGGAAAAAATCAGGTGCAGACCCTTTAATATGTGCGTATTTTGTATATTTTTGACAGCGCCACAGTTTGCAATACATCACCTACATCGACCTTTACGTCATTTCCCTTTCTTTCTTGTATAATTTATTTTCTGCTCTTTGTATCCGTGCGTACAGTGCTCAGACATTTTCCATAAACACTGGAAAAGCCAGCACACTCCAGCGCTCCATGTAAGGCCTCCCCACCTGATGCAACCCCGCTTCAAAGTCATTTATTAGACCTGATCTTGCACACACCTATAAAAGTTAACAAGCCCCTTTTAAAACCCGCTTTGGACATTTATAAGGTTGAGGTGGACTCCGTGTTGCGTTGATACTGGTAACACTATCCATCCATTGCGCTATTTATTTTTTATTTTTATCCTTCAGTGAATACATAACGCGTGATCTGTTAAAGTTGTTTATAATGATTGTCTATTAGCGGCAGAGTGGTTAGTGTTTCCCAGGGGAGTGATAGCCCCCCCACACATACAGAGAAATACAGATCCCATTCGTCTACACTGGCAGATTAAAAAGAAAGAACCCATATCTCAAAGTGCTCGTACATCAAGGGTTCTCATTGCTTCTTCTGTAGCGGCTTTGTGAGCTGCATGAGGTCAGTGTTAAGAATAGAGAGCGATAGTAAATGGTGGCGTTTTTATACAGCGCTTTTCCACCTTCAAGACACTCAAAGCGCTTTACATCAAGGACCCACTCACCCACTCACACGCACATTCATACACCAGAGTATGCAGACGCTGAGGGCGAGAGGGGTTAAGGGTCTCGCCCAAGGACACGACAACGACGGGGATTCATGTGTGGGAGCTGGAATCGCACCGACAGCTCAACCAGTGAGATGTTTGAACCAACAACCTTCGGATCAGTGGACGAACACTCCACCAGATAAGCTACCGTCGCAACCAGATGAATCAAGGCCATCAATACAGTACTCGCAGTAGGATCTAGGGCGGCAAGATCGAAATGACAATTTCAATAGATGCAATTAGCAAAGGACACAGTTTTTGAAGTAGAGTAGTCCCTCGGTATATTGTGGTTCACCTTTCGCGGCCTTTAGTGCAATTTTTACAGCGATGATACAGTATGAACGTGCGTTGTGTTCTGCGTCCTGATTGGCTGAGGGACTGTAGACCATTGTGCTCTGCGTCCTGATTGGCTGAGGGACTGTAGACCATTGTGCTCTGCGTCCTGATTGGCTGAGGGACTGTAGACCATTGTGTTCTGCGTCCTGATTGGCTGAGGGACTGTAGACCATTGTCCATCAGTCTCCTCCGTGTCTCCTGTACAGTACAGAATGTGTCAGACAAATGTACATAAATGTTGGATCTCAGTGTGACTCTTAAGTGCTGTATGTTTGCAAGTTTTCTCCCAATAACCCACAATGTCGATGAAACGTTCTGCACCGACAAATTTCAAAAACTCTTTAGACTTAAAACTCTGTGCAGGGAGAGGCGCCTCTGTGGATACAGTGGAGCAGAGACACGGAACAACACATTTTAAAGATCATCGAGGAAAAGATATATATGAAGAATTGTTTGAGAGAGTTTAAACAAGAGAAAGTGAGAAAATGTCAATGTCTGATCTGAGCCTAAGTGCGTGTGTGGTGAGGGGTTTTACCTAAAACATATAGAATAATTGAAAAAAAAAAGTTGACTACTTTGCGGTTTTCGCCTATTGAGGGACCACTGTACTATAATTTCCTTCACAAACAACAAAATATCCTAGCTCATTCTGCATAAAACTGCCAACCCTGTAGTTTAGATCTGTACAAACGTGTTCTGAAATGTGTTTCTTTTTGTCAGTCATATATTTCATTCTTTTTGTCATTTCTCCTGAAGTTTAAATTGTGAACTTTTAACAGAATCCATCCATCCATTTTCTTCTGCTTTTCCGGGGCTGGGTCGCGGGGGCAGCAGTCTGAGCAGGGACTCCCAGACTTCCCTCATCCCAGACATGTCCTCCAGCTCTTCTGGTGAGACCCCAAGGCGTTCTTTTAACAGAATCGTATTATTAAAACATAAATCACAAATGCATCTCCAATCACAATGCTCCTCAGAAAAAATACAAGAAGATATTTTCCCACATCTTTTGTCTTTAAAAAGGTCATAAGGATCAAGTACTCAAAATATACTCAAATAAATGGTTATTGAAATCTAAACTAAACCTGGAACTAAACCTGGAACAAAACCAGGACTAAACCAGGACTAAACCAGGGCTAAACCAGGAGTAAACCAGGACTAAACCAGGACTAAACCAGGATTAAACCAGGGCTAAACCAGGACTAAACCAGGACTAAACCAGGAGTAAACCAGGACTAAACCAGGATTAAACCAGGACTAAACCAGGAGTAAACCAGGAGTAAACCAGGAATAAACCAGGATTAAACCAGGACTAAACCAGGAACACAACCGGACTAAACCAAGTCTACATTAGGAATCTATATTTATTTAATGGGACAGTTAACAAGCTCATTTCCATCTGTTATTTCTGGCACTAAATCTGGACTAGACCAGGACTAAACCAGGACTAGAAGAGGGCCAAACCAGGACTGATCCAAAACTAAACCAGAACCAATGTGAACACAACCACAACGATCCAGAAAGCGAACTGTCGAGGTTTTATTGCTCTCTTGTGTGTGAAGCGTCTTGCCAAATGACACAACAAGAGCATTAACTGTACTGCGTTTGTACTTCTAGACTCCAACGCCACAAATTATACTAAACGATAGTAGTGATTATCGTACTATTGTTGTGCAATTTGCTGTTTGATTAATACTCCAGGCACCTGCAGCCCCCGTGGGAACAAAACCGCATAGGCGACAAATTAATAAAGCTAATTTAGCGTTCTCCATGACAGTTTCTTGTTAGCATTCTGGCACCAGGTTTGCTGTAGCATTTGCACATGATGTTATGCAAACTGAGCCTCGGAGTGTTTCGATTGTGCTGCAGTGACTTGTACAGTGACATAAGGAGCATACCACCTGCATTATATAGCAACAGGTGTATGCTAACTAAATGTCACATAGGTACTGTACGTGTATTTGAAGGATTTATGAGTCATCGTTATGTAGATGGCCTGGGAAATGTGTCATCGTGTGCTAAGGGAGTGGGTTAACAGTGTTGTGCTTTAAGTTCAATTTTAGTACCGTATTTTCTGGAGTATAAGTCGCACCACCCAAAAAATGCATAATAATGAAGAAAAACATATTTTTTCACAAGTATATCGCATCAGAGTATAAATCGCACCCCCGGCCAAACTATGAAAAAAGTGCAATTTATAGTCTGGAAAATACAGTAATTGCATCGAGTTGAAGAAGCTGTATCTGGTTTTTTACTTAAAACGATGAAAAGCAGTTGCCAGGGCTCCAGAGTACACACTTCGGTCTCCGGGAATCTCCCTGTTTTCAAATGGGTGTGATTGACAAGTGGATTAGCCAATCAGGAACATGCATGATCTGTCCGTATTGGAAAAAAACTAAGGAAAAATAAAAATCATACTAGGCTGAAAAACATGGCGGATTTCTCCTGAATCAATGAGCGAAGCACTAAACTCTGTTAATCTGAGAGAAATGTGATTTTTTTGATTTGTAAACCATAAGTGACCAATGAGCTGCTTTGTTTCAAATGCGTCACTGAAAAAAAACGGAATCTGATTGGACGATCACGTTTGAAAGGGTTTGGGACTCAACAGAGGACGTGGGACCAATCTGTTTAAAAACTACAGAGCGATATTCTGGATTTCCACGCAAAAAAAACCCCAAAAACGAACCGGTTCATTTTAAACAGTAACGGCAACAACAACTAGCATGCGAATGTGTGTGCACTTCCTGATAATCGGACAGTAATATAATGAGATGCAGACAGCACGCAGTGGACTTATTTTGACCTCGAGAGCTGCTTAGACAATAAATCTGCACTGGGGCGAGACACATTTTTCCCCAAATACACTGAGTATTGGAAATATTATTGCGTAAAATTGTATTGGTAGCAATTCCCTCAATACCAAAAAAACAAGTTACAGACCTCTGAAATGGTCTGATTATCAATACAACAATGAAGCTACAGCTATTCAACCTCACCGAAACAAATTTAATACAATATGCTTGTCATTTCAGCCTCCAGTATCAGTTCTCGAAGCTTTTCAGCCAATAACATAAACAACACTTGAAAACTCTCCCCGCTTTGGCTCGCTACTCCTCTGGTGCCATTTGAAACCAGGGTCACGGGAGGTTTCTAGGTTTCTTTTCAATCAGAAAGCAGAAAATAGGGATATAAGTCTCATTGCTGTTCGAGGTGTTTAATCCTTGTCCATAATAGTCTCGACATTTAGCGGACCACGACCTCCTGATTTGAAAAGCCTTGTTCCAATCTGGCTCCAATCAGAGTGTTGGGTTTGTGAGGGCACTGCTGATTTCCTCGCCTCGGATGAGTGATCGCTTTGAGACGGACGCGAGCTGCCAAGTCCTGCGCTGCTACATGTGCTGAAAAATCGCACAATCTTTAACACCGAAATGACCAGCGAAGTGTGTGCGTTCGTGAGTCTGCAGAGGCGTTATGGTAAACCAAAAATCTCTGGCACTGCAGCGCTCTCGAAACTTATTTAATCCCTCCATCTGTGAGGTATATCGTCAGTCAGCTGTCTGCAGTGTTGATCTGTCATGTTTTGGGAATTAATTGGGAGGCGTGTGTGCACCTTGTAAAGTAGCGGCGCTAATCCGGTTTAAAGGGCCCGTATTACGCTATTTTCTGTGTTATAATGTTGTTTTTTTCATCTCAAACAGACCTGGAGTTGTGTTTTGTTTCATTCGCACATGTTTAACACACAAAAACTGCAGATTTAGGCTGTTAGAGCATCTTGGGATGTCATGTGGTAATACAGGAAGTGCTCCACCTACTGTGTCAGATGCTATTGCCGCCGATAGACTCGAGGTTGCAAACTTCAGATATTCTTTAGTAGACATTCCACAAAATATGACCTGGCAAAATGAATGTCTTAGATGCATAAACGCCTGACTTTTTTTTATAGGAAGGGCTGTAAAAACCTAACCCTTAGTATAATATGCATAATCTCTTGTATAACTGTTCATTATTGCTCATATATGTAATTAAAAGTGTTTCTGAGCTGGTCACATAGTTTTTTCATTGTTTTTTTTCACTCAAAAGTACATTCGTTTCTATATTTTTCTTCTACTTAAACTGGTATCACACTCTTATTTGATGCAATAATGGAAAAAAAAAAATAAGAATGGATATGTCAAATAGAGGTATTTGTGTGGGAAAAAAGGCAAAAGTACATGCTGGTACCTCCGTAACATGATTTTTATGGCTAAATCTAAACCTCACAAGAGTCAATTTTGTGTAATATAGGACCTTTAATTTGAAATTTTCAGGTCTGATTTTTGGCATAGAAAGAGCTGGCCCTATTTAATTTAGCATTATTGCTTCTACTACTAATTAGATCGATAAAATAAGATAGGATAAGATTAACCCACCTCACAATCTCGCACCTGAGTCACAATCGATGCATTAAAGCTGCACGATGTAATTTTTCTCGTGTGTGTGTGTTGTTGCCATGGAGATCTATAGCATCGCTTGGCACGTTTCATAGCCTTGCATTTAACTCATCGTCCTTGCATTTATTCAATTACCATTTTTCAATTCTTAAAACAAAAAAAAACATCTGGACAAACATGTTACGATGTGCAGGGTCGCCTCCCCACAGATCTGACCTGTACCGTGGCCTGCTCGCTCGTCTTCATTTAGACGTATAGGTTTAATGGCGAACATACAGAAAAAAAGCAATTACATCTCCACGGACTCGTGAAGGTGACAGATTCTCCCTCGAAAAACTTACTTTGTGCACTATGAAACCTTGCCTTACAATTAAAATAACAAGCTAACTGCGCTCGTATGTGCATTTGTCTGCTTCTGCCAAGACATTATGCTAAACCGAGAATTCCTGGCTGCTTTCCAGTTTTGAAAGTTGTTTAATCCGTCCATCTGCGAGGTCCACTTCAGCTCAAATACCTCCACACTTTGGAATACAAGCTGTGATTTCATGCATTTGACGTTTTGATGTAGCCCAAAACTAAAGGATCTTGTGATGAGGAGCAGGTAGAAAGACCGCTCTGTGGGAACAACAACCCGCTGTTTCTATTCAAGAGCTTTTGTCAATGGGGAGCAAGGATCAAAATAACCACGATTCAACCCATGTGGCCCGCTCGGCTTTGTCATCGCGTTTGAAGACACATTGTTAGACCGTCAAAAGCCTCCGGAAACGGCTGCTTTGTCAAGAAGTATTTCCTATTCAGCTCATGCAGGTGAATGAAGTGAATCTGAATGAACGTGTGGTCTCATTTGGATCATGCTAGTTTTGTCTGGGCACCTGGTTAATGTGACTCATTGGTTTAAGATTAAGACGATCTCAGCATCCTTCAAACCGCTGTACTTAAAGGTGTAAATATTAAGCTTCTGGCTAGATCACTTTAGCTCAGTTTTTAGGTATCTGCACTTTACTTAAGTACATTTTACTGTGGATACTTTTACTTTTTCTTCACTACATTTGAGAAGTGAAGTATAAAGTACTCTTTTGATTTTTTTACCATGTTCTTGGTAACATCATGACTAAAGTTTTCAAGTTTGGATTTTTGGCTTTGAGCAAATAAAAATAAATGCACAAAATTCATAAGACAAAAAAAAAAAAAAAAAAAAAAAAGTATTGTTTTGTTTTTTTTTGTTTTTAACCAATTGTATCATTATTATTGTTTATTGTTTTATTATTATTATTATTATTATTATTATTATTTATTATTATTATTATTATTATTTTATTTTATTTATGTATTTTTTATTATTAAAAAAAATTTTTAATCAATATTACTACATTTAACACTTGAACAAATTAACTACACTTATGAAATACTTTTACTTTTTACTCTGAAACTACATTTTTAAACAAATATTTTTACATAACCAGATTTTTCCACGTGATACTTTTTATTGTATTGTGCTTTTTGCCCCTGTATCTGAACTTTTACTTAAGTAACCAAAGTGAGTACTTCATCCACCACAGCTTTCATTAAAATGTAAAATATAAAACAAATAACCAAATACAAATTTAAAGTAACAGTAGCAAAAAAAATACATCTTTGCACAGCGCACTCTGGGGAAGTTTTCATCTCATTTGCAAAGTTTTCAGTGACATCAACCCACCCCTCACTGTCCTGTAGTATTTATTCATTATAGTGTGACTCTGCAAAAAAAAACGACAGAGATATAACTGGAACTGTTTGCCACTTTTGTCACTTGAAGGTTGACTTTCTTCTGCGTACGATGATGCATTTCTTGTGCATGTATCGTTTAATACTTACGACCTTGGGAAATCGTTAGTTACACGACACAAATGTGCAACAAAGTGTGTGTGTGTCTGCTGCAGAGGCGTTATGTTAAACCAGGCTAGTTCTGAATATTACACATTTTAAAAAGTAAAATTCCAAGCTTTTCTCTGGTTGTTCTCTTTGAGGGTTGGTCACTCATTGAAACGAAACGGCAAGTTGTTCAAAACGCTCTTGAAGATGTGAGCGTATTTGGTTTCTTTTTAAGTGGTGTTCCTTGACTGTCGCTACCTTTGACTCAAGGCAAGGTTACTCAAGAAATGCATCACATTTCTTAGCGCTTAGCCATATCAGGTGCGATACCAGATCTTTTTTTTTTCCTCATCAGTTTTTACAAAGTTAAAAATACAAACATAATTTTTCTAGCTGGTGCCGTTATTGTCACGGAAGGAAAGAACAAACAATGAAATTACGATTAGCGACTCCATCTGACGTGCACAGTAGAGATGGGGCTTTCGGCTCCTTTGTGGGATCCGAATCTTTACGAATCTGTTCATGTCAAAGAGCCGTTTAAAACACTGGATCTTTTTATATTTAATGAAATGTGAGAAATTACAAAGGTTCAGATGTGTTTAAAATGAGTCAAACTGAAAGTGGGAGCGTGTTTGAAATGATACAGAATCTAAAATAAAATGTTTCAAAAATAACTGTTATTACTATGCAAAATATGTTCTTTGTTTTTTTTGGGTTTTTTTTTTTTTTGCACAAAGCTCTCACTGACTTGGTAGAATTCACAAATGATCTTTTCTCTTTATAGAAATCATAGACTGTATATGTAAAATGACGTAGCTAACCTGCTAGCCGGCGCGTTCCAAACAGGAAGTGATCATGGGCTCCATCGACTCTGGCTTCAATTCACTTTACATTAGAAAACTCGTCGTCCATCTCTCTGTAGCTGCTCCTCTCAGACTCGTCATTTTGGTCGTAAAATGTTCGTATTAACCCGCTCTACATGCTCCTGGTGTTTTTATTCCGCTATTTTGTCCCTAACTCAAGATATGAACCTTCTTTCCCCAAAGTCGCACCCATTAGCATTAGCAACAGGTTTGATTGACAGCTTGGCGGGTGTGGGTTGGTTGCTATGATACTCACAGTCTGACCGGAGCTGAACACTGTGGGCGACGTCACACTCACTTACTCCACTTCTTTATACAGTCTGTGGTAGAAATCACTCAAAATGTATTCATATGAGATATAAAATACTTTGTTTCATGATTGTGTAAACATGCAGCCACATTATTTCTCTTATTTCAGCTGTTCATTTCAATTTCCCCCAGTATTCGTGTTTAAAGGCCCACATCTTAAGCACTAAGGATAAACTTGGAATATCGGTACCTAATATTGGCTAGATTGTCAATCATATCCGGAAAAGCACTTAAACTCCGCCCACAACCACATTTCAAATAGAGCTGCGAAGCTGGGCAGTACCTGGAGGAGTAAAGAAAAGCGTCAGAAAGGACGAGGGGCGTGGTCTGGACATATGAGGGACAGTGTGATTGGTCCAACTGGTATCCATACTTTAAAGGGCCCATGTTACGCTATTTTCTGATCTCTGATATAATGTCGCTTCCTCATCAAAAACAGACCTGGAGTTATGTTTTGTTTCATTCACACATGTTTAACACAGAAATCCTGCATATTAAGGCTGTGTACTTCTCTCAAACAAAATCACTCTGTTCCACCTTGTGATGTCATCATGTGGTGATACAGGAAGTGCTCCACTGCGCTTTTAAACTCTGTACACCTTCACTAGAATCATTTGGATAATTTCAGATCTGGAATTACCAATCTGTACTGAACAAAAGGTAAAATGTAGCTGTTAACTTCTTAAAAACTACCACTTAATGACATCACAAGGTGGAACAGAGCATTTTGAGTAATAATAAAGGATTACTCAAACCTGTGAATGAAGCAAAACACAACTCCAGGTATGTTTTCGATGAGGTAACGGCATTATAACATGGCTAAAAGTCAGTTTTGCATAATATAGGACCTTTAAACTCCACCTCTGCAGCCAAATGTGTGGTCAGAAGGCACTGAAGCTAGCAAAAACTTAAGATTTAGGTTTTCAAAGCTACAAATTTACCTAGTTTGCACCAAAAAATGACTAGGAAGAGTAGATAACGCTAACATCATATCCACAGTTTACTAGCAAAAAAAACTCAACGCAAAAACTACTCCTCCATCTTCCCATCCCCGCCATCCACGCAAACTCCGCCACTGCTGCACGCCTACAAGTCTCCGAAACACATTATTACTTTGTCAAAGAATTTCTCCCACTGACATCCCTGAAATGTATTCCCTTTTCCCGGAAACTGCAAAGATATGTGTACGCGACGAGGCTAACCTTGGCGGCTAACAGAGCGGCCACAAGGGTCACTTTGCCTGATGTATGATGTAGCGTAGCGCCGCACACAGCACATTTATTAGACTGCGTAATGATAAAAAGATAGTGGGAGAAATGGATGGGGCTTGAATCGTAGCCCACACAGAGAGATCAGGGCTCCTATGGGCACATCCTCCCCGTGGTAATATTACAAAACCACTCTCGGGGAATACAAATGTTAGCTTTAAAGCGCAAGCGTGCGGCTAACAGTGATCTCCCACCCTATTGGAAAAAAAGGGAAGATTTAGCCCTTTTAGCGATTAATCCTTGTCATCATGCTAGCTTTGTCGCCAAGCAATTTACATGGTAACTACACTTTGCAGACCATATATCACTTGGTGGTACCTTTGCGTTGCAGGAGTTAAGATTCGCAGTTTGTAAGATTTACGATGTTTAAACGGTGGAATGTGTCATCTGGATTTTTTACTCTTTATCAAAGCGCCAACAGGAGATGTGTGAAAGGCCTTATCTGAATTGCATCAGAAAAGTTTGCGGCTAAATGTATCCAGGTGGTTAGTGTCTCGATCCAGAAATACAACATTTTTCAAGGTGTTAAATCCATAACTCTCAATGCAGTGTGTGACCTTTAACAGCCGTGTGGGAGGTAACGCGTTTATCATGTTTTATTATGTGGAAGTTGGCTTGAAATTTGACTTTAAAAAATACGTTTGATTATGAAAACCTATATTTTGTTGTAAACTGACCATATCGCTATGGCAACGGTTATTTTCATCGTTTTGAAACCCATTCATAGATGGATTTTGCTTTGACTAATATATCGTATGAGGTTTACACTAATCAATCAGGTCGTCTGCAAGTGATTTAGCAGCAGGTTCTCCACAAACACGAGGTACGAGGTAGGAGAGGGGCGACCTGAGTTGGCCGTGGTCCAGCCCCTGTCGAACGGCTCTGCTCACCGACCCACGTGGACCGGTTATCCTGGACCACTCAAAGGACCACAGAGCTACGGTATCATAATTCCCATAATTCACCTGCACTTAAATTCGTATTTAAAGTTGCAAATCTTGTGTTTATTTTTGTAGATTATTTCTGCCTATTATTATATTATTTTCCACCCTTTTACATCAGATGCCCTTCCTGGTCCAGCACTCAATGGTTCCAGATCATTACGACACATGAAGGACACATGTAATGGCAACTCAAAGTAAAAATACAATATTTTCTATTAAGAGAAAACTCTTGATTACTTAAATGTGCACTATGTAATTTTTCAGGTGGACAGTCACCTGCTGGTCTCTATGGAGATATTATTGCATTGCCAAGAATGTTCCACAGTGTCACATCTAGGTCAGGGGTCAATACAGTGAATACTTCAGATCTGCGTTATTATTACTATAAGTTAGACTGAACCACTAGACCTTTATTCATGCTACATCCTCAGTGGGACACATTAAATATTTGATATGGGCTTCATAAAGTACATTTTCAGAAATGTAGAGTAAAAAGTTCTATTTAAGGTAATATGGGCTGATTCACCTGGAAGCTTGAGGGCCAAGAAAAATTGGTCTGAGGGCCGCATCTGGCCCCCGGGCCACAGTTTGGGCATGCCTGGTCTAGGTCTGTCGTTATTAAGTCAAGTCGGTGACGCAACCAGGCAACGTTACACATCAGAAAAGGTGAACTCAGGTGTTTTTCAAGCTATTTTCTTGCATTAGTATTTAGTCAGCCACCAATTGTGTAAGTTCTCCCACTTAAAAAGATGAGAGAGGTCTGTACTTTTCATCATAGGTTCAGTTCAACTATGAGGCAGAATGGGGGGAAAGAATCCAGGAAATCACATTGTAGGATTTTTTTTATGAATTAATTGGTAATTAATAACTAGTTGGTACATTCCTCCTTACTAAATACTTTACTGTACTATAGTTTAATGGCATACTGCAGAACATTACAGGGAAAGCTGTCTGGGGTTTGGATTTCACAGCAGTTTTGAAAATCACAGTATTCTATAGGCCAATAATATTTAATACAGATACAGATGGGGCAGAAAATGAATATTGTTAAAAATGTAGTTTTTTTTGTTGTGATACAGTGAGGTCTTGATTCTAGTCACTAACAGAAATGATCTGGTTCAACATTTGTAAATTTCCCTTTTGGATATTTCATGATGAAGTACAGTGTGATCAATAGGGAAAAACTGCCCCCGTTTAGGAGGATGACATCATCACATTCAAGTCTCTGAACACCACCGATAACAGCGACAAAATGATCGAAATAATGGATGTGGAGCGTTTGAACCTTGAACGTCATCGAGCGTTTTCGTGTTTTTGGTCTGATCTGCTTTACTAACAAACCGATAAAATGTCCTCTCTTAACTATCTGAAAATAATTATCCCCAAACCTAATTTCTAAAGCTTAATGACGCTTAAGTAAACAAATGCTATTCTTTCCCCTCAGTGAAGTTTTCGCTGTGACTAATATTTGCACAGCTCTCGCTCCATCTGCCCACATAACTCCACACACGCTCTTAGAAATATCTGTCATCAAGGCCATTCCTTTGCAGAACGAGATGCAGCCATTAGTTCTTCTTTAACTGTCTGCAATGTGCCCAGCTAGATGAGGTGGAGGAAGTACTCTGTAGTGTTATTTAAGTAAAAGTACAGCAAAAAAAACTCAAGTATAAGTAAAAGACATTAAGAAATCTACTTAAAAGTGCTGAAGTATCTGCTTAAAATTGTTCTTCTTCTTGTTTTTTTGGAACTGTTGACCAAGTTATAACGTTGTTTTCTCGACAAAAATGCCTGAAGAGGTTTTAGCTGTCATCCATGCATGTTTGAGTAATCTAGCGATCTCTCCCTGGACCTATACTTTCCATAAATATACAAAAACATAACACAAAACTTCACAAACCTAATGCAATGTGGAGTAGTTTCATTAGCAGGACGCGCGACGATTGTGTCGTGATAGCGCTCTGAAGGGGGGAGCGACTTAGCATGGAGAGCGTAAAAAAACCAAAACTGAATCGAATACATTGTTTTTTTGTCGTCTCTTTAAGTACAGATACCTAAAAACAGCACGTCTATTTCAAAACTTTGTTACTTTCCGCCAGCACGGCCACTGATCCTCAACTGACTTTGAATGAGCTAAACATTTTTTTGGAGTCCGCCCAAAAATCTGCAGGAGTAGCTACTGAAGACTGTGGGAAAGAATTGAAATTACCAAGTTTATCCGCGACTCCCTCGGTTGCAATTGGGGAGATATACTGCCTTAATATCTGTTTGAAAGTGCTTTTTTTTTTACAAGTCCCAAGAAAACTCTATAGCTAACATGCCAAGCTCCACTCCACTGTTCCGTTGACAGTAGTGGCTTGTTCCATATTCAGTAGCCAATGGGGTGGAGAGTGCATTATGCTACACTCTGGCAAGCAAAGCATACAGATTGTCCTACTGCGAGCGTAACAAATGCAAAACAATTTTTACATACGGTATTCATGCCACATCTGCGGCTAATGGAAAAGATATAAAATACGGCGTCCCTTGCGGAGTGATGGAATTTTAAATTGCGTTCTCCGCGTGAATGGTTCCCGTGGTGACTGTCAGCACCAGGAAGTAGTGTCTCGTAGTAAACAGCGGGAGGAGGAGTCAGAAATGTATAGGACCGAGATGGATCGAGAGCGTACAAATTTGAAATCTATTCTGCTTTTATGTTTTCTAAAGTCGGTATTTATCCATTATAGATATAACCTCTTTACTCCGCTCCATTCACTTGCCGATTTTAGGTCGAGACGTGGATGAAAGTAATTGCTTGGGTGCAGTGGCTCAAAAAATACAATAAAAACGTCTTATTGCAGTATTTAGAAGGATGTTGGTTAATATATTTGTAAGTAGAATAGGCGTATATTTAGGATCGCCTGCTTTACTTCAGGTTTGCACAAGAAGTAGGAAGAAAGACCACACTTTTTTTAACTAATAAGTTAAGACCGTGTCTGGTTTCAAATAGTTCAAATAGTTCCAAATAGTTCCTTAGCATTTCCCTGCTGTGCCAGACCCACGCTGCCAGCTCAGTCCTGTGTTATCTTAGCCTACGTCATCAGGCAAGGCAAGTTTATTTCTATAGCACGATTCATACTCCAAGTCATTCAAAGTGCTTTACAGAATAAGAAAGACATTAAATTCACAGTACAACAGATTCCAAATCCCTGAAGTCCTCAGAGTGTGAGATGGTTCATGTGGCTCTAACATGTGGGAGATGTTCTTTGGTGCTGGTTCATGGAGAGACTTGTTCACACAGAGCTGCTTTAAAGTCTCTGAGCCACAGGAGCCAGAGACACAGGACACATGTGTGAAGTACTTCCTGGTTCTGGTCAGGACCCGAGCAGCAGTGTTCTGGATGTACTGTTCTGTCTTAAGGCTCGTTTGGAGAGGCCAGTGAGCAGGACGTTACAGTATCTAACCTACTGGAGACAAATGCAGGATAAGTCTCTCCAAATCTGGTTTTGACAGTAAACCTTTGATTTTGAATTGATTTTTGATCAGAGGTATAATACTCTCTAGGTCTTGCACTGACGGTATAAACTTCATGTCTCTTCTGGCAGCTCTCGAGCTACTTCAATATTCTACAACAGGCATTTTTATCAGGAACTACCTTTAATAACTAAGAGCCGAGTGGAAATAAACAAAATAGACAATAGGGCTGTGCAATTCGCAATGTTTTATTCTAATTCTCATTTGAATTTTCCTTTTACCATGGATCATACCTGGATGACTGAGGTATTACAGAGCTTATGGTTTGAAGCAGAGTTCAGACTTTGACAGAAGAAATGTATTTGTCTGTGTGTGTGTGTGTGTGTGTGTGTGTGTTGTCATTGATTAAAAGTCTCTGTTTAGGCTCACAATTTTTATATTAACTTTTATTTTATTATTTTGTTTTAATTAAGGGAAGACACTATAGTCACTTTTCTTGTTTTTTTGGTCTCTTAACATACAGACTTTCATGTGGAAACTACAAAATGATCCACTCTGCACCAAAAGATGTTTTAATATTTAATTCAATGAACTTACCTCCATTATAGATTTATATAGGACTTTGTAACTTCAAAGGGTGTTTCCTCAAAATGCACGTACCCCTCATAGGGACCTGAGGATCACCCCTTAAAGTAGCATCGGCAGTGGATCGGCAATGTGGCACTCCCAAAAAAACAACCTCAGAGGGTAAATGAGAAGGGGAAACTACTATGTCCACCATAATCTGACCAGAACTGAAGAAACGACTTGGATGATCAGCGAAACGTCTTCACTCCTACAACGATTCGTCCAGTTGACAGATTTAAACTTCAGCTTTTGCTATGGATCAGACCTGGACGACTGAGGGTTTACACAGACATACTATAACATGGTTAAAAGCTCTAAAAAGTCAGTTTCCCAGAATTGGTCTGGTTTAATAAAAGAAAAAAAATATCTGCTCAGCTCTATAGACACCCAAAAATGTTCAGATAAAACGAACTATTGTGAGCGTGTCCACTCGGATGACAGAATCGTTAAAGCCCATAAACGTATTGTTCCGAACGATCACTAGTCTTATTACTCATTTCTTCCTCCTTTTTCTGAAACCGTATTTCTTTTGCAGCAGGTGATGTCATCCAAAGACATTACCGGCTCTGACCTTACATCCTGGTCCTCTGCTCCTGCTCATGTGTGAACACTGTAGGCTTCACACCGCAGAATAATTCAACTAGAGACGCTTTGAAATGCTGATCAAGCTCTACCTGCCCCCCCCCCTACTCCCCCCACTCACCCTCATTTCACTCCTGCCCCCCCCCTCCCGCCCCCCCTCCCGCACGAGTGCCTCCGAGTGCACTGCAAAAAGATTTCACCTCCGCTCGTCTAAAATACTACTCGTATTGTGCGAGTTATCCAATTTTAATCAAACGGAGATACGATCATTTGGAATTTTTGAGATGTCTACAGCCGCTGTCAATAAAAAGCATGTGGTTTGGAGCGGAGTTTTGGCTTTTGGGGGAGAACTGTGTGAATGTGGTTTTTGTTGTGTTATATGGCAATGGATTAAAAGTCCTAATTTATGCTCATGGAATTAATCAGGAAAGGCATTCGCATTGATTTGTAATGCGAAAAGATACAATTGCAATGGAAAGAGAAGAGCAAAAAGTCATTCCCAGCCTTAATTTACATGTTTTGACCAGATATTTTTAGGTGTAACTATATATTTTTAGTGGATTTCAAGATACTGAAATGCGATTATTCATATACTGCCTGGTGTGAAGTCACAAATGTAGCCACGGCTGTCCAGAGGTCCAGTTTCCCATTGATTTCTGTGCCATACGTCATATTCAAACATAATACTACACAAACAAGCTCCATATTACACATTAATGCTATGGTAACTAGCTTCTTTTTTTACAGTACAGTGAGGATAGGCTGCACCGTGCTACAGTACCATCCCAGCGCATCTGAATTCAAGGCCAGCTCTTCGGAGATGCGTGTCTAGAAGGCATTCATTACATGTCAGCTCTTCATTAAAAGCTCCCCGGCTCCAGCCTCTTTCATGACGCTGCTGCGCAATAGAACCGGTCGCCTGATGGTTCCAGACACGCTTCGCTCACTCACAGTCTGATTAGAGCTAGATCCAGCCAGCCAGCATAACCAGCAGGTCGAGGCGCTCGGATCGACGGGTAACAAAACCGCTTCAGCCAACGATACGAGTCTCTGCTCCCGACAGCAGGATGGAAGATCAAATCCAAAGACTGTTTTTTTATTTCTTGCATAGTAACATTAGTGATTTAAGGTGCAGCTGTACCTAATGTTTTCCATGTATTAAAGTAAAAATCTGTCTTGTCCCAGTACAGATATATTGTAAAAGTACTTCTAACCCTGTGCTCAGACTGCATGTGGTGCAGTGGGCGCAAGTATTCTGAATAATTAAAAGTAACGAGAGGAACTCAGACACGATGGTTTTGACGTTCTGTTGGGAGTTTATTCTGCCCGGACACCAGAGACCACCGCAGCTTTTTTCTTAATAAATTACGTGAACACTGTTTGGTCTAATTATAACGTGTTTTTATCCTCCACGAACCAGGAAGTAACACTTATGCAAGTACACTGCAAAAATCAAAGTTTTACTGTCAAACCAGACTTGTAGAGACTTATCCTGCATCAGGGCTGAATCAGGACTAAACCAGGGCTAAACCAGGACTAAACCAGGGCTAAACCAGGGCTAAACCAGGGCTAAACCATGACTAAACCAGGACTAAACCAGGGCTAAACCAGGACTAAACCAGGACTAAACCAGGGCTGAACCAGGGCTAAACCAGGACTAAACCAGGACTAAACCAGGTGTAAACCAGGAGTAAACCAGGGCTAAACCAGGGCTAAACCAGGGCTAAACCAGGACTAAACCAGGACTAAACCAGGGCTGAACCAGGACTAAACCAGGACTAGACATGGACTAAACCAGAACTAAACCAGGACTAAACCAGGACTAAACCAGGGCTGAACCAGGACTAAACCAGGACTAGACATGGACTAAACCAGGACTAGACCAGGACTAAACCAGAACTAAACCAGGACTAAACCAGGGCTAAACCAGGACTAAACCAGGACTAAACCAGGACTAAACCAGGACTAAACCAGGGCTAAACCAGGACTAAACCAGGACTAAACCAGGACTAAACCAGAACAAACCAGGACTAAACCAGGACTAAACCAGGGCTAAACCAGGACTAAACCAGGGCTAAACCTGGACTAAACCAGGACTAAACCAGGGCTAAACCAGGGCTAAACCAGGGCTAAACCAGGGCTAAACCGGAACTAAACCGGGACTAAACCAGGGCTAAACCAGGACTAAACCAGGACTAAACCAGGACTAAACCAGGACTAAACATGGGAAGTCATTGTTTCAGTTTTCTGCAGCTAAAACCTGGAACAGTCTTCCTGAAGTTGTGAGACAGGCCTCGACTTTGACAGTTTAAATCTAGGCTCAAAACAGTTCTGTGTAGCTGTGCATTTGACTGAAAGGTTTTTATTGTGCACTCTTCTGTTTTAATGTTTAATGTTGTTATGTTTGATTTGTTGTATTGTGATTTTAATATCTTTCTTAATCTGTACTACTTTTCCCACAATTCCTCAACATAGGCTTTCAATAAATATCTTCAATTAATATCTGAGTCCATGAAATGCAGGTGCTTCTGGATAAAACACTGACAAACAAAAGGTTGTCGTTGTGCACACGCCCACTGCTCCTGACAGGACGTCCCAGCGGGATGAGGAATGAGTCAAATGCAGAAGACAGATTTCCCTCTAGGCACTATAAAGTCTTCCTCATGTTAATATTGATTTAAACATGCAGAATTGTGATATATGTCAGGGAAAAAAGACCAATTAGATTAGTTTTTATTTCATTATTCAACTCATTTAAAGCTGCGAAGTACTTCATATTTGAACTGCGACACTGAATCTGCCACGTTATACTTCGATCCTTGCTATTTCTGGTATGTTTAATGTTTTTTACCACAGCACTCAAACTGACTTTTGGCTCATAGTCTCGGCCCGTGTGTTTCTGCCCTGTATTTCCCCTTTAAACTCTATCACTCTTCTGCCCGCTCCGCTCTGCACTATCTCCAGTTCACGCTGCGTTACTCTCCCCATATCAGCGCCGGTTCGTGGCCAGATTAGGATCACATTTGGAATTAAAATTTAAAGCCTCATTAATTTTTAAATTACTCTTTACATGGTGGCTTATGTTAACACGGTTTGTATCAAATCCCCAAATTCGAGATTGCTTAACTGCTCGCAACATTATGACCCTACTTTTTAGGAATACTTCGCCTAAATGTGCTCATTATCGAATTAAACAGCAGTAGTAGTGATGGGGTTTATAGTCGAATGGATACCGAGAGACTGGAAATGTTTTTTCTTTTTTTTTTTTACACACGAGAAGTGGACAGTGTTCACTAAGGTGTACTGAACATGGAGATACGGGTGCACAATGTTTAGCTTAGCATCGTAGCATCAGATTGACCCAGACTCACTGAAAACTTACCTTTTGTAGCCTTATTCTACGTCTGTACTTCAGTTGGTAGAGCGTTTGTCCACTGAAGTTTGGCTGAATACTGTTGTTATGTCCTTGGGCAAGACACTTAACGCACCTCACCCCCAGTGTCTGCGTAACTGTGTAAAGAAGTGGACTAAGTGAGCGTGACGTCACCCACACTGTTCAGCTCCAGTCAAATGAAGCTCATCGAGGCTAGAGCGGTTACGGGGCGAATGTTGGGGCCCCTTTCGCTTAGCAACGCTGTCAATCAAACCTGTTGCAACCTCGGGGAAACAAGGCGCTTGATTTTGTCTGATATTAATGTTCAGATCTTGATGAAGAGATAACACAGTGAATCATGTAGAGCGGGTTAATACGAACATTTGAAAACTAAAACGATGAGACTCACAGCAGTTACACAGAGAGAAGTGACAGTTTTACAATAGAAAGTGAATTGGAGCCAGAGTCAGATGGAGCCGGAAGCACACCATGATCATGATGATGGAAGTTTATACAGTCTATAGTGTGAGTGGGAGAGTGGTTCCTTGATGTAAAGTGAATGTGAATTTGAATTGAAAAATATGAACAGTTACCATTGTTTTGTAACGTGTGTTTTTTCATGTTATATTTTTCTCCTCTTTTATGTTTTATAAATATGTACAGCATATGGGCAGATGTAAATCTTGATTAATGTGCTTTGGAAATAAACTTGACTTTGACCCAGTTTGACCCAGTTCGAGCTGACGGAATGATCACATCACAGGCTGTAGTTCTTTAGACACGAGAATGTCGTATGTAAACAATTAAACACACAGTTTTATAGAGAAAGACTCGGACTGAACTGACCTGGATTGTTCTGAAACACACTGGATTATTGTATTTGTTTAACAGTTCATATTTCAGTCTCTCTCAAATGTTAAAGTTCTTAAAGTTGTTTATGATGTGCACTCTGATCAGAATATTACTTTTAAACAAACACCACCAGTCACAAGTTTGGACACACCCTCTCATTCAATGTTTTTTTTATTTTTAAACTTTTTCCTGCACATAAAAAAACCAGAAAACTCGTTTTTCTTCATATATTGCTGTCTTTTGTTTAAAAAAAAAAAAAAAAAAAATCGTGCTTCATATATATATATATTTTATATAAATATAAATAACACACACACAATATATATATATATATATATATATATATATATATATATATATATATATATATATATATATATATATATATATATATATATATATATATATTTCGATACAGTAAAGGGTGGCTACTTTGAGGGTTTGAATATGCAATATATAAAAAACATTTAGTAGAGTGTGCATTGCAAATCTAATCAGAATCCTAAAACTTGTCAGTAAAAATGCAATGCAATTTTTTTTTTTTTTTTCCCAGCCCTACACTGAGAAGTACTCATCATGACATAATACTGCAAATATTCAAAAACAACACATTCAAGTAGCTACTCTATTAAAAGTACTGCCTTAAAACCTTACAGATAACTTTGTCGTGATCGTGTGAGCCTTTATGTTTGTCTTTCCCTGTTTTCTCTTTTCAAACTGATCCAGGTGCTGCTGCCCGGACTCTCTGATGTGGAGCAGGGTCCCGGGCGGCAGGTGCAGCCGTCACCCACTGCTCCTGTCAGACTGCTCCACGGGCTTCAAAACAGCCACATTTTGTTTTGTTTTGGTCCTACTGCGACATTCACTGGGATTCATATGGACCGTGTATCCAAAATAAATCTTATATTATTATGAAACTGAATAAACTTTTAATAAATCTGAGTTTCTCTCACGTTTCCACAAAACCAGGAAACAGCTGTAATCGTGGGATATTTTCTTTGCCATTTTTTCCCCAAATATTTGAGTAAAATGTATCTTACCCCAGTAGAGATAAATTGTATAAGCAGCTCTCAAAATATGTCTACTGCGTAATCAGGAAGTGCACGGTTAGCATGCTACTTATTGTTAGCTTCACTGTCACAGCAAAAAAACTCCACACTTGTGTCTGAAACTTGTGAAAAGTGCTTATAAACTCATCCCTGTGAATAATCAGGATGTTCTGAATGCTTAAGGAATAACTTTGGACCACTGCAAACTGTTTAAAACAAATTATTTCTGTTTTCCACGTGTTTAAGACACTAAAAATCAAGTAGAGCGCTTTTAAAATCTAAAACAGATTTAAATTATAACATAAACCGACATATAAAGTGTCGGGCTTATTACCGACTAACCTCATTACCACCAAAATGAGGATAAGAGGCTGCTATTAACAACAATTAGCAACAACTATAATTCATTTTGACTTTAAAGACCAGAAGTTAAAATACATCGGCTCTGATTCAATATGGAGTGATGGAATTTGTAGAAAAATACTTTAAAACAGGGATATTGTGCATTTTTTGAGCTTTCTACCTTGTTATAATGTTGTTCCCTCATCAAAAACAAGCCTGAAGAGGTTTTAGACGTCACCGTGTATGTTTCAGTAATTTAGCGATCTCTCCCAGATTCTATTCACACCCTCCTTACGGTTAACTGTAACATTCTGTACAAGGCTCCGCCCACAAGCCGACATCATCCTCGCTCCCACACGACAATTCTTTAACAAAATACTAAAACTGTACCCGGCGACTTGACAAACCTGATACGATGTGGCGTAGTTTCATAAGCAGTGATATCGCTCTGAAGGGGGAGCGACTTAGCACAGAGAGCAAAGAGGACGGAAACTTTTAAAACGTGTCAATAAGTTATTTTCGGCGAATATAGCAAATTTTAATACAATAAAAGGAAACACGGTGATCTAAATATGTTATGTGTTAGCAGCTAATACCCCATAGAAGTAAAGCACCCCCTCTTTAAATACGCTGAATATTCAAGTAGCACCGCAATAAAAGTACTCTCCGAAGTACCATCCATCTAAAAGTACACACGCAGAGTGAGCGCGCCTCATAACTCCTCCTCCCCGACACTGACGCAGGATTGAACTACATTTTGCCAATAAACGCCACAAGGTCATTGGTTTTAGAGGGCATCTGTCTCCTCCCACCTGATGAGAAATATTGACCTGGAAACCGTCGCTAACCCAGGAAGTAGCAACTTTTTCACCGGGGCAATAAGAGCCGTCACTGCGCCAGCGAGGATTAAAGTGACTTGATTCGGCGGAGAAAGCTATCACTCAAAATGAAGGATTGAAAGTGTCTGCGTGCTCCGGGGTTACTTTAGGGCCACTGGAGACATAGTAGATTTTTTCTGGTTTGTCGTCAATAGCAACCGTCGACTTGCAACACGGGCGAAATATAGCGTGTTTTTGGCTGCAGCTTTAAAATACATTTGCGTTGGATAAATACGTGGGGAAAAGGCAATATTATAGGTCTACGTGAGATCGACAATTGTGTAGTTTTAAAAATAATACACGATAAAATATTATTATAAAAAGCACAATTTAAATGACTCCAAAAGTCTTTGATTAAAAAAAAAAAAAATTCTCAAAATATCCAAATATGAAACATTTCAGTTCAGTTCTGATGTGGTGGAGAAAGATATCACCCATGCTCGCGCTCTGAAGGGGGAGTGACTTAGCACAGAGAGCAAAAGGAAGGAAAACTTATAAAACATGTTAATAAAAATACTCTTCGAAGTACCATCTATCTATAAAATATTATAAAATGCGCCATTTAAATTACTTCCCCCCCCAAAAAAATGCTCAAAAGATCCAAATATTAAACATTTCGGTTCAGTTTAGATGTAGCGGAGAAAGCTATCACTCAAAATGAAGGACTGAAAGTGTCTCTGGGGTTACTTCAGGGCCATAGGAGACACAGTAGATTTTTTCTGGTTTATCGTCAATAGCAACAGACTAGAAACCCCATAGGTCGACGTTAGACAAAGGGCTGTGGCTAACCCCTGTCCTTTTTGGCAGGGAAGGGGGGGCGGTCAAATTCGTCCCCTGAGAGTGCGGAGACCTTCTAGCATAACGCACCCCTTTTGACCCCGTGACCTCACAACGGGCCCGTCGCCGTGGTGATGGATGGGTTTTGTGCACGGTTCAATGTCCCGAGATTTAGAGAGAGCTACAAATGTTTACTTTAGGATTCCACTTCACCAGGTTTTGATCCCGGCTTTGTTCCAGCGCTCACATTTGCCCTTTTTACGTTTACTCGATACTTTTTTTTTTTTTTTTTTTTTTAGATAAGATAAGATAGGAATAATATGCAAAAACATGTCTGAAGACGTTTTAGATGTAATCGGTGCATTTTTGAGTAGTATAGCGATCTCTCCTGGACTCTATTCAAACCCTCTTTATGGTTAGCTGTACAAGGCTCCGCCCACAAGCCTACATCACTCACACTCCGACACAACAATTCTCCATAAATATATAAAAAAATATTATATAAAACTGTACACAACAACTTGACAAACCCGATACGATGTGCAGTCGTTTCATTATGGGAGATGCAGCTGATTGCGTTGTGATAGCGCTCTGAAGGGGGAGTGACTTAGCACGGAGAGCAAAGGGAAAGGGCGTCAAAAAAAACAAAAGTTAATCTTATAAACCACGAAAATACATCATGTTTTGAGCAAATATTGCATTTTCAAAACAGTAAAAGGTAAAAGTAGCTGAATTGAGGAATGATTTTAACTTCTACGCAAGAATGATCGTCAGTATGGCATTAAACTTATATATTTTTTAATTATGGGGTCGTCTCCATGGAAATAAAGAGAACACTGCCCTACAACAGAAAAAAAAACTAAAAAATGTAAAGAAATCGTGCAACTTCGAATGGTGTTTAGTTATTTATCATTTCACTATTGACCATTATTGTGTGTCTTGCTCAATGGCACAACAGCATTACACAGGATTGAACTGCCAACCTCCCAGTTAGTGTATGGTACTTTTTCCATATACTTTTCACATTACTTAATAAAGAGATAACATTAGCAAAGCACCAGTATTTGGCTCACTAGATTGAATCAACATAGAATAATACGACTTGGTAGTATTTTAAAATGATAGCGTGACCATAAATACTTACACAAATACATAAATACTTTTTCTCGAGTACATTTTGACCGCTCACCTGTCACTTAGCGTCCCGGCACATAGGTCTACTTTAGAGCCGATTTATAGATATGTAAATCACTGTGGAGCCTCTCTCCTGCTCTTTGTCTGGGGCCATTTCTCATTTTTTTTCCCTTTTTTTTTTTTTTAATATCCACAATCTGTCTGAAAGTGTGTTTAATGGCTTCCCGGGGGCTGCGGGCTCAGATGTATTCAGTGAGTGCTGTTACAGGAATCTCCCTGGTGAGACCTGTCCTGAGTCATACTGAGCTCTGACCTAAACACTAATCTCTGAGCATGAATTCAACGACAGATATTTGACTAACGGCCCCACATGAACGAGCACGAGGCGACACTTTGGACGTGTGTGATCCTAAACTAGTTCTGGTTACATGAAAACATGCTCAAAAATATACTGGTTATTGATGTACAGTGGTCCCTGGTTTATGAATGCACACATGTGTTCATAAATAAATAAATAAATACATAAATGTATGACACAATAAATAAAAAAATATGTACATAAATATTTAAATAAGCAAACAAATAAATAAATGGCACAATAAATAAATAAATAATAAATAAATAAATAAATAAATAAATAAGTAAATAGAAAACACAATACACAAATAATTAACTAACAAAATAAATAAGTTAATAAGTAAGTAGATAGATTAATAAATAAATAAATAAATAAATAAATAAATAAAAGTATTCACTGAGTGCTGTTGCAGAAATCTTCATGAGTCATTCTGAGCTCTGACTTAAACACAAACAAACAAACTGACAAACAAACAAAACAAACTGACAAAACCAAAAAACACACAAATAAATACATAAATAAATAAGTACATACATAAGTCAATAAATAAATAACAAAAATTAATACATAAATAAGTAAATTAAAAAAAACAACAACTAACTAATAACTAAGTAAATACATAAATTAACTATAAATAAATACAATAAATGAAAGTATTCAGTCTGTACTGTTACAGAAATCTCCCTGAGTCATTCCAAAACAAAATAAATACATAAATAAGCAAATAAATAAATACATAAATAACAAAATAACTAACTTAATAACTAAGTAAATGAATACATGAACTAATAAATACATAAATAAATGAAAGTATTGAGTCAGTACTCACTTTGTCATTCTGAGCTCTGACTTAAACACAAACTAACAAATAAACAAACAAATACAAATAAATAAATAATAAAATAATTACATAAATAAGTAAGTCAATAAATAAGTAAATACATATATAAATAAATATCAGAATAAATACATAAAGAAATAATAAAATAAATACGTAAATAAGTAAATAAATAAATAATGAAATAACTAACTAAATAAAATAAGTTAATTAATTAATTAACAAATACATAAATAAATATTCAGTCAGTACTGTTACAAAAATTTCCCTGAGACTTAAACACAAACAAACTAACAAATAAATAAATACATAAATAAATATAATAAAATGGGGGAAATACTTTTCTTTTTCATCAGTTCTTTCTTTTTTCTTGTTTTTTATAAGCACAACTTGCTCAGAAGTGAAGTGAACTTCCAGCTATTACCCTTCTTTTATAGGCCTACACGCGCAGATTACGCTCCTACAACAGTTTGGTTTTATTAATTCGCAATGAAATATTATTATGAACAGGGGCTATTTAAATTACCCCTAAAGCCTTTGTTACACTAATACAGACAATTATCGGCAAAATTCCCCCAAACTAGTACTAAAAACAAAAAAAGCCCCCAAATATCCACACTTTCATATATAGGATGTTTCAGCGAAGTCGAAATCTCCATATCATTAGGAGATGTTAGGTCCCTGCAGCGCCGTCAGTGGAGGGAGTGGATCTCTGTTTGCAGTTAAAACAGATGTTGTATATATTGAGTTGTAATTTGAGTTTAAATGACAACAGCACATTTGGGAGAAGAATACCCAGCTTTACTCAGAACAATGAGGCAGAGCTGAGACCAGACTCTCTCCGCGGGGGTCCTTTTGTAAACTCCAACGCTCTATTCAAACTCAGAATTAACAGATTGGCAATGTGTCTCCTGCCTTTAGTGATCAATTGGCGGAGAATTAGTTTAAGCACTGAATCAACACTTTTATAGACTGAAGCGAGGGTTGGGATAAGTTAGATCGAGATTAAAAATGTGCAAACGCTTCCCTTAAAGGTCCTGTTTTACGCAAATTGTAGTTTTTGTGTGTTTTAAGACATGTTATGATGCTGTTTCCTCCTCAAAAACATACTTAGAGTTGTGTTTTGTTTCATTCACACATGTTTGAGTAACCCTGCATTATTCGTCTGTCTACATCGGCAAAGCTCAAAACGCTCCGTTCCACCTTGTGATGTCATGAAGTGGCAGTTTTCAAGTTAACAGCTACTTTTCCCTTTGTTTCAGTAAAGATTGGCAATTCCACGACTGAAATGATCCAAATGATTCTAGTGAAGGCATGTGGAATTTAAAAAAAACACAGTAGAGCACTTCCTGTGTTACCACATGATGACATCACAAGGTGGAACAGAGTGTTTTCAGTTTGCGTTTGTGTGTTAAACATGTGTGACGGAAACAAAACACAACTCCAGGTCCGTTTGTGATGAGGAAACATTATAACATAGATCAGAAAGTAGCGTGATATGGGCCCTTTGCAGAGAATGTTCCGCAGTACGGCATTAAACGTATCTATCCTTAACTGCTCCATCACTTAAACTGTAACTTGGCCCTGCTTTTCTCCATTCTATACACTTTCAATGCCGTACTGTGGAACATTTCAAGCCAAGTCATTACATACTGCATGAAGTCGAGCAGGTGTCGGATCCGTTGTAAGAAAATTTACGTAATGCAGCTTTAATCACACAATACAACTAAAAAGAGGTTTTGGTTACTCAGCCAAAAACAACGATCAGTATTAAGTGACATTTCACATATATTACCCTTCGTCTGCACGAGTAGGAAACACTTTGTAATAACTGCACTTTTAGATTTGAGTCTCGATAAAGCTCGAATCGCCCCCGGCAACTTCACTGTTAGTGTCACTACTTCCTGTCCAGCTTTATCTCTGTGGGGTTTTTGTCAAGTCACGTTAAAATGAATAAATATTTAAAGATGAGGCAGTGGACAGAGAGCCGCCGGTGCACGACACAGATGAAATGAAAACTTCGCCAGAGGACACTTCTGTGTTTAGAAAGAGACATGTTCGTGTTTCCATGCTAACGCTAATGCTAATTTTGAGGCATAATAAATATTTAAACAACACAACAAACTGAAGTACAGTCGTCCCTCGTTTATCGTGGGGGTCACGTTCTAAAAATAACCCGCAATAGACGAAATCCATGAAGTATTCATATTTATTTTTAACAATTCTATATGTTTCTTGGCTGTAAAACCCCTCACCACACACTTTACCATACACTTTTCTCACATTTCTCTCTCAGAGTTCAAACCTTCGTCGTGGTGCAGAACGTTTCATCGACATTGTGGGTTTTGTCGGGGAGAAAAAAAACTTGCAAACATACAGCACTTAAGAGTCACACTGCAATCCAACATTTATGTAAATTTGTCTGACATTTCTGTACTGTACAGGAGACACGGAGGAGACTGATGGACAATGGTCCTACAGTCCCTCAGCCAATCAGGACGCAGAACACAATGGTCTACAGTCCCTCAGCCAATCAGGACAAGAACACAATGGTCTACAGTCCCTCAGCCAATCAGGACGCAGAACACACGGATCTACAGTCCCTCAGCCAATCAGGACGCAGAACACAATGGTCTACAGTCCCTCAGCCAATCAGGACAGAACACAATGCACCATCATACAATGGAAAAAAGCATTCAAAAAGCAGTAAAAATTGCACACAAAAAAAATCAGCGAAACAGGAAGACCACGAAAGATGAACCTGCGATATAGCGAGGGACAACTGTATTCTACAAGTAAAAAAACAGGTAGTTTTTATTTTAATTAATTTGAATTTAGTAGGCTGTTTTGGACACACATCGAGCTAGCTAGCATGCTGCTGTTCACGAAGCCAATTAATAATGACCAATGAAAATGGTCCAGGTTTAGTGACAAGGCTAAGTTATAGATCAGTGACTAGAACGGACCTTTTTAAATGTATTTTAAGCAAGAAAAGATAGATAAGTTAATGCCATACTGTGGAACATTCTTGGCAGCTTTAAAGGGCCCATATTGCGCTCTTTTCTGCCGTAATTAAGTAGTTAACGTGAATCATTCTTGATAAACGCTTTGTTCGCTATGAATTAAGTCTTGAGTTAGACTGACATATAGGCACGCCGATACGTCAGACCGATATTTGCACTTTTTAGCGAATGGGCTATATCGGCCTTAAAGCTCCAAAATAAAACTTAATTTGAATGCTTTAGCTGCACAAAACGTGACTACACAGAACTCTTTAAGGGTCCAAAAACATCGGTAGAGCTCGTCGGCCACCAGTTGCACTGCGTTTCAAAGAATCGGTATCGGTATCTGCCATGAAAGAACCAATATCAGTCGATCTCTAATGAAGTTCATTCTGTATTAAGGCTAATTTAGTTGTAGAGACTGATAGAGCTTTAGTGTGAAATATGTGGGGAATTCTGTAAAACTTCAGTGAGGTAAAAACAGCAAAGGAAAAAAAAAAAAACAAAAAAACTGCAAGTTACTGTGCTCCACTTTAAGCTAAACCTCCTCACTTCACATGTAACGTTATGTAATGCCATGTTTCAAAATCAGAGCTTCATATTTCATCTGCATTGTCAAGATAAGCCACTCCAGTCACGCTTTAGTGCAACTCTTTACGCACATGTCTTCTCTTAAGCTCCTCATTGGTTTCTTTGTCAAATTTCCCTGTCACTTTTGGCTGCATATAACAGCTCCTGCCCTGAATGAGCTGAATGAGCTGAATGAGCCCTGTAAGAAGTAAGATCGACCAAAAGGCAAAACTCAAAGACGTAAATGTGCAGAGTAAGCTTCAAAATGCAGTGCGGAACTTTTCAGCTTCAAGGTTTGCCACCTGCTAGTCTCCATGGTGATGTTATTTCATTTCCTGGAGTATTGCATTACACTTCTGTATCTGTACGTGATGCCACAGGGCCAAGATAGAAGTCAGATCTGTTGAAGTCACTGCAATGCATGGATTTCACTGTTTCCAAGGAGGCAAAGGATCATGACGATACATCACGATTTTTTGGTCAATAAACTGGTGTAACAAGACTTTTTACTGGCTCAAAACGTCTCGTGATATTAAACTTTTTTCAAAGCTGTTCTGTAGTTACCCATCCATCCATTTTCTTCCGCTTATCCGGGGCCGGGTCGTGGGGGCAACAGTCTAAGCAGGGACTCCCAAACATGTCCTCCAGCTTTTCTGGTGGGACCCCAAGCCGAGAGATGTTCCCTCCAGCGTATCCTGGGTCTTCCCTGGGACATGCCTGGAACACCTCCCCAGGGAGGCGTCCAAGAGGCATCCTGTACAGATATCACCTCAGCTGGCTCCTCTCGACATGGAGGAGTAGTGGCTCTACTCCGAGCTCCTCCCGTATGACTGAGCTCCTCACCCTATCTCTAAGGGAGCACCCAGCCACCCTGCAGAGGAAGCACATTTCAGCCGCTTGTATCCGTGATCTTGTCCATTTGGATCGTTAGCCAGAGCTCATGACCATAGGTGAGGGTAGGAACGGAGACTGACTGATAAATCGAGAGCTTTGCCTTTCGACTCAGCTCCTTCTTCACCACGACAGACCGATACAGCAAAGCATCACTGCAGACGCTCCACCGATCCACCTGTCAGTCTCTCTTCTGTAGTTACTTTAAATGATAAATAACAGTTACAAAACACACTGGATTTTTTTTTTTTTATGTCATGTCGTTGGGTTTAAAGGAAATAAAATTAGCAGATACTTAAAGCCAAAAATATCGATATCGGTATCAGAAAAGAAAAAGCAGGATCGATGCATCTTTAGTTATGAGCTCTAGAAAGTGACATCAAATGCTAGAGTTAGTTATACATTAGTTATAGTTATACATCAGTTAGTATTGTGCTTTTAATGTCTTTCTTATTCCGTACAGCACTTTGAATTACTTTGTGTATGAATTGTGCTGTATAAATGAACTTGTCTTGCCTCCACAGATCTGACCTGTAACTCTGCCCAGTGGAGTCACCCGCTTGTCTGACGAACTGGGACTAAACCAGAAGTAAACCTTGACTTGACTTGTACTAAACAAGGACTAGAACAGGCCCAAACCCCAACTATGTCCATTTAAGTTCCTGCAAACATATATATTTACCCAGAAAACACTTGAGTGACCCGTGTGGTCAGAGGCTGTAATGTGGTCGGGCCCTGGCACAGTGGAAACTTACAGACTATAGACTGTGTAGGATTAAGTAGGCCAGTCTCTGTTACATAACGCTCTGACAGGTTTGAACTATGCACAGCTCCCTGCAGATAAGTGACCCAGAATTCTCCGAGGCGCTTTTTACGATTGATAACTGTGTAACTTTACCGTCTGCATTCCCTTCATGCTCAAATGTTTAGTGCTTTTTTCTAAACAATGAAAACGACCTAAGACCGGAGAGCTGCACAAATCTATGAGCTCAGCATTTTCTTAAGTTTTTGCTAAGTCTTTTTCTGCAGAGACGGATGGAGTTTTTCTTCCGGGCTTTTCTAGGGCAGAAGTTGCAGCAATTTTCTTACAGTTTGCACGAGGTAAAATACTGGACACTGTGGAGGAACTGCAACTGAAAACTGACAAGAGTGTGACTGCAGATCTCCACCCAGAAGACCTCCACCCAGAGGACCCTTCCCGACCGACCTCCACCCAGAGGACCCTACCCCACACACCTCCACACACCTCCACCCTGAAGACCCTTCCCCACAGACCACTCAGAGAACCCTACCCCACACACCACCATCCAGAGGACCCTACCCCGCACATCTCCACACACCTCCACCCAGAAGACCCTTCCCCACAGACCACTCAGAGAACCCTACCCCACACACCACCATCCAGAGGACCCTACCCCGCACATCTCCACACACCTCCACCCAGAAGACCCTTCCCCACAGACCACTCAGAGGACCCTACCCCACACACCTCCATCCAGAGGACCCTACCCCACACCCCTCCACACACCTCCACCCAGAAGACCCTTCCCCACAGACCACTCAGAGAACCCTACCCCACACAACTCCATCCAGAGGACCCTACCCCACACACCTCCACCAGGATGCACCTCCGCCCATGTCCGTCACTATTTTTCATTAGTTTACTCTCTATAAGCTGTTTATTTACACAGTTGTTGACTTGTAGTAAATTATTTATTTTTACTTCAGAGATGGTACATTTAATCCTCAAAACATTTCAAAGTTTCCTAATTTGAAACTATCTTTGTGTTGTCTCCGCTGTACTCTGCTTGCACAGGGAAATTAGCAGTTTAAAACATGTTTAACATGTTCATCTGTCAACATGTGCAGTATGTAGCATAGGCACAGTATGTAGTTTGTCCATGTGTGCTGCCGTAGACCCTGTGTCTGTTGAAGATCAGGCACAAGTCTAAGGGATAAAGTTTAGGGGTTATCTTTAGTGTCAAAAAAAATATGTTAATTCTGCATTATCTTGAAAAAAATAAAATAAATTGCAGACTTTGGTGGTATTTTGGACGCTGTTTATTTACTTTTAGAAAGGTGTGGATGGAGGTAAGTCACGTGAGGTCCTCTGGATGGATGTTTGCAGCCAGATCCCTCTCAAAATTAACCTGAAACAAGTGAAAAACAACAACTAGTTCATTTTAAATGGTTTGCAGTGGTCCAAAGTTATTTCTGCATCGGAAATATCCTAATTATTCAGCATGATGACTTTATATGAGCTTTTCACAACTTTCAGAGACCAAAGCAGTGTTTTAGACTGTGACGGTATAAAGAAGTGGACAAAGTGAGTGTGACGTCACCCACAGCGTTCGGCTCCAGTCAAATGAAGCTCATCGAGGCTAGAGCAGGTGTAGGGGCCAAGGTCCATATTTGAAATTCCAACCACGAGTATCATAGCAACCAAAGAGCCAATCTGGAGTGAGTCTGTTGAAGGTAACGCCCCTTCCCGCACCGCACCGCACCGCTCAAGGTTTAGCGCTTAGCAACGCTAGAAATCAAGCTTGTTGCTAACACTAGCGGGAGCAACGTCAGGGAAATGTTCATATCTTGACCAAATAGCAAAAATAAAACACCAGGATCACACAGAGCGGGTTAAATCGAACATTTTAAGGCCAAAATGACGAGGCTCACAGCAGCAGTTACAAAATTCAACGTAAACTGATTTGGAGCCAGAGTTGATGGAGCCGAAAGCGCAGCCCATGCTCACTTCCTGTTTAGAACTTGGCGGCTAGCAGGTTAGCTCTGTCCATTTACATATACAGTCTATACAATAAAACCTTTATAATGAGATGATTTTGCCACCAGACTCCTCAGCAGCTGCCTACACAATATATCTGTACTGGGACTAGACACATTCTGCTAAAAAAATGTTGAAAGAAATCCCATTCAGTGCCTGAGTAAGTAAGGCGTGAGGTGAGTGAGGTGGTGATGAGAACGCTGACATACACTACGGCTGATGAAGCTGTCTTTTGTTATGCCAACATACACGTCCGTCATAGCACTGTTTTGGAAAAAGTCTGGCTTAGCTTTTACTTCTATTGAAATGTCACGCATGTCTGTGGCTGGTTTTATAGGCCTATATTTTTTCTCTGTTGACCCACCAAGTAACAAAGTACCATCTTATAAAACATGTAGTAATTATATTATAGTATATTTGAGTTAAACTGGCCAAAGAAAGTAAGACAAAAAGAAAGCTATCATTTGGGATAGTACTTGGTAACACTACTACAGTACTACTACTGTTACTACTGCTACAAGGCCTGTGGATAGACATTTGGGGGCACAGGGCAAGAAGCCTCACATGTGCCCCATCTAATATAAATGAATAGAAAGAGAGAACTGCTACTACTGCTACTTATATGTTTACCACTGCTGCTGCTACTATAGTTTACTACTCTTACTTCAACTACTATTACTATTACTACTACTACTACTACTACTACTACTACTACTACTACTACTACTACTACTACTACTACTATTCCTCTATTAACTATTATACATGCAAATTGTTCAACAAAATTATGTAGATAACATGATGGTTACTACTACTACTACTACTACTATTACTTCTATGTCTACCAATGATGTTCCTACTATAGCTTTCTACTCTTACTTTAACTACTACTACTACTACTACTACTTCTACTACTACTACCGCCAACACGACTACTACTACCACTATCACTACCACCACTACTACTACCAATGCTGCTCCTACTATAGCTTTCTACTCTTACTTTAACTACTACTACTACTACTACTACCGCCACCACGACTACTACTACCAATGCGGCTCCTACTATAGCTTACTACTCTTACTTCAACTACTACTACTACTACTACTACTATTACTTCTATGTCTACCAATGCTACTTCTATTACAGTTTACTACTTTTACTTCAACCACTACCACCACTACTATTATTCTTACTACTACCACTACTATTATTACTACTACTAGTACTACTACTACTACTACTACTACTACTCTATTACACATTATATATACAAGTTCTACAACAAGCGTATGTAGATAACATCTGCGTTTAGCACTACTACTATTACTACTGCTACTACTACTACTACTATTTAACTTAAACTAAAACTTTCCTGCTTCAAAAATGTACATAGTTTATTCATATGTTCAAAATCACATCCACATATGTCGGGTCATGTTGAGTGTGATCTTCATCAAACCGGCCTCTTGAATGTGATGGAGCAGTTTAAGACACTCACTATTTCATTTGGACCATTCCCGCCGTCAGCTCCACGAATAACACAAGGTGAATAATTCAGAACAGTATAGACACAACAGTTTTTCAGATCCTTGACTACTCTTGGTAAAACCGCGCTCTCGTGTTAGTGGCTCTTTCGGCCTCTGTAAAGCGCTTTTAAGAGATCGCGGCTCCGAATAAATGAAGTCGTTTTTCACCTCGGTCCCTGCAGCGTGCGTTTTTATCCTCCACTCAACTAATAACACTGCGATGCGTGTGGGACGGTCCAATCTAAAGCCGATTTAAACAAAACTCCCTTTCCAAATTTGGCGTGACACTCCGCGAACCCCCCCACGGAGCGCCCGACGAGCTACAGGCAACGCGACTCAAACGCAAGATAAGTATGTTTTTATTGAGGAAGAAATAATGCATAGTAGCTACAGGCCATTTGGAATTAATTTAAATCTTTGACAAAACAGTCTGAGTCACTTCCGATGTTTTTTCCCCCCTCCTTGGAGCCAGTTGCGATGTTGTTTTGGATTACATACAAAGCAGTATTTTTTGCTTCCGACTCACAGCCAAAGAAAGGGAGAAGAAAAGGGAATAATTGCATAGATGAGAGGGAGAGATCCTTGGCTAGAGGTCATGTGTTTGATAAACGATGCCTGCGCCTGCAATGCATGTTAAGTGACTATCTCTGTAATTATCCAATGGGCTAGAAATGTGTCCAATGTCTCAGCCTTTCCTCCCACTCTCTCCATCCTCTCTCACTTCCCTCCCTCCACGTCTACTTTCCCCTTCTCTTCTTTCTCTCCCTTCCCCGTCTCTTCTCTTTCCTTCTCTCTCCCCCTCTGCCATTCTCTCTCCAATACTTCCCCCTCTTCTGATCTCGCCCCCTTCCCTTCTTGCCCTCTCTTTTTTCTCTCCTTCTCTTCTTTCATCTCTCCCTTCACCTCTCCCTCTCACACCCCTGTCTGCTTTCTCCATCCCTCTCTGTCTAGCCTCTCCCTTCTTTCTCCCTCTCTTCCTTCTCCCTCTGCTCCTCTCTCCCCTCTCCCACCCCTCTCTATCCCCCTCTCCCCCAGTCTCTCCCCTTGTCTGCTTTCTCCATCCCTCTGTCTAGTCTCTCCCTTCTTTCTCCCTCTCTCCCCTTCTCTCCCTCTCTTCTCTCCCTCCCCTTGTCTCTTTCTCTTGTCTGCTTTCTCCATCCTTCTCTGTCTAGTCTCTTCCTTCTTTCTCCCTCCTCCCCTCCCTTTCTCCCCTTTCTCTCTCACACCCCCTGTCTGCTTTCTCCATCCCTCTAGCTAGTCTAGTCCCTTCTTTCTCTCCCTCTCTTCTCTCTCCCTCTCCCTTGTCCCTTTCTCTTGTCTGCTTTCTCCATCCCTCTCTGTCTCACTCTCCCTGTTTCTGCTCTCTCTCTCCCTTCCCTCTCATCCCTCCATCTCACCCCCTGTCTGCTTTCTCTCCCTCTCTGTCTAGTCTCTCCCTCTCTCCCCTTCTCTGCCTCTCTTCTCTCTCCCTCCCCTTGTCTCTTTCTCTTGTCTGCTTTCTCCATCCCTCTCTGTCTAGTCTCTCCCTTCTTTCTCCCTCTCTTCCCCAACCTCCTCCTCCTCTCTCCCATCTCTCGCTGTTTCTCCTGCTCCCTTTCTCTCTTCTCTTTCTTTCCCTCTCCCCTCCCCCTCTCTTCTCTTCACCTCCTCTGTCTCTCCCTTCCCCCCTCCTCTCCTCTCCTTTCCTCAGACAGTGTGATAGACACACAGGGGCTGGAGGTTATTGGACCAGCAGACGAAAGGTCAAGGGAGGGACCCAGTCTGCAGCACAGGACCATCGCCTTCACTCAACCCTCTTTCATTCATCTGGAGTCTCACCTGCATGTTTATCAGTGAGGGGACAAAAAAAAAAAAAAAAAAAAAAAATGGTAATGAACTGATTTTTTTTTCCTATTTTAAAAAATATTATTATTATTTTATTTATTTTTTTAATTAGTATTTCTTTATTTTAATTATTATTATTAGATTTTTTTTTTTTTTTTTTTTTTTTTACCTAATAATGCCAAAAACATGTATAGCGCTTTTCCACCTTCAAGACACTCAAAGCACACTTTACATAATGGAGCCACTCATCCATTCACACACCAGTAAACCGGAGACACTAGGGCGAGGTGGGTTAAGTGTCTTGCCCAAGGACACAACAACAGCATTCATCTGTGAGAGCTAGAATCGCACCACCAACCTGTGGGTCAGCGGATCGGGCCGCTCCACTAATATAATGTTTATGTCGAGAGCAGGATTCGAACCGCCAACCTTCGGATCAGTAGACACACACTGAGCTACCGTCATGATATAGTTTTCAGTATTTTAATATGATTTGAGATGTTAGCAAGATTTACATAAAGTGATTTTTAAAACATTGCTTATATATGAATTTGGCTTAGCGTGAATTTCGGACTATTGAGTGCACCTGAATAACCGCAACAGCTAAATTTGAAAAGAAAATACACTATATAAGCCGCACCTGAATATAAACCACATGTTACAAATATGTTGAAATAGCATGAAATATTTACACAGAAAGACGGTTCACGGAGTTTTTTTTTGAGTTTTAATTTAAGAGACGCTTTTCAAACTTGTGCTTGAAAATCAGCAATACATCACGACCACGGCATTTACACAGGATGAACATACCTGCGAATTATCTTTCCCCACGTCTGCGCCCCCTGGTGGCCATTAGCCAGTAAAAATCTATAAAGTAGCTGCACCGTTTATAAGCCGCAGGATTCAAATCATGGGAAAAAAGTAGCAGTTTAAAGTCCAAATTGCGCGAAATGTATTCGTCATTACGTATACCCAGTGATGCCACACCTCAGATGGTTCCGCTGATTGGCTCGTTGGTTCCATCCCCGCCTCCACCTGTATATTATTGTTGTTGTGTCCTTGGGCAAGACACCCACTTCCAGTCGCTTCAGTGTATGGTGCTTTTTTATAATAATGTCAAATGGATATACTTGAAAATGTTCTGCAAAAAACCAATTACTCTGGTCATTGCTTGAGGGTTGAAAGTATCAAAATGCAGCAATATTAGCGCCAACAATGAACAAATGAAGTAATAGTACTCAATACGAAAAGCAGTATTAGTAGTAGTATCAGCAAGCTAAAGTAAAGTTATAGTATTGGTTCAAATACGCCAAAAGTGTCAGTTTTTACTTCCTCTAATCAGCCAATGTACCGCTCAATACTTTTCATTGATTTTACTTTCCCAAACTTTCCTCGAGTACTTTTACCTCTAAGTTAATACTACGTACATCGGGATACCCTCTTCATCCCCCCCCCCCTGCTTCTTCAGCGTTCTCAGTCAGTGTGAGGTTTTGATTATCAATTTCACTGAAGAATATGGGGACTTCAGTGAACCGCCGCTCCAGCTATACCCCCTGGAGGATTAATGAAGGTTTAGCTCTGTACGTTCACAAGCCATCCCTTTTTTTTATTCTACGAAAACTTTCTTGAAATTCGCTTGTCAAAAATTCCCTTTCTACCTAATCTGGGAGGTTGTCGAGTTCAGCTGTAAAGACAGACACTTTTCACAAGATATCTTCATTAAAACATCAAAAAAAATCCCTTCACAATCCAGGCGGTCGCTCATCCACAGCCGACCTCCTCCATCGACCAAATTGAGAGAAGCCAGAGCTGTGACAATCTCTGCTTGCTTTGCACATTCTTTGCAGCCGACGGGGGACCTAGTATGCGCAGTATAAAAAGAAAGAACGAAAAAAAACAAAAAAACGAGGAGAAGGTTTGGTGGTTTGTTTCCGTGGGCGACGCGGCTGAGATCAAGGCAGCAGGAGAGGAGACTGGGCAGGCTTGTGAACGCCCTCCCTCCTCCTCCTCCTCGTCGTCGTCTCCCCTCCCCCCCTTCCTCCTCCTCCCCCGGGACCCCTGGCTTTAATCACGGAGCAGTGGGGCAAAGCGATGGTGAACTCTGTACTTGCCTTTGGACTATCTTGTTTCTGGCGTGTCGTCTTCTTCATCTCTGCCTCTCGTGCGCGTCTTCGTCACTAGAGGTGCTCTGAGAACTAGTAATGCTTATTAAGGCGCGATGGCGGGGAGATCTTCGGGGAGAGAAAAAGGTTATCGAGTCCGTGTCCTAAGATGTACAGCGTAGGTTTGTTTTTTTAAAGCAGGAAGAACCTAGAAATATATAGGTTGCGTAGAAGTAACCTTAGTTCTAACAGTTTGAGATGTCAGCCATGAGAAAAAGGAGGGTTATTTTTCTGGTTGTGGTGAAGAGTTTTAGCTGGAGAGGCTGAGGTGCTGGAGGGATCTGCTGCAGTGGGACTAGTGAGGTAAAGGACAGTTGTGGCGAATGAAAAGAGAGAACGTGTATTTATATTAATGAGTTAAGAGGCGATTGGTTGAGGAGTAATGATGCCAGGTTGTGAATGGACAATAAGGTCAAAAAGGTTGTACCAAGGTCAGTGCTAGATCGTATGCTCCGGAGGGACGACCTGTTGTGATTGGTAATTTAAAGTGGTGAAGTGAGCTGTGGTTAGAAAAAACGTAATTGTGATAAAAACATATTTTGTCATGTATTTTTTGGTCAGAGAACAACTGTGTTATGGACCTTACCACAGCCATCAGCCTCTGTTGTGTTTTTAATAGACTGTATATATAAATGGACAGCTAACCTCCTAGCCGCCGCGTTCCAAACAGGAAGTGAGCATGGGCACGCTTCCGCCTCCATCGACCATGACTGCAATTCACTTTACATTGAAAAACTGTAGCCCTTCTCTTTATAACTGCTGCTCTACATGGTCCTGGCATTTTTATTTCGCTATTGTGTAAGATATGGACATTAACAGACAAATCACTGTCTTTCTACGGGGTCTTTCCTGTTAGCATTACAGCTTTAACTGACAGCATTGCTAAGCGGGAAGGGATGTTTAACTTCAGCCTTCAACAGCCTCACTCTGGATTGGCTTTTTGGTTGCTATGATGGTGGGGGATCATGGTCGGAATTCCAAATATGGACCTCGGCTCCAGATTCGTTCCTATACCCGCTCTAGCCTCGGCGAGCTTCATTTGAACACTATGGGCGACGTCACACTCACTTAGTCCACTTCTTTATACAGTCTATGCTTTCAACTCGTAATATAAGATTTATTTTAAGTCTATGGCGAAAATGAATGTACTTTGAGTGCTGAGCTCCACAGTAACTTGTATCTAACCTCTTCTCGCTTCTTTTGCTGCATCCATAAAACTCATGGAGACAGCGGTGCTCTGTAAATGCCTCTCGTCTCTGGCCTCTGCTGTGAAACACCTCAGGTCCTGTCCTAATGGTCAGCTCCCCTCCTCCCTCAGCCTTCTCTTCACCTTACCTCTGCACACTTAAACCACCCATACCTGCCACCATATGTTTCCCTGCTCCGTAATGGCCCCTCCGAGCTCTGCTTTTATGGCGGGGTAGCCTCTAGGGGGGCAGTGATCAGGGACATGTCCGGCCTTCAATTAGACCGGCCTCTTTCTTGCTTACCGCGGGCGAGTTTATACGATTAGTCCCTCCATGGTACAGTTTACTTAGAGCCGCAATATAAAGAAAATGACACAAGCTGCAGTTTGGGTTTTACGGTCAAATCCATGTGGGGTGACATGCACAGATTGGCAAAGCAGTTAAAATGAGTCCTCCAGTAATAGTACGGCATATTACACTGGCATAAAGGGAAATAAATGTTTAATTACTTAATAGGCTAGCACATTGTGAGAGGGGTCATGGATTAGATTTACAAGTCCCTGGTATTGGTGATTTTAAAGAGGTCACACTATCCTAAACATAAACCTTTTTGTGAAAGCATGTTGAAGAAATAAAATGAGAATTGCTTTACTACAGGTTTACGCTGATGGACACAAAAGATGTCAAAGGTTGTGAACCAGGGGGTGGTCGATAATAACAAAAAATGTATCAACTAGTTCATTTCAAACGGTTTGTAGAGGTCCAAATGTATTCCTTACTTAACTTATGCATTCAGAGCATCGTAGTTACTCTCCACGATGAGTTTGCAAGAGCTTGAGTGTTTTGCTATCACGGTGAAAGCTACCAACTAGCATGGTAACACGCACTTCAATAAAATGGTTTCTAACTAGACGCAAACAGCACATAGGAAACAAATTTGACCTCAAGAGCTATTTATTCAGCCGTGGGCGCCGCCATCGCCATTCGGGTTGTATTATTTTGCGTGGGGTGGCCGATCTCGACTATAGAGACTACAAAGCCGTTTTAAAGCCTCCAGAGAATCGCTGCAGCATTGACTTGTTGGTCACATGAACATAAAACCTTTTAGACAAATGAACCTCGTTTTTCCCATGTTTTAGTGGCAAATCTTTTCCCAAATTCTCAGTTGAAATGACTGGGATTCCCACTAAACCGAAAGTGCCACCACAAAGAAAGCGCGGTTTTGGAGCATTTACAGCAAAAGTGGGCGGAGTCAGATAAGTTCAACTGGGGCAAGGCAAATTTTACTCGAATGGAAAAAATGGGAACCTTTAGTAATGAACTTGTTAAAGTAAAATTGAGTGCTAACAACATAAACTACTCGAGTGCTAGCAGGAATGAGTCACTTACTGTTCTACTGCATAATTAAGGGTCATTCTTTGGTCAGTTTTGGCTCCGGCTCTTTGTTGCCGTGGATGTGGTTAGCGACTATGACACATGGCTATAAATGCAACAATACCTAAAATGTTGTGACACACATTTTCCCCCTGCTATTTCTGAGTGCGGATTGGAGCTCCCCAGTGAGTCAGTTTTGTCATTTTGGGAAAGTCTAGTGACATTTACCACTTTATAATGGCCTGATAATGGCTTGTATTTTGTGACCTTAAACAACTGTTGCCCTGGATTTGTAGACATTTAAAAAAAAAGGAGCATATAGCCCACTGCAGACCAGAAACAAGACATATCTGGTAGTTGGTATCAGATCTTTGTGTAAAACGGAAAAAGATTGATTTGTGGTCGTCTACAGATGTTTCTTAGCCATCTCTCAAACTCTTGTGGTATTTTGGCTGGTTTAATATTTCCCTGTAAGAGGCTACTCCTGCAATAACCATTACTTTATTTTTAACAGCACAGAATGGGTTTTAGAAAGATGAGAAATTAGGACCATCGCCGCAGTGATTAACAATTTAAAACAAGATATGATGTCGTTGGAATGGGAAAAAGTGCTCAAAAACTTGCTTCAGAACAGGAAGCTGACACCAATGAATAGATGGTAAATGGCATTTTTGTATAGCGCTTCTCCACCTTTATGGCACTCAAAACGCTTTACATTAATGAACCCATTCACTCACACATCCATGCGCCACTGTACGCACTAGACACTGGGGCCAGGGGGATTAAGTGCCTTGCCCAAGGACACAACAGCAGTATTCGTTTGTAGGAGCTGGAACCGCGACGCCAACCTGTAGGTAAGTGGATCTAGCCAAGAGCAGGTTTCGAACTGCCAACCTTTGGATCAGAGGACGAACGCTCTACCAACTGAGCTGCTGTCGCCCAAGATAAGAAAGCCTTTGGAATAGTGTTTGATTAAAAAAAAAATAAAAATGACTGTACCACCAATGATGTTTATGTCGTGGGGGGAATTTGACCCGCTAGCATTCAGATCAGTGAAAAAAACACCACCGACTGAGCTTCTGTCGCCCTGCACATTCAAGTCAGTTCTTAGATATTGTTTTTTACATTTTCCCCAATGTAAAACTACAACTTTACCATTCTTTCTTTCTCATTTCATACTGAAGCTGTTCCCAGATAAGCAGAAGATGGAATAGGCTATTGCTAAAACACACCTTCTTTTTGGTTCATTCTGTAACTTTTTGATTTGCGTCTTCCACTTGCTCGTTGCCTTGGAGTTGTTCCTGTTTCGCCTTGAATGTTCCGTCGTATGGCATGAAACTTGTCTATATCAAGGTGAATCCTCCATGTCAAGTAGCAGGTCAGATCTGTGGAGAGGCAAGCCCACTCACACTAACAATGCATGGGTTTTTGAAGATATACTGCATTGCGCCATAAAACAAGTTTAATTGATTGCAAGAAAGATACAGTTTAATGCCATACAGTGCAACATTCACGGCAAAGCATTAACATCTCCATGGAGACAAGCAGGTGGCATATACCCTTGAACAGAAGATACACAGTGCACTTTTAATGTTAGCAACACTTGCATACATGTGCAGTAACTATAGAGAAGAAACCATAGATCCATTGAATGTAGTCAAGGACGTTTAACTCGCTGGTAACTTAGCAACTTCTGTAGGTGTACAAAATGCTTTTACTATACATTATGTGGTGGTATTTATTCGGAAATCAATCTTGTCCTTGAAGAAGAAAAAAAATCTCTTATTCAAGTCAATAATCTTTTGTTGGGTTTAAACCAGCTGCACTTTGGCCTTGCCCATGTGATTGTCCAACATTGTTTGGGTTGGTTGGTTGCCTTCCTTACATTTCGTCCAAGTACAAATGCTGTTTGAACATATTTTGAGAACTTCTTCAACCTCTAGAACTAACAAACCATGAATTGTAGGAAGTAAACATGACATACAGAGCTGGTATTTCTCCTATAGTCACATTCTTTTCCAGTCTGACCTCCAACCTCCTGTTTTCAGATTCCACAAATGCTTCTGTCTGCACAACCACGTTAAAGTGCATAGGGCAGGTTTTCATGTTTTTGTAATCATTACTTTGTTTGATGGGATTGTACCCGTGGTAAATATTTATCATATCAGTTAAGTGGCAGTTTGAGGAAAATAGTGCTGCCCGCGTCCAGAATATAAAAAAAAAAAAAAAATATATATATATATATATGTATATATATATATATATATATATATATATATATATATATATATATATATATATATATATATATATAATAATATCATCATTTTAAAACTAGAAAATAATGTTAACTGTGTTTTGTTAAATGAACAGTTTAAGTTGTCATTAGTGGCAAATGGTCACATTTTTATATACAATTGTCCCTCCCTATATCGCGGTCTCGCTGTTTAGCAGCGAGCGATTTTTTTGGTGCAATTTTGCATGGTTTTTGTGTATGTACAGTGTATGATTGTGCATTGTGTTCTGCGTCCTGATTGGCTGAGGGACTGTAGACCATTGTGTTCTGCGTCCTCAGGGACTGTAGACCATCGTCCATCAGTCTCCTCCGTGTCTCCTGTGTACAGTACAGAATGTGTCAGACAAATACATAAATGTTGGATCGTAGTGTGACTCTTAAGTGCTGTATGTTTGCAAATTTTCTCCCCGACAAAACCCACAATGTCGATGAAACGTTCTGCGCCGACAAAGACACCTACGAAGGTTTGAACTTTGAGAGTGCTTAAACAAGAGAGAAATGTGAAAAAATGTTTATGCCTGTCTGAATAAAGTGTGTGGTGAGGGTTTCACAGCCTTAAAACATATATAATAATTGTAAAAAATAAAGCTGACTACTTCATTTACTTATTACTTATTTTTAGAACGTAACCCCTGCGATAAACGAGGGACCACTGTAACACTTTTCCACCTTCAAGACACTCAAAGCACTTTACATCAAGGAATGACTCCTCCATTCACACACACATTCTTGTTTGGTGTCTTGCCCAAGAACACAACGACAGCATTCATCTGTGGGAGCTGGAATCACGCCGCCAACCTTCACATCAGCGGATCTGACACTATACCAACCGAGCGTTCTGTGGCCCATGTCGCCGTACGCGCTTTAAGACACTATTCAGTCACTGCGGCACAGAATTACATTAGCGTGCATATGGAAAGAAAAAAAAAGAAAAAGAAGAAACTCATATATGTTCTTTTATTGCTTGCAGCCTGAAGCTACATTAGCATTTTAGCGGCTTCGATATAGCCTACTCTTACTATATGATTATAAGGGGAGCCATTACACCAGCGAGACCTCAACTACATCTTTGTTGCTGGGCAGTTGTCAGAAAAACAAATGACAGTTGAAGCGACATCTCGGTTTTGAAACTAATTTCCTCTTGTAGCGCACGGGGGGGGGGGTAGAGAAATACTATTGAAGTTACCATAGCGATTCAATTTAACCAACCCTTCCCCCCATCAACGCGCCTTCCCTCTCCCCCCTTTCCCCACACCGCTTCCCCCTTCCTCTCTTCCTCCCCTAGAAACAAAAAAGCAAACATTTCATAGAGGAATTCCCTGGGTTGTGCGAGCTGCGCCGAAGACTTGAGAGAGAAGAGGTTTGGGTGAATGCGGTCCCTATGGGGATCCCTGCTCGCACATGCATCCTGGAGGAACTGCTGAGGCAAGAAGTTACACAAAACATTGTTAATTTCAGGAATTTTAAGCACTTTTTTCGCGCAGCCTGCATAAAGAGAGTCAGTGAGTTTACAGGCAAGAATATAAATGTGGATTAGGGTTGGGTTATATCTGGAGTTCTAAGAATTCCCCGGTTGTAAAAAAGATGCGGGATTGTTGTTTATGTTCCTGCTGGTGAGACGTATTGTTAGCGCTAATATGGAGTAAATTAGGATTAGAGATTTGGCTTACTCTAACGATGCAGACACAGTGAATCATCAGCGTTTCTCTAAAGTTAAATTAGCCTGTATTAATAGCAAATGATGAAATTAAATCTGGACAAATCGTTGCAGGAGTGAAGATGTTGCTGCTCATCCAAACCACTTCTTCAGTTCTGGTCAGATCACTGGTGGACACTGCCTTATATCTATCTGAAAGGAAGAGCTAACTACACTGAAACTGTAAACAGATATTGTCTCCAGTTTCAACCTCAACGACCCTATTTAACCTGTAATGGCCGCCTATTGTTCTCTTTGTTTCCTGTTTGTTTTGGGTGTGAGAATGGAATCATAGATCTGTGAGAGATTATGTCTCAGGCTCCCATTCCTGTTTAAATAAGGATTGTCTTTCCTAACAAAACCTCTCAAACCATTTCTTTTCTCTGGCTAAGATCTGAACCTCACTATCTTCAAAGGAGTGGTTAGTGTCTTTGAGATGGAGCAGCAGACTGGGGTCCAGAGCAGCTCTCACGATGGTGTTGGTACATCCTCTTATGGAGTTGCTGTTTCGTTTCTCCAATGTCCCGCTCACTTCACTCTTCACTACACTGAATGGAGTAGACTACATTACTTTGTTTATGGCTCAGGGTTTTGTCCTTTGGGTGAACCTTTTGCCATGGATCAGACTTGGATGACTGAAGGATTACACAGTAACCTGTATTAACTTGTATACTAGATGCCATTCCATAGACTAGTAGTTCTCAATTTAGGGGTGTCAAATAATAAAAATAATGGAGGAATGTATGAAGGAGGTCGGCAGAGGAGATAGGGAGGGCCCAGGTTATGGAGGTACTAGTTCAGGGGTGGGCAAACGTTTTGACCCACGGGCCACAGTGGGTTCTAAAATTTATATATATATATATATATATATATATATATATATATATATATATATATATATATATATATATATATATATATATATATATATATATATATATATATACATATACATATACATTACATTAGAGATTTGGCCTACAACATGTAGAAACACAGCAGAAACATTTTGAACGAGGTTTAAACTTACCTATTTTAATATACACTGGTCAAAAAAAAAATTGAGGAACACTTAGAAAACACATTATATCTAAATGAAGGAAGGAAAAAATAATCTAGAATTTCTTTACTGATAAGGAGAAAGTGATTTATTACTAACAAAAGGATGTCACATGATTTTTTATGTAAATGAAAATGATCTCCCCACAGAGGGTCAAACCAAAGACACCCCAAAAATGAAACTGAAATATATGATACAGCAGATGGGTCTATTTTGCCAAAATGTCATTATAACAACTCAAAATGATACTCAGTAGTTAGTGTGGTCCTCACGTGCTTGTCTGCACCTGACAACAGCGGGGCTCCTAATGAGGCGACGGATCGTGTCTTGGGGGATCTCCTCCCAGATTTGGACCAGGACATCACTGAGATCCTGGACAGTCTGAGGAGAAACCTGGCGGCATGTCCCAGAGGTGTTCTATTGGGTTTAGGTCAGGTGAACGTGAGGGCCAGTAAATGGTATCAATACCTTCATCCTCCAGGAGCTGCCTGCAGACTCTGGCCTCATGAGGTCAAGCATTGTCCTGCAACAGGAGGAACCCAGGTCCCACTGCACCAGCATAGGGTCTGACAATTGGTCCAAGGTTTTCATCCCTATACCTAATAGAAGTCAGGGTGCCATTATCTAACCTGTAGAGATCTGTGCGTCCTTCCAGAGATATGCCTCCCCAGACCATCACTGACCCACCACCAAACCGGTCATGCTCAATGATGTTGCAAGCAGCATGACGTTCTCCGCGGCGCCTCCAGACCCTTTCGTGTCTGTTGCATGTGTTCAGGTTGAACCTTCTCTCATCGGTGAAGAGCACAGGACGCCAGTGGCGAACTTTCCAATTCTGGTGGTCTATGATAAATGCCAATCGAGCTCTACAGTGCTGGGCCGTGAGCACAGGGGGCACTACAGGACGTCGGGCCCTCAGGCCACCCTCGTGGAGTCTGTTTTTGATTGTTTGGTCAGAAACATTCACACCAGTGGCCGGCTGGAGGTCATTCTGATATCGATCCTGCCGAGGGTTTGAGGACCTTCTACAACCCTGCCCAGCTCTCCTGGAGTAACTACCTGTCTCTTGGAATCTAGTCCATGCTCTTGAGATTGAGTTGGGAGACCTCCTATGCTTCTTAACTGACCAGATCAATATCCCAGAAGTGATTGATTGATAAGTTGCTCTACACTGTGATTAAAGAGTGTTCCTCTAATTTTTTTGAGCAGTGTAATTTGGTCATGTTTGGCGGGCCAGATTCATAAGCCCAAAGGCCGTGTGTGGCCCCTGGGCCGTAGTTTGCCCATGTCTGGACTAGTAGGTGACGGGGAGGACCTTGTATTGGACGTGATATTGCACGGGGAGCCAGCGGAGTTGTTTGAGGACAGGGGTGATGTGGTCAAATGATTTCAGGGGTTGCCAGATGCTATGGGGACACATTTTAAAAACGTGCAATAGTCAGTCCTAAACAAGGCTGGCACTCTTTAAATGCGGTGGTAAATGTTGATTCATTCATATCTGTTGGTCTATCCAATGAATGTATCTATGCCTGAAAATAAAACCAAAATTTGCAGTCGGTTTTTAGTGTTTGGGGATTATGAATACCAGCGTTGTTATTATGGCGGACACAACTGGAAAAGGTTGTGAACCACTGCTTTAGAAAACCCAATCTGTTTATAAGCTTTGGAGCATCAAACACACTCATAATTCTGGCCTGTAAACATTTGTGGGTGGATTATATTGTGATTTTGCATTTCACTTTAGACAAATACTAAAAGTACAAATCATCTCAACTAAAACATGCACAATAGAATATTCCTCCAGCTAAGAACTTACCTTGAACCTGGTTTAAGATCTGGAGATGGGGCCTGCTCCTGACAGGTTGCCCCGGCAGCGCTGAAGCACAGGAGACGTATTATGCAAAACTGACTTATAAGAGCTTTTTAACTATGTCATAATGGTTTTCCCTCATCATCACCCCCCACGGCTTACGCAGAGTTGTATTTTTGATGTATGCATGCTTGAGTATTCCTGTATTGTCTTGTATTACGAACTTCCTCAGAAAATGTCGGTAACAGTTACACTCCTCATATCTTTGAACTCACTTGTGTTTCTTGGTAAAATTCTCACTCTGGGTCTTACACATAAGGTTCAAAAATGTTGCGTAGCTAGTTTTTCTACAACAGAAGGACATATCGAACACTGCTTGCTGTGGTAAAATACTACAATGAAGAGGTTATCTGTTCTAGTTTTGAATTATGGACCCATTTGAAGTCATTTTGGATTAATATTGTAGATTATCATCAACATAATGTAAAATAATTATCTGCATATGTGATCGTTTATTTCTAAATATCTGTTTTTTGAATTTCATACCCATCACCGCTTCTCACTTTTACCCTTAGGCCTGAATGAAGTCATATGGATAGAGTTACTACTACGGATGCACCGATACAAAACTGATATCGGCGACAATATTGAGAATTTTGATCGATTGTATATTGGCATAATAAAACCATTTTCTGGCCCAAAACATCTCATAATATTAATCTTCTGAAATCAAATGATATTTTCAGTTTCTGCCCTAGTATCGGTTGATATCAGGGATCGGCAGATACTTAAAGCCAAAGTATCGCCATCGATATTGGAACAGAAAAAGCTGGATCGATACATCCGTAGTTCCTACCACAGGCACTGGTAAAAGCAACTGCAATGTACTTTCTAATGTGTATTTGTGCAAAATGGAACTTACATTCTGCTGTGCTGCGTCGGAAGCATTTTATTGTGCGCTAACACAATCAGGAGGTGCCTCTTGGCATACTAGTTGTTGTTAGCTTTAGTGTCTGGCCTCTGACATATGTGAAAGCGCTTATAAACTCATCACCGTGAATGACTAGGATTCTTGCTTAAAATCGGAACGCATTCTATTGTTTGATAATCAGGAAGTGCGTGTTAGCATACTAGCTGTTGTTAGCTTTACCGCCGCCTCTGTCTTACGTGAAAGTGCTTATAAACTCATCACCGTGAATAACTGGGATTCTTGCTTCTACTCAGAAATCATTTTATTGTCCGATAACACAATCAGGAAGAGTGCGTTAGTATACTAGCTGTTAGCTTTACTGTCTCTCGTCTGAGATATGAGAAAGCGCTTGTAAACTCATCACCGTGAATGAATAGGATTCTTGGAGTGCGTAAAGCGAGTGAGGAAAATCTTTAGACCACTGCCAACCATTTCATTTAACCCACGTTTTCAAGTAAAACTCGTGTAAATCTCCTTAAAAATCTCACAACTGTACTAGTAATTCTGGATGTAAACATATACACTGCCAATTTCAGTTAAAAAAAAAAACCTTATTTGGCATTTTCACTCTAACTTTCACCAAGCTTAAATGTCAAACCGTGTGTTCTTTGTGCTGCAGTCGAAGGTAACTGCTTTGCATATAATTCACCACCTCACCTCAAAATGTCACGCAGGTTTCGCTCCTTCCCCCTCCCGCCCATTAGAGGCACCGCTGACTCTCCGTACGATGTTTACTCCAAGTTCAAACGGGAAGTCTATATTTATGTCCCCGTCCCCTCCTCCTGCTCAACTTCGTCCGCCGAGATTCGATTTCCCTAGCCCAAAAATAGCAGCACGACGCAATGAACATTCCGAATTCCCCAAACAAATAAAAGGCAACAAGGCAATTTTGTTTCCAGCGATGTTCCGGCGTGTTTTTGCTCTCATTTGTCAAAGTTGTGGATTGCCTCTGGTGATCGACTACCAGCTACAAGACAGAGAGCTTGTTTGAACAATGTTTTTATTTCATTTTTTTTTTTTTTTTTTGTTTTCTTGTGAGATTTGAAAATAGAAAAGTAGTGTGCTGTTTTTGCCCCAGTCTTGCCATTATTGCTTCGTGAAATCTTGCAAACATCTTACTCATTGTCTGACTACAGCGTTTGTTAGCTTCTTTAAAAATGAAAATATGTTTGTGTATAAAAGTCTTAGAAGTTAGCAAGCTAAATTGATTTTCACGCTAAGGTAAACAGCCATTTCTTGCTAATTGCTAATTTTGCTAATATTTGAAGTTTGTTTTAGTGTTTGTTGGCTCATAAAAAGGAAAAAAAAAAAGTAAAGATGTTTGCATATAAAAGTGTTTGGAGTTAGCAAACTAGACTGATTTTCATGCTAAATTAAATGTTAGCCATTTTTTGCTAATTTTGCTAATGTTTGAAGTTTGTTTTAGTGTTTGTTAGCTTCATAAAAAGAAAAAAAAAATTTAAAGATGTTTGCATATAAAAGTGTTTGGAGTTAGCAAACTAGACTGATTTTCATGCTAAATTAAATGTTAGCCATTTTTTGCTAATTTTGCTAATATTTGAAGTTTGTTTTTGTGTTTGTTAGCTCCTTTAAAAATCAAAAATGTAAACACGTTTGTGTATAAAGGTGTTACAGTATAGCCCAGAAATGAGTACACCCCCTATAAAATGTTGAATATTTTTGATTTGTTTGGCCAATTTGGCAAGTAAATAGAAATACTTTTTAAAGCACTTAATCCTCCCTAATACAGATTGTTTTTGATGGGTGACATCAATATATATGCCCAATGTTTGGTTCTAATCCTGGATTTCATGTATGGTTATGTTTCAGAAATGAGTACACCTTTCTTACAAACTGATTAAAATTCAGGATGGTTTATTGTGAATGCTGCAACAGACATTTGGGTGATTGTTTAATGTTTGGAGATAAATCTGGATCAGCTTAGTTGCATAAATAGAGCATTTTCAATTCATTTTGAACCACTTTGCTTTTACACCTTGAAAATGGCACGGCATGGCAAAGAAATTTCTCCAGATATGCGGAAAAGGATTGTTGTGCTGCACAGAAAAGGTCTTGGGTAGAAGAAAATCAGTTCATCATTGCTTGTCAGCAAAAATACAGTGGCTAAGGTGATCCAGAGCTTTAAAAATACTGGAAATATAATCAAGAAGGTGAAGCGTCCTGGGCGAAGGCCGAAACTCTCCCCTCGTGATGAGCGTCATATGGTCCGAGTTCTGGAGAAAAACCGCAAGGCAAGTGCTTCAGAAATGGCCAGCACCATTGAGCAACAAACTGGCATAAAGATTTCAAAAAGTACCGTAAAACGCATGTTGAACAGACAAGGTCTTGTTGGTTGTCGACCTGGCAGGAAACCACTGCTGAAGCCAAAGCATAAAAGAGACCGCATGGCTTTTGCAGAGAAACATTTGGACAAAGATTTGAAGTTTTGGGACTCTATTCTATGGTCTGATGAGAAAATGTATCTTTTTGGGTCTGATGGCATCCAAAGGGTTTGGCGTCGACAGGGAGAGGACTATGATGAAAAGTGCATGGTGCCCACAGTGAAGCATGGTGGTGGGAGTGTGCTTGTTTGGGGATGCAGAGTTCCAAAGGGGTCGGAAAACTTTGCTTTATTGATGGAATTATGAATGCTGCAAAATACTGTGAAATTTTGGAGGAACACATGCTGCCTTCTCTGCGATCCTTGGGGCGAAGGTCACTTTTTCAACATGACAATGACCCCAAGCATTCTGCTCGGGCCACAACTGAGTTCCTACACCAAAAAAGGGTGACTGTACTTGATTGGCCTAGCATGTCTCCAGACTTGAATCCAATCGAGCATCTCTGGGGTGTTCTCAAACGAAAAGTGGAGGCCAGCAGACCACAAAACATCAATGCACTGAAAACGGTCATTCAACAGAGTGAAATTAACAGAACAATATGTGCCAATTTAGTTGAATCTATGCCGAGAAGAGTCAGAGCTGTGTTTGAGAACAATGGTGGACACACCATTGTGCATATTAAGTAAAATGACATACATATATCACAGGGTGTACTCATTTTTGAATCACTCATGTCTGGTAATTAAATTTATAAAAATTTATGTTAACATAATTTGAACCAAAATTGATTCTAGATTTGTCAAGTGTATTCTTAATAAATGTGTCAGTGTGTGAACAGACCTAATTCATGTTTTTTCTATGAAGCAATATGATTTATCTGAATCTTACAAGGGGGTGTACTCATTTCTGGGCTATACTGTAGGAGTTAGCAAGCTAAACTGATTTTCATGCTAACGTAAATAGCCATTTCTTGCTAATTGCTAATCTTGCTAATATTTGAAGTTTATTTTAGTGTCTGTTAGCTCCTTTAAAAATCAAAAATGAAAACATATTTGTGCATAAAGGTGTTAGCAAACTAAACTGATTTCCATGCTAATGTTAGCCATTTCATGCTAATATCTTGATTTACCATTTCATATGATTATTTATTTTTCTTTTTTTTACATTCATAATTAGGTGATAGCTCCTATTTGAAGTTGGTCTTTAGTGGGTGTTAGCCCCTTTAAAAATGTAACATGTTTGTGTATAAAGGTGTTAGGAGTTCGCAAACCAAACTGGTTTTCATGCTAAATTAAACGTTAGCCATTTCTTGCTAACTAATTCTGAGATTTCGCAGACTCTTCGGCCCATTGCCAGTATTCACATGCATGGATCTTTTGGCCACATGCACAGATTTTTCAGATTATGAAATAAGGCCGAGTGGACCACCAACACACGGCCAGCTGCTGTACATGTCTGTGTAACACCTCAGTCGTTCACGTGTGATCCAAAGCAAAAATTTAATTCTGTCAACTGGACAAAGTTTTAGAGTGAAGGCGTTTTGCCGTTCATGCAAGAGGCTTCTTCAGTTCTGGTCAGATTGCTGGTGCTTTATATCTGTCTGAAGGGAGAAGCTAACTACACTGAAACTAATTTAATTTTAATTTTGATGTAATTTATTTGGTTGGGACAATGTATGTTAATGAACAGACATGATTCAACATGAAAGTAAATACTCTGCATTATAGCCAAACACTAATTTCCATCCATTGTTACAGGGGCTGGGGTCAAAATAAAAATTGCATAGTTCCCATAGTTGCACATTACACTCATAGCACATTATACACATTGCACATTACACTAATTGCACATTACACACATTGCACATTCCTTTCATTGCACACTTCCCATTATTGCACCATACAACATATTGCACATCCCACTCATTGCACTTTACACACATTGCACATTACACACATTGCACATTACACTCATTGCACTTTACACACATTGCACATTACACTCATTGCACTTTACACTCATTGCACATTCCACACATTGCACATTACACACATTGCAGATTACACTCATTGCACATTACACACATTGCACATTACACACATTGCACATTACACTCATTGCACATTACACTCATTGCACATCAAACACATTGCACTTTACACACATTGCACATTACACACATTGCACATTACACACATTGCACATTACACTCATTGCACATTACACTCATTGCACATTACACACATTGCACATTACACACATTGCACATTACACTCATTGCACATTACACTCATTGCACATCCCACTCATTGCACATTTCACACATTGCACATTATACTCATTGCACATTACACACATTGCACATTACACTCACTGCACATTACACACATTGCACATTACACTCATTGCACATTACACACATTGCACATTACACTCATTGCACATTCCCCATTATTTCAGTCAGTTTCGTCCATTCAAGATACTTACATTTTATACCCACCCCCGTCATATTTTGCTCATACATGTAAAATATATATAATATAGAAAAGTTAAAATGACATTGACACTATAGATGATGCATGTTTGTTTGACCATAACCAACACACCTATTTACAGTTTACAGTTTCAGTTTAGACCTAGCTAACAAACAGAAACCGCTAGCGAACAGGTGTGTTAGTTTCAGTGTGGTTAGCTCCTCCCTTGCAGACAGATATAAAGCAGTGTTCACCAGTAATCTGACCAGAACTGAAGAAGCGGCTTGGATGAGCAGCGAAACACCCTGAACTTTTGTCTAGTTGACAGATTAAGATTTGTCTTTTGCTTCATACTGTCCATGTTTCATCTCACAGGCAAAATGACAGTTATTTAGGTCAGCTCTATTTTTATTCTGTGTTTTGAATATTGTTTTAAATTTGCCTTTCGGATCTATGCTCTATATTTACAACGCTCGGTTCCTCAATTTTGTGTGACTCGCTGCATAGACATTTGAATAACCTGTGTAACAAAGCCGACTTCTTATCCAAGGGTTTCAGTATGCTTCAAAAAAATTAAGATCGTTGAAAAAAATAAGACAAATATAGGCTTGATCTTTTGAATAAGGGAAAGGAAACCTCAAATGTGACACGGCAAGAAGCAGAAACACATGAATACCGTACACCTAGACAAACGGATTATCAGCTCGAGTAAATTCCTGCGGTCATTTTAGTTCAGTTCCACAGATTAATCAAAGCATTCCCATAGTCGTCCGAAGCTTTGCAAAAACGGCTCTTCTGTCTGTGATCCAAAGTCCACAGTTGTCCTAGGCATGTTCAGACCTACGCAGACTTCCTTCTCGGCTTAATCCCGGCTCTTCCTCTCCGCTTCGTCTCGCACTCACCATCTGCCATCTTGGAAATCTGCCCTGCATTTTTGAACAAGACCAAGAGTCGTTTTGTTGCCTGGTTACAAATCAAAAATAACAAATTATTAATGACATAGATCAAAGCGAACCCTCCGGTGCGGCTTGTAACTGATGTGGTACTACACAATGGGATATTTATGAGTTTGTTATGTACGGTACAGCCGCCATCTTGAGGACTTTTGACCATGTAAAAGATTATTTTGTTCTTTTGTGTTGATTTGGTTACTATGGCAACATTGCAAATACTTTATCACGCCGAAACACAAACATATGCGTGTAATTTTGGTGTTTTTTTCTTTTTTTTAATGAACAATAGCGACAAATACAATACAGCAAGAGATATATTTACCTTGTTGACCTGCGACGACTTGCAGCTGGCATTCTAAGCATGTTAAGCTAAACAAGCTAACGCGACAGTAGCCAGTAGCGTGTTTAGCCACTGATCCGAAGGTTGGTGGTTCGAATCCGGCTCTCGACATAAACAGGTTGAGCGGTCACATCTTTCTGCTTTCATTTTCCGATATTTTGAGGACTTTCTCATATTCAAAAGACATATATGTATTTTTTTTGTTTTAAATTCTTAATCGCTACGGCAACAGCCCTAACTTTCACCATTCTGAATAGTGTTGGTATTATGCCGTCCCCGCAACTCCCTGTAGCAGTCTCCCAGTACAGTAAAGAGCTGCATTTTTCCACTATTTTTGCTGTAAATCAAAAGTCAGAAATAATTAATGACGCCGTCCAAATTGAAGCCATCTGTGCGGATTTACACTGCTATTACCACCACTAAAGTGCTAAGACATGGGCTATATAACTCCATTTTGTGGTTTTCCTGGGTCTACAGGCCCGGGAACGGTAATTGGACCCACCACATGTTGTAAGGGGGGGATTACTGTCGCAGAGCAGTTGGCGCAAACTTAAGCTCAAACGGGGAAAGCCCAAACTCATGCCAGGGAAAGGTTGACTGGACTACCCCACGTGACCTCTTACCGGATCCGTCACAGCGGGCAGAGAAGGGAGACACTTCCTGTTTTGTCCAGCTGCTGCCATGGCGACCGGGTGTTTACAGTACAGACAGTTGGCAGCGGAGGAATAACAGGCAGATGATACGCTCGTATGCTCATGCCTATTTATAAGCTCTGCCAGGAAGAATGTGCTACTGCAGCTGCTACACTGTAAAAACTACTCTCAAAGTTTATACACCGAGTAGAACAAACTATGAATAAAACTAGATCTTCATGAGGTTTAAGCGAGGATTAATCTGCAGGACTCACATGATTCTGTGTTAGGATATTACCTGAAACCTAACTTCAGAATTTCAACACTCTATTTGATTTTTTTTGAATGATTTTGGATGTCGGCTATGGACATTATTTGAGTTACTTTAAGAGGTATTTTAATGCACTAAAATGATGTAATGGTTAAGTCCTCTCTTGTAGTCTATGTGTTTAGTCCTATTTTTGTGTATTTTTTTGTATTTTTTGGCAGTTTTTTTTTCTCGTTTTAAGATAAGATAAGATTATGCCTTTATTAGTCCCACAGTGGAGAAATTCCAGTATTGCACCACACAGTTAAAGAACAGAAGGAGAATGGTACATGCAATAAAACAAGATAATAGATAAATAACTTAAATAATAATAATTAAAAAAAAAAAAAAAAAAGACTTAACAATAAACTAAAAATAGACTCTAATATAATTCTCTTCAGATTCATAATTTTCACAATCCTAATAATTTGTGTTCATCTTCTGTAATTTGATGATGTCATGGTTTCAGCTGGGCTTATGTAACTCTATGGGAAATACAAATGTTGAACTTTATCATTATTTTTCAGGGATTCTGCCATATTAATCTCATTGTTTGAAGTCTGTGTAATCCGTCAGTCGTCCAGGTATGATCCATAGTAAAATAAAAATTCAAATCTGTCAACTGGACATAAATTTGTAGCTCGCTCCTACGACTTTTCGCCCAGTTGACAGATTTGAATTTTTATTTTACTCGCGGTTTTGAAGTCCTTTCAGCTGAGAGCAATATCGCCTTCGGGGGTTGAATAATGGCACCGTTTTCTGAAGCTGTTATGAAAAAAAATCACTTTTGTTTATTTATACCGACAGAGAACAGAGTCCCGCTTTTGTTTCATGTGGATAGACCCAGTAATTACAGAGCTATTAACCATAAACCAGGTAAACACATCTACAATCTGACGAAATTCCACCATAGAGCTCTCCCCTGTCTCCAGCTCAGTTTTAATCTCCTCAAGAATGCGTCGTTTTACAGTGTGCCTGCATGTACGGGACGGCCTGAACGGTCTGGACAGTGACAGAGGTCTAAATGAGTCCTGAGGAAGCTGGTCTCCATGGAAACGCCTCAAACAGCGATGACTAAATGTCCCCGGAGTGAGCGCATTATAAATTCACTGCTGTATCTTAATATAATCACATCTGAGAAATGAGGATGTTTCTGTGTAACATTTACCGGATATGTGCAGTAAAAACATTAGTAAACACTGATGTATTTATGCAGTCGTAGGATTTATGTTTTATTTTAAACTGAACGCGTTTTGACGTAGGTCTTTATAACTGACGGTGATACATATTGTAACAGAAAAGCTGATATTTTAGCTGCTGGAAACGCATCCGTCTGCTGGTGCTACTGCGATGTGTATATGAGGTGTATGCAGAGACTGTTCTTCACTGCACTTTCTTATTGGGTCCCCTGGGTCCTTGGGCAATACACTTCACCCACTTCGCCTACGTGTAAATGTGAGTGATAGTTGGACTGGACCACAGGCACAGATTGGCAGTCAGGGTTTCACTAGTCTGCCCCAGGACAGCTGTGGCTACCAAAGTAACTACCGTATTTTCTGGACTATAAGTCGCACTATTTTTTCATAGTTTGGCCGGGGATGCGACTTATATGTGAAATATATAGTTTTTTTTCTTCATTATTATGCATTTTTTGGCTGGTGCGACTTATACTCTGAAAATTACAAAAAAAAAAAAAAAAAAAAAAAAAAACTATACATGGAACTTTTTTATCTTTGTACTGTTTGTACAATTTATTTTATGTCTCTGTTTTTGCTGCTGGACAAATGAATTTCCCTGGTCTGGGGATTAATAAAGTAAGTAAGTAAGTAAGTAAGTAAGTAAGTCAGTAAGTCACTAAGTCACTAAGTAAGTAAGTAAGTAAGTATCTATCTATCTATCTAATCTCCACAAAAGTAATTACTCTGTTTAAATTGCACCAATTTTGATTTTTGAACAATATTTTTCACTTTTTTTAGAGTAACTGAGTCCGTATAACTCTATAAATCAGGACTTTAAAGGAGCTATATCTGTTGTTTCCACGTGGTCCTCATCCAACATCCAAAGAATCATCTGTAACTTGGTGATGTCACCTGCTTGTCTCCATCGAGATAAAGATTAATGCCATGCTGCGCAACATTCCATGCAAACCAGTACCTTCTCTCGTCATATAATTTACATAGTTACATAAAGAATATTTCCACTTACTTTCCGTGGGTCCAGAATGATGAAAAAAAAAAAAAAAAAGTTAAACAGTAGAACAGTTGCCATAGCAATTTACATGTGATGTTATATATTTTTTCTTTTTTTTTTTTTTTTCATTATTATGCATTTTTTGGCTGGTGCGACCTATACTCTGAAAAATATAAAAAAAAATAATAATAATAACTATACATGGAATTAAAATAAAATAAAGTCACATTATATTAAAGGTGCACTATGTAACTTTTTTCTGGTGTATGGTATACCCACCCGCTTGTCTCCATACAGATTTCTTTGGAATGTTCACACAACACATTCTTGCCGCATGGGTCGCCTCTCCAAAGATCATCTGTAACGTAGCCTGGTGTTATCGCCTGTTTGCCGCCATAGCGATAGGGAAGATTAATGCCATACCGCGCAACATTCCATGCAAACCAAAACCTTCTCTATGGTGATAAGCAGTTTGCAGACCTCCACCCAAAAAGTTACATCGATACCATTCACTAATACTCATATTTGCACAAGGAATAACTCAACTTATGTTCCTCGAGTCCGAAATGAAGCACGATTTAGAACCGTTGCCATAGCGATTAACAAATTAAAACATGATATTATATCTTTTGACTGTGAAAAAGTCAAAATGTCGCATATAACAAGAGACTGAAACGTGTGAACGCTCCAATGTTTTGTCTTTGCGTGTTTAGTCTGGGAGAGGAAGTAGGCTAATTGCGCGACAGTAGAGTTTAATCGCCATCGTGTAGGACGCATAGGAGGAGCTATAGATTAAAAACCCTGTCTGGATGTGAAAGGCTGCAATTACACAGCCATTTTCTACCAACGCTCAAGAGTCCTTACATAAAGCATCTAATCACCCAGCAGTCCTCAGACCCTCATGTGCACTACAGAGAAACAACATGCCGCCTGCTTACTGCGCCGTCTACACCCTCTCACAGCCTGTTTTAAAATCAGGTTAGCCTAGTGCCGTTACATGTTCAAGAAGAAAATTTGTGTTCATTTTGTTGAGTCATATGTTTAAATGGCCCATGATCTAGATGTGTTCTCGTTAAGGCCTCACAGTGTCATCAGATCTATGTTATAATGTTGTTTCCTCATCACAGACATGCTAAGAGTTGTGTTTTGTTTCATTCACACATGTTAAACGCACAATTCCACCTTGTGATGTCATGAGGTAACACAGGAAGTTCTCCACTGTTTCTTAAAACGTCTTGACTTGAATTATTTGGATGATCTCAGGCCTGGAGTTGCCGATCTCTACTGAAAAAAAAAAAAAAAAGGTAGGTGTTAACTTGAAAACTGCAACTTCATGACATCACAAGGTGGAACAGAGCATTTTGAGCTTTGGAGATATAGACAGACTAATAAAAAAAAAGTATTAATCCAGGGGTGTCCAAACTTTTCTCATTAAGGGCCACATATAAAAACACAGACAAAGCCGAGGCCGATTGAGGGCCATAGACTCGTCGCCAATACAGTGAATACTTCAGATCTGTGTTATTATTACAAGTTAGACTGAACCACTCTTTATTCATGCTACAACCTCAGTGGGACACATTAAATATTTGATTTGGGCTTGTTAAAGTAGATTTTCAGAAATATAGAGTAAAAAGTACTGTTTAAAGTAATACAGGGCAATTCACCTGGAAGCTTGAGGGCCAAGAAAAATTGGTTGAGTGCCGCATTTGGCCCCCGGGCCGTAGTTTGGACATGCCTGTATTACTCAAACATGTGAAACAAAACACAACTCCAGGAATGTTTTTGAGGAGGTAACGACATTATAACATGGGTTAAAGCTCACAAGAATCCATTTAGTGTTATATGGGACCTTTAAAGTTGAGCTGAAGAAGTCAGAATTCTAAGGTAGAATTTCCTGTTTAACTGTCAGATTATAGAAAAGACTTTAAGCCCTGAGATTAATACGACAAGTTTGTGGAGCCAATCCCAAACAAATAACGATAAGGTTCAACATTTGTGGATCAAAAGTTTGCATAGTTCTTTCAAAAACAGTGAAACTCCCGTATCGTTATATAGACCCCTGCCCTCCACCTGGAACTATGGCATAATCAAATTGTGGAAAATGAATGCAACATATTAAAAAATCCATTTGATTTCTCCATCAAATCTATAATACAATACCGAATATCTCATGCAGAATTGTGGCTGACACTTGGCTCTAAACCAGCGTTGCCTTGAATATCATCCAAATGTGACCCCACTTTTGGTAACCCCCCTCTCTGAATAATTCTTAAAAGTTGATCTTGTTCGGGGACATAAAAGTATATTATGCATGCCTTTTTACAAAATCTGAAATAATGAGAGTTCCCTGGCTCCGCAGTGCAAAGGACCACCGCATCGTAAAACCAGGCAGATCTCAATTAGCACTCATCCCTATCATTAACTACACCCATAAACTATTAATGCTCTCCAGCCATTGCTCATGATAAGGCTTCCCACATTTGAAAAATCCTCATTAGGGGCTAAATTAGGGAGTCCTCGTAGATCAAATTTGGTTTTATCTATTTTTTTTTACATTGCAAAATAAAGATTTAATGAAATATCATGCTGCCTGTTCTGCTGTGTTTCTGGGGAAAGCTGTGGGGTGGGTACACTGCGCTATCAGGGTAAATAAAGGCCTATAGATTGTATGAGTACAGTGGGTTAGCTGATTACGTATAATCCGCTGCAGATGGCTGCGTAGGCTGTCTGCAATCTCCACAAAAGTAATTACTCTGTTTATATTGTGCCGATGACGATTTTTGAACAATGTTTTTCACTTTTTTTAGAGTAACTGAGTCGGTATAACTCTATAAATCAGGACTTTAAAGGAGCTATATCCAATTTTGAAACATGAGTGAAAAACATGTTCCTCTGACTGATGTTGAACCATAACAGAGAAATGACACAGGCAGGTTGTTTCTACGTGGTCCTCATCCAACATCCAAAAAAAATCATCTGTAACATAGCCTGGTGATGTCACCTGCTTGTCTCCATGGAGATCGAGAAGATTAAAGCCATGCTACGCAATATTCCATGCAGCGCAATACCTTGTCTCGTTGAATCATTTACATATCATAGTTACACAAAGAATATTACAACTTTCCATGGGTGCAGAATGATGAAAAAAAAAACAGTTAAACAATGGAACAGTTGCCATAGCGATTAACAAATTATGACTACATAGTATGTCTTTTGACTGTGGAGAAAGTGCTCAAATGTTGCATATAACATGAAGCTGAAAACTATGAATACTCCATTTTTTTTTTATTTTTTTTTTTTATTTTTTCATATAACTCAATATATAGCTCCTTTATTCAGGACATTAAAGGAGCTATATATCGAATTTTGAACTGTGAGTATTTCTGATGTTGAACCATGACAGAGAAATGACACAGGCAATTGTTTCTACACAGTCCTCATCCAGCAAAGTCTCTAATTGGGTGAAAATGTGTCTCGCTGGTGGTTCTTATGTGACAGTAATGTTGCTCAGTCAGATACAGGGCCTTTGATTAACATAAAAATTGATTCTAATGAGATGTTTTGTTATGTTTTTTCATTACGTTACATTGAATCGGCATGTCGCTGTTTACCAGAGGTGAGCCTTGTCGGTGGGCTGAAACTGAGTGGGCTGAAACTTCCGTACCATTATATGCCAACCTCATTAAAACATAAGCAAAGAAAAACAAAACACCTCCATTTCTAAACACACACGCTAAAAATAAGCTAAAGACCTCACTAAATAACCAGATTCAAATCGTCTGTGTCCCAAAATCTGTCTGTTGCTCCACTCAACAATTTGCTCTCACAAACAAACACTCTCCACTCCTAACACAGTGTCTAAAATTCAAACCTGGAGTACAGGTCCAAACACATGTCTAATATTCGCCTGGCCATTTCTTACCCCGTGCAGTTGAACGCCTCTCCAAGCCTGCGCCTCATGCAGCAGGTGTCCGAGCTCGTATCAGCTTCTCCAAATGTGTTACTGAGTCAAACCCCGATTGTAGTTTCCCAGGCTTTACATGCATTTTGATAAATTGGTTTACATTGGCAAGGGAAGGCCCGGGAACGCCTTGGGGTTCCACCGGAGGAGCTGGAGGAAGTGTCTGGGGTGAAGGAAGTCTGGGAGTTCCTGCTTAGACTGCTGCCCCTGCGGAAGAAAATGGATGGACGGGTTTATGTTGGACGAGGCCAGTTTTCCGGTTTTGCATGTAAACGCAGCGACTATTGTCTTTTTGCACGTGCGTCTTCTTTTGCTGGACATTATGAGATTGGTATTCTAATGTTCTAATGGCTTTGGACCTTCTCAGCCACCGTATTCCACCTCTTTTAACCATAGACTGTATGAAGAAGTGGACTAAGTGAGTGTGACGTTGTTTTTTTCTTAGTTTCTGGTGGATTTTAACAGGTTTCCAGTTGGTGACAATGGGCTTACATCATAAAGGGTCTTTGCAAATACATAAATACATAGCTGCCCTCACCTCTGCCCGACTCAAAATCAAATGTAGCAGCAGCAGATATTTTGCTACTACAGATATAAAACAAATGTAATCGTTTGAGAGGAATATTTAGGCAGCTCTAAACACACAAGCCCTGTGTCCAATAAAACATAATATATTATTTTCTATTTAAATGTTTGGACTCTTGGGGGCCCTCTGGTGGCCTCGGAGCCCTAAGCAGTTGCTCAGTCTGCTAATACGCTAAGCCAGCCCTGAGCTCCAGCCAAAAGAAGCTCGTCGAGGCTCGAGCTCGTATAGGGGCCAATTTGGAGCCGAGTTCCTAATTTGGAATCATAGCAACCAAAGAGCCAATCCAGAGCGAGGCCGATGAAGAGAACGTCTCCTCCCTTAGCAACGCTGTCAATCAAACATGACAGCGGGAACGACCTCAGGGAAAGAAGGCGTCTGATTCGTCTGTTATTAATGTTCATATCTTGATTTAGAGACACAATAGCGGAATAGAAATAAAAGCACCAGGATCATGTAGAGCGGGTTAATACGAACATTTTAAGAGCAAAAGGATGAGGTTCACTGCAGCAGTTACAGAGAGACGGGCGACAGTTTTTCAATGTAAAGTGAACTGGAGTCGATGGAGCTAGCAAGTTAGCTACATCCATTTATACATACAGTCTATGGTTTACATTCTAATTTCGATTTTTCCAAAACCAGTGACATTGTCCAGCACCATTCTCCTTTTGACCATGTCGCCTTGTAGCTAGAGCTTTGACCAACTGCTCTTATGTGCGGACAGAGACATGTCAGCTTATGTGCTGTAACGCCAATAATATTCTCCATTTCTTCAAATTACTCCCAAACTGGTCGCTCCAGCTCCATAAACTTAACATGCCATTAAAATGATGTGAGATGACCTTCATAGTCTTCTGCTTTATCACGGTTTATTGGCCCGCCCAGAGCTCGTAGGCATAAACCTGGACGCCTGTGCTGCAGTTATACTTGTTACTTTCTAAAGATAGCAGCGGTATTGACGTCTCTTCCTCCTCCGCGCTGTGTGTCCATTGTCGCATCATTTACAGCAGAATACACAAAAACCCGACATAAACAAACAGAAAAATATGACTTTTATAGAATACTGTTGTTGCTGTTGGCACCAATTATTCCAATACGTTCAGTTGTAGCAAATAAATAACTTTTAAAGTGCATGGTGTTTCTATAGGAGTATACGCCACCTGCTCGACTCCATGGAGATGCTACTGCTTTGCTTGCAATGTTCCACAGTATGGCACATTTTCGTAAGTACAGACCTCCGTTTATTTCGTACCTTGACATGTTGCTGTAACCTTACAACTGTTGCTGTTTTTTTTTTTTTTTTTTTTTTTTTTTTTAAATTGTCTGGTAAAAAAAAAAAAAGATTTTCAATAAAAACAGCGGACTTAAATAGACAAACATGCAAAGCATAGGGCAAACAAATCCAACTTCTTCAGATTATTGAGCAGATAAAGTATCGCAGGTGTGAGACAGATTTTCAGGTGTGTCCCCTTTTATTTATTTATTTTTCTTCATCCCCCCCTCTTTTTTTTTTTCAGTCTGTTGAGAATGTTTCTCCAGATCTCGATGGCAGGTGTGAGACAGTTGGTGATCCCCCCCCCCCGGTTTAAGTCTGTTAAAACAACCAGATCTGCAGATCCCAAAAAAACAACCACAATGCAGGTCCAATCAGATTTTTTTTTTACCCAAATGTGACCTAAATCAGATTTGTTTTATGTCAGTGAGAACAAACCAAATCAAATTTTTTTAAACACGACCCAGGACACTTTCAAATCCGACCGCAGCGTGAACACGTAAGTCATGTTTATCTGACTTTTACAGCTCTGAAATGCTACAGGAGTTACAATTTTTCACTGGAAATGGCTAAAATAAAACAGAATATCCATTAGAAAACATCACATAGCCTGTTTAAGGTGAAAGGTAAAAAGATTAAGACTAACTTTAGGTAATCAGATATTGACACAAATATCACTAATGTATTTTCTAGACTATAAGTAGCACTTTATTTTTCATAGTTTGGTTTATACTCTGCGACTCAGATATGATTTATATGTGAAATATATGGGGGTTTTTTTTCTTCATTATTATGCATTTTTTGGCTGGTGCGACTTATACTATGGAAAATACGGTAATATATATTTAAATCGTACAGCTTGTGTCAGTGTACAAATTCTGCACATCAGGACACTTCAGGGCTTATTCGCGACGTGAACAGCTCCTTTGAAAAATCAGATTTGGGAAAAAAATCTGAATTGGGCCTCAAGACTCGCAGTGTGAGCGTTGCCTCTGTGCGTTGTCCCAGTCCAGGAGGTGGTTTTCCCTCTTGCCGTGGTCTGATATTGCGGACTTAAGCTGTTCTTATCAGACCTAATTAACCTAATGGGACTATCGAGCATTTATTTTATTACAGGGCTTTTTATTGCACAAAAATAATATCATGAAAAAGAAGAATTTGCACTGTGAGTGGGTTCGCCTCTCCACGGATCTGACACACTGTAAAACTTGGCCTGGTGGCATCGCCTCCTGGTCTAAATGGTGTTAGGTAAGTTTAATGCAGCACGGTGGAAGATTCTTGGAAAAGCAATCAGCAGAAAACTAGCAGTGGTGGATGAAGTACTCAAGTTGGTTACTTAAGTAAAAGTACAGATACAGAGGTTAAAAGTTACTCAGGTAAAAGTATCACATGAAAAAATGTACTTAAGTAAAAGTATGAAAGTACCTTTTAAAAAAGTACTTTAAGAGTAAAAAGTAAATGTGTGTTGTTCATTTGTTGTAGTGTAATTTAGTTATGTAGTGTAAATGTAGTAATATTAAAAATTACACATATTTTGGTCGAAAGTAACAATACAAATCAATTTTTTAATTTCTTAAATTAATTGTGTATTTATTTTTGTTTTTTCTCAAAGTCGAATCTTGAACTCAAAAACTTTAATCAGGATGTTACCACGAACACGGTAAAAACAACCCCTCAAATCACATGAAAAGTACTTTTTACTTTTGAGTCCTGTTCAAAGGTGTAGTGGAGTAAAAGGTACAGATACTGCTCTCAAATTTAGTGAAGGAAAAGTAAAAAACATTAACCTTAAAATATACATAGCCTTCTGAGACCCGAGCTCTTTCATGGCTTTATTCATTTTTCTTTTTACATTTTGTAGTTTTTGAGAAAATGCTGTCCACATATGAGGACATCTGTTCTATGTTTTAATCATTTTGATAAAACATTTGAATCATAATTTGCAAAAACTATCAAGTCCCTGAACAGCAACATTTGTCCTGAGTAAAAACAATTGTGCCTCTTGGAACAATGTGGCTCGTTTGAAGAGCTGCAGACAGGTGCAGGAAGACATAAATCTTTACAAAAAAACCAAAATTAATAAAAAAAAAAAAATATTCTGAACATTCTAAACTCGTAAAAATATTCTAAATTCTTCTTCTAAAAAATTGCATCATGGCCTTGACAACCCAAAATGTTGGACGCCGGGTCCCAGGAGGTTAAGTAAAGTCCAGATACTTAAACATTCTACTTAAGTACAAGAACTTCCACCACTGAAAACTGAGATGTGCCCATTCAAATGAGACCGTTCTGCATAAACTACTGTTGCATTAGTAGTCACTCGGTTGCCCACTGCCAAACTTCTGTTGAGTCTTGGATCTGTTGCATATTCATGATGTGTTATATATAGCGGCTGTTGCTTTTGCTCTTCTCCAGTAAAAACGTATAATTGGTTTGGGTTATGACACCATTCTTCGCGACATTAGTTTACAAACACTAAAAGCCTCTATATTACATCCAAAACAGAGTTCCTTATGCTTGCAAAAACCCTTGAATTTTAAACAGCTCTATAGGAATGGAAATGAAGGGTGCATGTAAAAATTAATATTACATTTGCGTGACTTCCTCTGCTGTTTAAAAAGTAATGAGACTGAATAAAAAAGCACTCAACTTAATAGCCTTGAAATATTGGGCCCCTGTCTGCACTTCCAGGAAGCAGACACTGTTCAAATTGTTGGCAATATAACCCGACTTTTACATAATGCTTCTGTCCGTTTGATAACTTAATTGTCCCCTGCATTACGAGGAAGCTTTTACACAAATTTAGGGACAAAAAGATGAAATACAATGGTGGGATGTCTGACGAGTTTCAAGGCAATGTTTGGGAGAGTTTAATATATGCTCTGGCTGTTTACTCCGTTACACAAGCGAACGTGAAACTCAAGTGTCGTGTTCAAGGCCAAACAAAAGGAGTCCATCGCGTTGATTTGAAACCTTTATTTGAGAAGTGATGATGCTAAAAATGACCAAAAATAACAAAAGTAATGAACAGAAATCTTTTGTTCCTGGAGTGATGTAGGGTTACGAGGATTTCTCTTATATTAAACTTTTAAATGAACCTACATTGCAACTAGGGGTGTGCAAAAATATCGATTTTTAAAATATATCGTATCGTTTCATGTTGTATCGATATATCGCCAAGAGTATTTTTAATTTTTTTTTTTTTTTTTTACCAAATTATTCTGTCACTGCTACATTTTTGTGGCTTGTTTAGAGGAAAGAAACTCACATATGATTATGATTAGAACATTTGACACACTGTTTTGATGATTAAAATTGGTTTATTTCATATTAATTTGTTTTAACAAAGACTTTTAGCATCAGAGTTGTGATTTAATAAATATGTTGTGATCGGTTAGAGTTGTTAAACTGCCGTGTTACATGTAAATGTGGAGCTCATATAAGCTGTGGATGAGTCACACAGGCCAACGTAACAGTCTGATGTGTTTTTCTAGTTGGTAAAGTGCAGAAAACAAAATGCACTCTTATGTTCATTCATCATCAATAAATAAAAGCTAAAAAAAAAAAAAATAAATAAATACATATAATTTTTTTGTGAAAATGGGGTTGATCGTTAAGTGTCCAAAAAGCCTTTATTTTTCACTGATTTGTATCGAATGGATTTGAAATATATCGTATTGTATCGAATCGACAGTGCTCTGCATCGAGATACGTATCGTATCGTGGCCTATGAGATAAGATAAAATAAGATATGCCTTTATTAGTCCCACAGTGGGGAAATTCCAGTGTTGCAACGCACAGTTAAAGACAGAAGAAAAATGGTACATGCAATAAAACAAGATAATAGATAGATAAATAGCTTAAAATAATTTTAAAAATAGACTTAAAAATAAACTAAAAATGTAACTTAATGATACCCCACTCTAATTGCAACACAGATTTTTTTTTTCTTTATAAGTTGTTTTTTTAGCCTTGTCTGTGGCCTATTGCAATTTCAAAGTTGGCGCCCAGAACATGTCTGCAGACTCCGCCCCCTGTGTGTGTGGGTGTTCAGCTGATGCAACTGTGAGGCTCGAACCCGCTCATTTGGCATTTGAGCTGCGGGTTCGGAGTCGCACTGTGCTAACCACTGGCGACACAGATGTTTGATATTATAGGCTACTGCACATTCAAGATACCAAGATAACTGACCATAAGAACAGACCAAAGATAAGACAATGTGCAGACTACAGACAGCACTAGAAATACAGCCAAATGTGAAAGGTCAAGAAAATCAAACATGTTTTTGCTTTGCCTAGAATGTTCCACTGTATGGCATTTATAATTGTATATATCCCCATGGACACAAGCGAGTGACACAACCAGGTAGTTGCAGGTCAGATCTGTGGAGAAGCACTCAAAGGAAAAACACCTCATACAGACATACAGATCATTTCAGGCAAAGAAGTAACATCTCCATGGAGACAAGCAAGCGGTGTACCCTCTGAGAAGTTACATAATGCACCAAGTAATAAAACTATATTATCATAACTTCAAATCAGACATGTCATTATATATCACAGGTCTAGTCAAACCAGTTTACATTTTTTGCCATTAACCAGAACCACCATGTTTTGTTGTTTATTTAATCTTTAATGAAATAATAATTTTTCTCTGACTTATATAGCGCTTTTTTGGACACTCAAACAAAACAGTAGGAGACAACAACGGTGAAAGTCGTGGAGGGAATGCTCGACTGAACAGGTGAGTTTTAGTAGCGATTTGAAGTGCTACGGTGAGTCCGAGTTCCTGATGGGTTGTGGGAGTGAGGTCCAGAGGGCGGGGATGGTGGTTCGGTGAAGGCTCGGTCTCCCAAGGTTTGATGCTTTGTCCTGACGAGGGAAATGAGGAGGTGGCAAGTGGGACGGTGCTGATGGAGGAGGTCGGGGAGGGTTGGAGGGACTTGTAGGTGATGAGGAGGACCTTGTATTGGAGTGTGGCGTTGTACGGGGGAGTCGGAGGAGCTGTTTGAGGACAGGGGTGATGTGGTCTCTGGGGCTGGTGTGGGTGAGAAGTTCTGGAAAGCTGACCGTACACATGGCTATCACGGTCATCAAGTCTGGAGGTGATGAACGCGTGAATGAGGACTTCTGCCGTGGGCTGTTTTGTTGTAGTTCATGTTCACACAACCACGCACTGAATCTTTACAAATGTGAAACTATTTTTACATGCCCATAAACCGTAATCCTGTTTCTATTTTAAATCCAAATCCCATTCCGACTGTAACTAAACCTTGCGAACGCCTTTTGTATTGTGAGAAACAATTTGGTCAGAGCGTTCCAACACAAACTTGTGGTGTGAATGTTGTGGAGTGTAGGGGCGTGGGCTGGGATATCCCCCTATGCTTTGGACCAAATCACATCCAGACATTTTTCACTTGAAGCGAGAACAGAGCGTCCCGTCTCCAGCCCTGTTCATGTGCACAGTGTACGCCTAGTGCATATTTAAGGTCAGTGTAACCCATGGGGGAGCGCAGATATGGAATGATTTAAAGTGCACGACAGGTTAGACTACTTATGTCACTAAACTAAAACATAACATCATTATACACTGCCCAGCCAAAAAAAAAAAAGTCGCAACCTGGATTTAACTAAACAAATAGGTCGGGGTTGCTGCAGTTCTTCAGGTCGAGGTTCAGCAACAGTCTGAGCTCAAAGACTGAGGTCAGCTGACACCTGAATAAACTGAATGACCAGGTTATTCCATCAGTGGATTTGTTCTTCCCTGATGCACGAGCATATTCAAACATGACAATGCAGGATTCATGAGGCTCAAATAGTGACAGAGTGATTCAGGAGCATGAGAATCATTTTCACACATGGAGCCTCCACAGAGTCCAGACCTTAACCCCAGTGAGAATCTTTGGGATGTGCTGGAGAAGCTTTGTGCAGCGTCAGACTCGACCATCATCAATGCGACATCTTGGTGAAAAATGAATGAAACACTGGATGGAAATAAATCTTGGGACATAGTAGAAGTGAAATCGAAACTAAGCCACGGTGAATGTGAGATGGAATCAAAGCTAAAGGCAGAACAACCAAATTTTACTTTTCTTTTTTTGGTGGCGACTTTTTTTTTTTTTTTGGCCAGGCAGTGTACAACCAAAAGAGCTACCAGTACTACATTCAATGCCGTAATCAAAGCTAAAGGTGGTCCAACAAAATATTAGAGTGTGTGACACCTTTTTTTTTTTACTTTTTTATGGCCAGGTAGTATATTTAAGATAATTTTTTTGTAATTTTATTTAAGTTTATAATTTTACTTCCTGATTGGACACAGGCCGCAGATGTGACGTACATAGAGGTCATAGGCTCTGGGCACAGTAGCTCCTGGCAACTTCACTGTTAGCGTCCCTACTTCCTGCCCAATTTTATCGCTATGGGGTTTTCGCAGAGTCTCGCTAAAATGCAGACTTAATTAAAGATAAAGCGGTGGACAGGCAGCTGCGGGTGGATGCCACTGAAAACATGTTCAAAACTACACAAATACAATAAATACTTCACCCGAGGACACTTGATAAATATTAAAACAACACCACAAACTGAAGTATTCTGCGTATGAAAATAATTGGCTAGACTTTATTTTAATTAACTTGAATTTTAAAAGGTTGGTTATTTTATGTTTTACGATTTTAATAAAGGTGACTGTTAGCTTTGAGACACGGCGAGCTAGTTAGTGTGCTGCTGTGCACGGAGCCTATTTCATAACAGTTACCTGGCAACCGTGATGTTAACAAACGACAAAACTAGACTAATTTGCACGAGAGGCATGATTAGACTAATACAAATAAATGACAATGCCTTTATTTGGTTGAATTGATGTTTAATTTGGAGAAGTAGAGGGATTTCGTTTTAGATCTCGCTGCTGCTTCGTGCATTTTTGTACTTTTCGACTTTTTTTCCCCCCCCATAAAACCGCTTAACTGTAAAACTATGATACATATTTACCACAGTCGTAATTGGAAAAAGACGTAACCCCGGCGTATGCTTTAAGGTCAGTGTGAGCTATGGGGAAGCGCAGATATGGAATGATTTAAGCTCCATTTGGCTCGGGACGTTTTCCATCTGTTAAATAGCCTCCCCATTTGCTGCAGCGATACGGGAGGCATGCAAACTATTAGTAGGTGGTTTGAGGATAAGGGGTCAAAGGTCGAGGTTGTTTGCGAAAATGAGATCACCGATTTGCAAAATGTTGTGACACTGTTTAATGCGTAAATAAAAACAAAATGCAGAAAGGACGGTACGTACCAGATGTTTGTGGTATAGCATCGGCTTCAGGACAGAAACTCCTAAACCAAAGCAAATGTTCTGAACTTGTGAGTATTGTTGTTGTCCTGTCTGAGAAATAGAGACTTCGATGCCCTATTTGTACTTTCCCATTGGTTTAGTGAGTATGACTGTTATTTTAAGGGGTAAATGCTAATTAGACACATCTCACGCTAAGAAATACATCTAGAATTTCTATAATCAAAGCTCATAAAGGTAAAACGTTCTTTTCAGATTTAGAAGACTTTAAGAGTAATGGTCACATTTTCCACCTTCCGGGAAGACCCACGACACGCTGGAGGTACTATGTCTCTCGGCCGGCCTGGGAACGCATCGGTGTCCTACCGGAGGAGCTGGAGGAAGCGTCTGGGGTGTGGTAAGTCTCCGAGTCCCTGCTTAGACTGCTGCCCCGCGACCTGACCCCGAATAAGCGGAAGAAAATCGATGGATGGATGGTTTTTCCACCTTCAAAGCACTTGAAACACTTTACATCAAGGAACCACTCACCCATTCACTCACACATTCATAGACCAGTGTACACAGACACTGGGGGTGAAGTGTCTTGCCCAAGGACACAATGGCAGTATTCATCTGTGGAAGCTGGAAGTGCACCGCCAACCTGTGGGTCAGTGGATCAACCAACGATGTTTATGTCGAGAGCGGGATTTGAAGCACCAACCTTTAGATCACTCCCCCCAAAGAAGTAAATTGGATTTCACTTATTTTAATGTCCACCTTAAATACATGTTAGACTTTCACTTACTTAAAGAAACAATACTTATCTGGAGTCATAATCCAAGTACAAAGCAAAAAAAAAAATCCCGAATATTTTTTTCTCTACCAACTTAAAAGACATTTACATTTATGACATTAGTTGCCATTTTGGGTTCCTGGGTCCTTCTCACTGTAAAGATGTTGGTTTTTCCTACAGTTTAGCACAATGAATGCAACCAAAATGAAAATAAAACAAAAAAAAAAACGTTCCTAAAGGATTTTGTTTTTTTTTGCTGTTTGTATGGCTGAGAAGTTACACCGTGGAGCTTTAACTAAAATGCCCCAAATTTAAGCACTAAACTAGATTTCAACCCAAACTGAACCTTCCCAAGTTGCACTGCTTTACGTGTTTTATAGTCAAATTCAAAAGCCATTATTCATCCCCAAAAACTGTAAAATATCTCAGTTCCCACATCTGAAATCCAAAGTCTTTCACGGTGCAAAGATACGACAGGCGCGCTAAGTATTAGAAGGTGTTTCGAGGATAGGGATCGTAGGTTCTGTTTACCAAAATATCACGCTGAGCTTCAGAACAGAGTAAAAATATGATCCGAATAATAGACAATGGGTTGCTAAACTAAACCCCCTTTTTGGAGGCCAGCCCAAATTGCAGAGGCGGTCAGTGTGTTCCGTTACAAAAAGCCAAGCACGACTCTGTAATTTGGCTCGGCACATAAAGTCTAAACTAATTGCACTCCCTGTAAGATTCCAAAGCATCTTTGTGTCCTCTGCCTCTCACTCCTACACTGACTACACAGCGCTCAGTTCAAATTATTGAGTTGCAATAATGAGCGTTTCAACCTTGTTAAATATAGATCCGAACAGAAATTGGCTTGGAAGCTGCGTTACAGACAGTCAAACATTTACTGTGGAATATGAATGAGATTATTTCTGTCTGTCTTCAATCGAGCTCGCAGACAGACTATAAGGTTCTTCGGGATGGATTAGAGCCAGAGGTACACATAAAGTATACGCAAGTAGAAGTGCAAAGAAGTAGCGTTAAGTAGACTACTACAGGTAAGGGTAAAACAAAGTATTTGGGGGAAGTACTATCCAAGTAAGAGTAACTATCAAGACGTCACAGCTGATTTATAATTTGAAGGAGAAAACATTAAATAATGCACAAAATCTGGTATTTTCAAAGTATAGACACAAAAATGAGCAAAAAAACCATGACATTACAGTGGTCCCTCGTTTATTGTGGGGGTTTCGTTCTAAAAATAACCCGCAATAGGCGAAATCTGCGAAGTATCAGCTCTGTTTTTTACAATTATTATATATTTTTTAAGGCTGTAAAACCCCTCACCACACACTTTATACACTTAGACAGACATTAGCATTTTCTCACATTTCTCTCGTTTAAACAATCTCAAAGTTCCACGATGATCGCTTTAAATTTGCCGTTCGATGATGCTTTAAATGTGTTGTTCACGTGCGTCTGCTTCAGCGGTATCCACAGAGGCGCAGAGAAACAATTTCAGAGACACCAAAGCGTTTCTGAAATGTGTCGGTGCAGAAGGTTTCATCGACATTGTGGGTTTTGTCGGGGAGAAAACCTGCAAACATACAGCACTTAAGAGTCACACTGTGATCCAACATTTTTGTAAATTTGTCTGACACATTCTGTACTGTACAGGAGACACGGAGGAGACTGATGGACAATGGTCTACAGTCCCTCAGCCAATCAGGACGCAGAACACAATGGTCTACAGTCCCTCAGCCAATCAGGACAAAGAACACAATGGTCTACAGTCCCTCAGCCAATCAGGACGCAGAACACAATGCGCGATCAAACACTGGAAAAATGCACGAAAAATTGCACTAAAACACATCCACAAAACAGTGAGACGGTGAAAGGTGAACTGCGGTATAACGAGGGACAACTGTATATCCGAAGGAGCGGTGCAAGAAAAACTAATAATTTCATATTGTCAGCATAAAACTTTTGGCACTTATAGACAGTGGTAGAATGTAACAAAGTAAAAGCATTTTTTTTTTTTTTTTTTTTTATTGTTTGAGACCCGGTGAAAAGGCTGAGGGGTTTAACTTTAACCCGTTTGTAGATATAATAAAAAAAAAATAAAAAATAAGAGGAAAAAAAAATAGAAAAATCAATACAAATCTTTATCAAAATCACTGCATTTGAAGCCTCATAAGACCTCAAAATCTGCGTAAAATACTTTTACTTTTTGTACACTTTTACAAGGGTAGATTGTTTTCATGTGATACATTTACTTACTTATTTTGAGTATTTGTTTGCTCTGGTATCTGTACTTTTACTTAAGTAACACAGCTAAGTACTTCTTCCACCACTACTTACTCACAGTGGGAAGAGGAACCAAAACTTTTACTGAAGTAGGAGTAAAAGGATGCTGCTAGAAAAGTACTCTGAAAAGCACAATTTCTTTAAACAGTTACTTAAGTAAATGTAACTGAGTAAATGTAAGGGAGTACTACAGACCTCTGATTACAACATTACTATATGCAGCACAAACCAACTGAAAACGAGCTTAGCGTAACTGGAAACATCTGGGTCTCGTTTTGGGGTTTTCGGTCCCTCAATCACGAGCGCTAGAACATCTTATTTGGACGTTTTGAGCCGTGCGTAGACTGGTTCGCCGAGCGCGTATCCGGCAGTAAACATGGGTTACGCGCTGCTTAAAGGGAATGACACGCATAACTCAGATGGCCACGGAAACAAAACATGCCCACCAACATGTTTGTCGTGTTCTGTCATGGCTGATCAGCGCTGACAGTGCGAGCGAGGAATGTTATGGTGCTACTATGACCCATGTGACAAAAGATCACCCAGAAACAGAAACAGTGGAGCAAGAATTCAACTTATTTGACAGTGAAATATGTGGTGGTGGTGTAAAATGGAGGGAAACTGAACATTGTTTCAGTTCTGGGGTTAGGTCTGTCATATACTTACATAAAAGCTGGAACAATATGTTTTTTGGGGCTCAATATTTATCGTGTGTGTAATTTATTTGTGAGAAAGGGGAGTTTTTTTGCCATTTTTTTTTGTAATCACATAAGATCTGTGCTGTAGAGGGTCAAATAAAGAACTTCTGTGGCTAATTATTAGTTCATTCAGCTGTGTATTTCTCGCAGCCCTTTTAATGAGAACTTATTTTAAATATACTGTCACTGGGATTATCTTGTGGCAGTGACATAAAGTAGTTTCAATATTATAGTTCACCGCAGTAGAAATATAGTGATCCCTCGTTTATCTTTGGGGGTTATGTTCTAAAAATGACCCACAATAGGCGAAAAGTATCAGCTTGATTTTTAACAACTATTATATATGTTTCTTGGCTGTAAAACCCCTCACCACACACTTTATACACTTTTCTCACACAGGCATTAACATTTTCTCACATTTCTCTCTCGTTTAAACTCTCTCAAAGTTCAAACCTTCGTATATTATCTCCCTCTTCCTCGATGATTTCTGAAATTTGTCGGTGCAGAAAGTTTCATCGACATTGTGGGTTTTGTCGGGGAGAAAACCTGCAAACATACAGCACTTAAGAGTCACACTGCGATCCAACATTTATGTAAATTTGTCTGAACACATTCTGTACTGTACAGGAGACACGGAGGAGACTGATGGACAATGGTCTACAGTCCCTCAGCCAATCAGGACGCAGAACACAATGGTCTACAGTCCCTCAGCCAATCAGGACGCAGAACACAATGCATGATCAAACTCTGTAAAAAAGCATACAAAACTGCACACAAATAAAAATCAGTGAAACAGCGAGGCCCCGAAAGGTGAGCTGCGATATAGCGAGAGACTGTAACGGTATTTCGTGCTTTGAAATATGGTGACAGGCCTATCTGGGGTAAATACCTTTTGCACAGGGTTATGGAATTTAAAAGTCCATTATGTAACTCTTCTGTCTCAAAGCAAGAAGCCCAAACCTCCAAAACATGCGCCATAGGTAAAATTCTCCAGCTAAGGTCCTGAGCACGCCTAGCTCGTATATGGGAGATGTTGCAGCACGACGGCACCAACTGCTCCTGACAGGTTGCCCCAGTGGCATTGAAGGATGGGTCAAATGCAGCGTTTAGAGTGAACCTTAACCTTAACCTTACCTTAATTGTTTTGCCTGGAATGTTCCACACTATGGCATTAAACGCACCTATCGAGCAATAGTAAGGATTTGTTTTTTTCTTTAGGGGTAAGTGCTCCATTGTCCCGCAAAAGTTGGATAAAATCTGCCAAAATATTTAATTTCGAACTCAAAATCGACAGTTTCTTCAGCGACCCATCGTAGTCTACCATCCATTCTTTAAAACAACCACAGACGGCTACTTTTTGAGTTACAAACAGCAAACATCTTGTAAAGCAAAGTTATTGGGGGAAAATCCGTGTCCATTTATCACCTGCAGGTCCTGAACCGGTGCCACCTTCTCAGGGATTAAACTGCATCTGACAGGTGAAAAGTCCCGCTAAGGCAATACAGCGGGGACGGGCAAATGAAAACAAATGAGCTTTTAAAACCTAATGAAGGATTTAACCTGAATCAGGCACAGGTGCTGCACATTCAGAGCAGAGAGAGGAGACAGGGCAGAGAGGAGCAGAGACCTGTGTCAACGCAAGAGGCACAATCAAATGGGTTATGTTTATTGAATACTAACACTAACAGGCAGTACAGAGGTTTAGTTAAGGCTCTTTGCAATGGGATACTTCGTAATCCTTGTGAATTTAAACACCAGGAACACCAAACATACCATATGCATTAATATTTACTCAAGTTTTAAGGCCCACGGCACAACCAAAATGATTGTACTGCATATTTACACAGAATCAGTTTAAAAATTCTGGTGTTGGTCCACAGATCTTTAAGCGGTGAAGGTCCAAACTATCCGACAGACCCGCTGACTCCCTGTAGGCGCCTCAGATCAGCTAGGACGGGTCTCCTGGTGGTGGTTCCTCGAGTTCAGACCAAACACGGTTCAAGCCTCATTTGGTTTCTGTGGAATTCTTTAGCAGGAAATCTGTGTTGTGAAACAAGGTCTAATATTTTTAAATCTAAATTAAAGACTTTTTTTTTTTTTTTAATATAGCCTCTGAATAATTAATGGAAAGGCAAACACATGAATTGAACCTGAAATTTTAATTAACGGCAAAGCTGTCCATGAATTTAATATGTTTATCGGCTGGAATCTTTTAACATTTTTGACTGATCTTGTGTTAGTTTTGTGTTAGTTTTGTGTAAATTTTGCGTAAAGTCATATTTTGGCTAACTATGTGAACTTTATATCTGTGTAAAGCACTTTGAGTTGTCATGAAAAGTGCTCTACAAATAAAACTGATCGATTGATTGATTAATATTAGCAAATCGTAATTATTTGTATAATCCCATATTGACACATGAGCTGGATGATCTCAAAATGTACAAATTATGACACTATTTTGTATATTTTTTTTAAAATTTGGTACAATCTCACAAAAAAAAAAAAAAAAAAAGTTTTCAGGTTGAACTTGGTACTGGTAGCAATTTCATTCTACAGTGGGGGGTCCTGAGTTGGCTGCATAGTTATTCTGATGGTCCTGGTTTCAAAGACTTGGGGAAAAAAAAAAAAAAAAAAACCCCCAAAAACAACAAAAAAAACAATTGCACTACACTACTTCCATACCAAAAGAAAAATGCAAACCTGTCAACTGGATAAAGTTTTGGCAGATTCGATCATACCTGAATGACTGAGGATACACCAAATCTACATAAAGTCGCTAACCACTTTAGCATTAGCACAATATGAGCTGCTTTAGCTAGCCCACACCGGAGCGCTAAAGTTCCCAGTCCGTTTGGCTACAGTTTGTGTCTTCCTGTTCTGTCATCACACAAACATTTGGTCTGGCTCCACCTCTTTCCTCTTCCAGCGTGGCCTTGCCTTTGGTATTTACTCACGCTTTTCCTGGGGTCGCCGTGTCAACCGCCGTAACCGATGGGAACGTGCCGATTTGCAGTGTTTTGATTGGACGAAGGGAACATGGGAATGAAGGGTCGGGCATCCTCTGGGCTCCCTACCCAAAACACTGGACCCCCCCCTTCTCCCCGCTTCCTAAATACTATAGTACACTGCAAAAAAATCACCTGCCTACATGAGGTGAAGCTACAGTATTTATGATGATCTGAATAGTTTAGATGCATTTATATGTAGATAACGTGACTTGTCTTTTAGTTATAGTGGACTGCCATCAATATATATGTTTTCTTATTTCGGGTATGTCAGTAAAAATTGAGCCTGAATCTTAACTAAATCCCCACTGCTGAGCTTTAGCTAAAAAGTTAACTAGTTTTAAAAAAAACATGTTTTTCTTCTCAAATTCAAAAGTAAAAAACTGTGACTAAGTCTAAAGCCAAACTTAATATTTATTGAAACATTTTAACAATATCTGCATGTTTTTCAGAAGGGGTGGATAAATTTGAGTGAGGCGATGGATAGTAGATGCTAATAAGTGTCAACAGAAGAACACATTTGCAAAGCATTCTGGGATTCATAGTATTAGAGGTGCATGCGCTATACTGACTCAACGGCCAGTGGTCCAAATCTAATACACATTTGATATCATCTCGTGGGCCAGATGTCTTCATATCAAGGGCCAAATTTGGCACGCGAGCCTGCGTTTGACATGTCTGTCTTTATCGCACTGAAAAAATGCAGAAAAAAACATGATCCTTACTGTGAGCGGGCTTGCATCTCCACAAACTTGACTCTTACATATTTATCCTAGAAATGAGCATGATATTCCACAGTATGTCTTGAAACCTATCTCTATGGAGAATGTTACGAAGTATGCTTTTATGCTCGAGTATCATAGCAACTAAAGCGCCAGCGTTCGGCTGGTCAAATGAAGGTTACGCCCAGTTCCTGTACCACCTCAAGTTCGCTGAGAAAGTGGGTGCGGTTAACAACGCTTCCTCAATCAAACCTGTTTCGCTAAGAGTGGGCTAGCAGGAGCGATCAAACCTGTTGCTAACGCTAGCAGGAGCGACCACAGGGAAAGAAGGCACCTGATTTGTCTCATATTAATGTTCATATGTTTTCTTACGGACACAATAGCGAAATAAAAACCCCAGGATCATGCAGAGCAGGTTAATACGAACATTTTAAGACCAAAATGACGAGTCTGACAGCAGCAGTTACAGAGAGAGGACACAGTTTTTCAATAGAAAGTGAACTGAAGCCAGAGTCAACGCAACTGAATGCACACCCATGATCACGTCCTATTTGGATAGCTAGCAGGTTAGCTATGTCCATTTATAAATACAGTCTATGGTTTTAACTTTCTGTTTCCATGGAACACGTGGTGAGCCACCTCCAGAAAGCTACGTAATGCGGCTTTAATCTAATCCACGTTCATGTTGCTAATTAGCTTGAAGAAAAATGTTCAAATCAGTTAAGAAATAAGTCAATCAAGTCACTAAATAAACTAGACTAAAACAGCACCGTCTAATTAAGAAAGTTGGTTAAATTGTCTCCCCAATTTGTACTTGACGATAATTTAGAAGGAAAATAGTTCAAAATTTCAACTAATCCAAAAAATCTCCAGCGTAATCATACATTTTTACAGTGTGGATCCCGTTGCTCCGTTGCTATTTCCCTCCCTTCGCTGTAGCATGCTAGCGTGGTTAACCCCTCGTGCTCTGGACTGGAGAGGGGAAAATGATGTCAGAGGATGGGGGTGTGACCTTTTGCGGCCGGGCATCATGGGAAGAAGTTTAAAGCGTGGTGACAGAGGGGCCTCATGGGTAATAGCTCTGCAGGATCTGTGCGCCTGATCTGTTACACTGAAGTTCAACCACAGGATAGACCAACATGTGAGGAGAGAGGGAGAGAGAGGGAAGAATGTGGCGAGAGATAATAATAGTGTTAAACGCCCTGATGGTTACGGTATTTTTCAAAGTTTTACTAAGGTGGTATGTACATATTTTGTGTATATCGGTAAAGTTAACACAGTATATTGAAGTAGTCAGGTAGGCTTTCAAAAAACAACAAGAAGATGCATGTAGCTGTTTTCTGTCTTTATAATATTAAGCTGGAGGAAGTGTCTGGGGTGAGGGAAGTCTGAGAGTCTGAGAAAATGGATGGACGGTATGTTTTTATTGCACTGAAAAACATGCGTCCTTACCGAGAACGGGCTTGCATCTCCACAAACCCGACTCTAGTTTGGCCTGGAGGACGGCCTACTCCTTGTTTCCATGGAAATGTTGGTCGTTTGGCTATAATATTCCACAGAAACTCATCTGAACTCACGGAGAATGTTACTAAGTATGGTTTTAACTTTCTATTTCCGTGCGATACTGGCGATATTCCACCTACGGAAAGTTACACAATGTTTCTTTAAAAAGGCGAAGGGTAAAGAAAATGCAAATATAGCTGTGTTTGTTTCATTTGTGCACTTTTGAATAAATTTCCATATTTAGCTTGTTAAGGTTGTCCATCTTCCTCTTCAGGGCTCAAAAAGCAGTGGACACCACCAGAACGTGTAAGTTACGGGTCAGTTCTGTTGAGAGGCGAGCCCACTGACAGCAAGAATGCATGGTATTTTTGAGCAATAAAAGCTGTGAAAATAGATGACATACTGCAGGCTGCACAAACATTTTCACGGACAATAGAAAGTAGCAGACCCGCCCGCTAGAAAAGTTACGTAGTGCACCTTTACCACTTACCTTTGTCCTGGGAAATGTAGTGAGCCATGAAGACAGGGGTGTCCCAACTTTTTTCACTGAGGGCCACATACTGAAACAAATTTGATGCGGAGGGCCATACAGGAAGTGAAATGATGCTTTTGACACAGGTTTGACAGAGACATTGTACCTTTAATACGACTTGGAAGATTATTTTTAGGTCTGTGTCACAATGTAATGTGATGTTATTCAGGTTTTAGAGGTTGAATATCTTCAATTTGTAGTAAAAAATACTTCCTGATCAATTGGGCCAGTTTAGGAGGCGGCACGAGGGCCACCAAAAATTGATCCGAGGGCCGCATTTGGCCCCTGGGCCGTAGTTTGGACAGCCCTGTTATAAGAGAATGACCTGGATACAGCCGGCCATGTAAAAAAAGATAAAAAACCATAATTATATATAAGTATTGATTCATTTTGTGTGGGTTTGACAGGATGCAAATCAAATGAGCCCCAATGTTACTCTTTGTCTCCATGGAAAAGTCAAACCTTGGACTGCGCTTGAAGAAAGTACTGTAGTATTTGTGTACATCCTTGTGCGAGACGTGATTGATGCTGACACAATACAGGTCAGAACTCTCATGTAAACAAGGGAAAAGGCTTTACTAAAGAACGCCTCTCAGGTCAGGGCTGCTTTCACTCACACTTTACTTAACGGGCGTTTGTGTATAATATTAAAGGGACTGTATGCAGCCTGCGCGCTTACTATTTTAAATAAGGCAGTACAATCATAACTGAACCGGGGTTGCCAGATCCTCAGCCTGCGCAGAGGACAGAAGAATAAATCAGCGTTTGCATTGTAGTCTGTAAAAGTTGAATTGAATTTGAACCTTGTACCTGGAGACGCAGATAGGTCAGGTTTATGAAGTTTAAAATCATATACAAAAAGAGATATTTTGGGTGTGTAGTATTCAACTCTAACATATGTAGATTTTACATTTAGTTAAACATTTTATTTCTTAAACATCAGTGTTGATTTAAAACAGTAAAATGGCTCAGTAATAGAAATCGTTCCATTGGTTTCCTCTTCTCAGACTCCGCCTCGTCGCAGTGACATCCCTACATGTATGAAAACAGCTTTTTTGTTTGTTCTATTACAAATGTGTACAAAGATGTGGGCGGGGATAGGTGAAAATTGACATTGATGTTTTATGAGCCGTTAAACCTCTAACTCTAACCCTTAAATCTAACCATAACTTTAACCCCTAACCATAACCATAACCCCTAAACCTAACTAAACCCTGACCCTTAACCCCTGAACCTAAGCATAAACCGAAACTACTAACCCCTAAACTAAACCATAATCCCTAAACCTAACCATCACCTTAACGCCCAAGCATAACTATAACCCCAACCCCTAACCCTTAACACCTAAACCTAACCATAACCTTTACCCCTAACCATAACTCTAACCCCTAAACCTGACTATACCCATAACCCTAACTCAAACCCTAATCCTTAACCCGTAAACCTAACTAAACCCTGAATCTAAGCATAAACCCAAACTACTAACGCCTAAACCTAACTATAACCCAACTCCTAAACCTAACCATAACTTTTACCCCTAAACCTAACTAAATCCTGACCCTTAACCCCTGAATCTAAGCATAAACAGAAACTACTAACCCCTAAACTAAACCATAACCCCTAAACCTAACCATCACCTTAACGCCCAAGCATAACTATAACCCTAACCCCTAACCCTTAATACCTAAACCTAATCATAACCTTTACCCCTAACCATAACTCTAACCCCTAAACCTGACTATACCCATAACCCTAACCCTAACTCGAACCCTAATCCTTAACCCGTAAACCTAACTAAACCCTGAACCTAAGCATAAACCTAACTATAACCCAACTCCTAAACCTAACCATAACTTTTACCCCTAAACCTAACCCTAACCACTAACCCTTAACCCCTAAACCTAACCATAAACCCTAAACCTAGCCACTAAACCTTAACCCCTAAGCCTAACCATAACTTTTACCCCTAAACCTAACCATAACCCTAACCACTAAACCTTAACCCCTAAATCTCACCATAAACCCTAAACCTAGCCACTAAAGGTTTAGTTAACACTAAACCTTAACCCCTAAACCTCACCATAACTCTAACCATAATCCCTAACCCTAATTGCTCAAACATGCAGCTTTGAGCAAGATAATGTCAGGTTAACACCATTATAATATGTTTTAACGTTTTAATCTCCAAACATAAATCAATTTTACATAGTGTTACATTTTAAGGTATGTACAAACTTTGCTGTAATCTTTTCAGAAGTATTTTACAATCCAACTGTGAAGATGAAATTCAAAAGCATGTTTGTAGCCATAAACTATATCTTCAGACCCTAATTTGTCAGATTAAGAAAAGCACCAAAGGCTGTGTAAGAAAATGAGGCTTATTCCATGATTAAACAGCAACATGATCAAAATTACCCACAGATCAAAGCTGCTCTCAGACTTAAAACCGAATACCAAATTACTCCCTGGAATTCATTTATTTTCTATTTTCTGTGGTATTACTTCAGCACAAATTGGCTTTCCCTCCCCTGTTTTTTTTTTTCTTTTTTTTTTTCTTGACTTTTTATTTATTACGATGCATTTGTAATCAGATAAGCTGTTTCCTGTCAAAGCTATGGGTCCCTTGTTGATTCTGAGCTCTTGCTGGTTAATCATTCCCAGTGTGAGTGGCTGTCAGCGCCTGTTATGTAATCGTCATTATGTCCATTTACACCACGTAAGGAGCTTATGTATTTTTAAAGTAGGCGCCCACAAGGAAAATGCACCAGAATGCCCCGGTACACTGTTCTCTTAGCGGTACACTGTTCTTTTAGCGGTACACTGTTCTTTTAGCGGTACACTGTTCTTTTAGCGGTACACTGTTCTCTTAGCCTGCCCATAAGGTGAAATCTGACATATCGGATCATAATTACCATACTGTCCTATATGTTAAAAGGGAAGAAATCACAGGAAACATGCTAACTTACACATGTATTATTCAAAACACGAGGGAAAACGAAACAGCGTTGATCACAATAGGCTGATGCAAAAACGAAAGAACAGAAATGGTTCATTTTAAATTGTTTGCGTTGGTACAATGTTGTTCCTCACTTATGTTTTCTGAGCGTCCAAATTATTCTGTAACACTTTATGACAACTACAGCCTATTTAGCCTTAATAAAGCATGAACTAAGACTTAATTAATAATGACTCATACTTAATAACTACTTAATTAACATTTAATTAGCAATGAATTGGTCTGTGCTGTATATAGTTACTCATACTGATTTCACACGTATTCACCATGATGAGTTAATAAGCACTTTTTGCAACTTTCAGAGACAAGAGTTGAGTGTTCTGTTACAGTAATGCTAACGCAAACTAACATGCTAACGCGAACTTCCTGATTATCTGACAATAAACAGCTATATAATTAGATGCAAACACCTGGCTTATTTTGGCCTCAATAGCTGCTAATACAATAAATCTGTACTGTTGGTCAAAAGTTTCCGTGGTGCGTTTCTATGCGTTTTTCAGTTAAAAAATGTGAACTTTCGGCAAAATTTGCACCGCATCAACAAGTGTCAAGTGTCTGCCCCATAGACGGTGTATGTAAATGGACATAGCTAACCTGCTACCAGCCGTTCCCAATAGGAAGTGAGTGATCATGGCGCGCTTCTGGCTTTATCGACTCTGGCTTCCTCTCTCTGTGTAACTGTTGCTGTCAGGATCGTCATTTTGGTCTTAAAATGTTCGTATTAACCCGCTCTGCATGATCCCGGTGTCTTTATTTCACTATTGCGTCTGTAACTCAACATACGAACATTAATAATAGACAAATCAGGCGCCTTCTTTCCCCGAGGTTGCTCCCGATAGCGTTAGGAGGGCTTTTAGCTGTTTTGGAATACAAGTAAAACCGGATATGTTGGTGCCACAATTTTAATAATCTTAATAATCTGAACTTTTATACACACACCTGTACCCGTTTAATATTTTATCTGGACTTGCATACTCATTTGTTTTGTTTGAGAGTCCAAGTGCTCTCATTGGACTCCCCTTCATAAATAAAGATAAATCAACAAGAGGTTTGATTGACAGTGTCGCTAAGTGCCCGCCCCCTTGCTAAACCAGGAAGTGGTGTTTTACTTCAACAGCCTCGCTCCAGATCACTTCGGTTGCTGTGATAGTCGCTGTCGGAATTCCAAATATGAACCTCGGCTCTAAATTATAACTCTTTAACCTCGATGAACTTCATTTGACTTTAGCCGAATGCTATGGGTGAAGTCACAGTCCCGTAGCCCACTTCTGTACACAGTCTATGGTCTGCCCTCACATGGAAAGCCGTCCGACTAGAGGTATTTGGCTCGATTTTGATGTCGCGGCGTGAACCCAGCTTTACAGAATCGACGTCACGGTGTATGATAATCACTCCGATCACTTTAGAAGCACCACAATTTGAAATCAATTGGCAATTTCGTTTTACAGTACGCGAGTCTGCAAGTGAATAAGAGACGGCATGTTTGTTCATTTCAGTCGACATGAACATTGTAAAAATCACCAGGTTCCCTCTCACTGTATTTGGGATTTTAAATAGGAAATTGGGTTACGCACAAATTGCATCAGCGCAGAGTCAACACAGTAATTGACTAAATAAATTATATCTTCACACATTGGACACATTGCATTGTTTTCAGTGTTGCACCTCAGGGTGGGTTGGGGTTCAGTGTCTTGCCTAAGGGCACCGACCTGATGATGTTATGTCTATTCTGAATATTACTACTACTTCGCCTGACATCCAGAATACTCACTTCACTCCAGTACTTGACAAATACGTGAGTCTGGTGACTGCTACATCTCTCCGAGTTCATACGGGCGTGATTGACAGATGAATTAGTCAAACACGAACAAACATGGCCCGTACGAGGAAGAAAAAAAATCACAGGGGACTGAAAAACATAGTGGATTTCTGCAGACGTGCTTGGTTCTGGCTCGAGACGCGATGGAGGGCATGGTGACCGGGCTCAATACAATGACATATCGGGCGTACTACTACAACTACTACTACTATACGTTACCACAGCTGCAATTCCTACATTACAAGCACCATCGGACCATTTCCATTTTGTATTTCTAAGAGTTTTCTAAACCAACATGCCCCTGAGTCAGAGCAGGGCCAGGCCGACATTAAATCTGGTTTTAGTTAAACACGCCTTAAATGGACAGAGATATAACAGCCTCCCTTCCCTCCCATGGGTGATTCACGGCTGAGTAATCCCCACTCTAAACTCCATTCATTTGATTATTCACTGTTATAATATGCTGCAGCTGGACTCCCACAGCACCACACCCTTAAGGAGAGAAGGAGGTGTGGCCGGCTTACAAACTGGACTGTTTTGATTTAAAATGTTTGAACTGTCTGAAGCCTTTGTGTTCATCCATCACTTTCTCTAAATACAGTCAAGAGAGCAGAACCGATATGTCAAGAGTTGTGTCATACGTTTACAAAAGGGGCGAACTACAAAAGAAACCGATATTTCGATATATATACGCAACTGACTATTTGGGAAAATGGGTTTCTAGTAATTGCAGTTATGACAAGGAACTAAAGACTGTATAAACTAAGGACTGAGGACTAAGCGAGTGGGACGTCAACCATGGCGTTCGGCTCCAGTCAAGTGAAGCTTATCGAGGTTAGCAATTACAGCGGCGAATTTGGAGCCCGACTTCCGACCGCGAGTATCGTAGCAACCAAAGAGCCAATCTGGAGCCAGGCCGCTGAAGGTAACTCCCTGTCCCGCATGCACGCTGTCAATCAAACCTGTCGCTAACGCTAGGGGGAGCAACCTTGGGGAAAGAAGGTGTCTGATTTGTCTGTTATTAATATTCATATCTTGATTTAAGACAAAATAGTGAAATAAAAACACCAGGATCACGTAGAGCAAGATTTAAGACCAAAATGGCGAGGCTCACTGCAGCAGTTACGGAGAGAGGGGCCACAGTTTTTCAATAGAAAGTGAATTGAAGCCAGAGTCGATGGAGCCGGAAGCGCGCCCATGATCACTTCCTGTTTGGAACGCTAGCAGGTTAGCTATGTCCATTTACAACAGTCTATGCAGGTAACTCTAACAGTATCAATACTATTTTGGCAAAAACGATGGTTGTGTGTAATGTTCACACTATTCCCAACAGGGGGCACTGTTTAGGGGGTCACGCCATTTTTTTGTGAAGTCCGAATGCCCAGTGAGTGGATAAGTAGTGCGCTCAAAATTTACCGCAATGCACCTTGAAAAGTAGTGTCCAAAGTTGTTCACTGATAATATAATATAGACCACAATGCATTGCGAGAGTCGGAAAATCAACTATATTTCTCCGCTTTCATTCAGTTGTGTTGTGTCCTCTGATTATGATTAAAAACACTTTTAAATAAACCGTTTCTGTGTAAAGCCGCACTGTGAGTATAGACGATATACTCCGTGAAAGAGTGCGGAGGTGTGCGGTGAATGAGAGGTTAGGGACGAGGGTGGACACGGCTCTTATATCAGTGTCCAGCGAAGACTCACTTAAACCTATATTTAAATCCTATCTCGTCCCGGCCTCCTGCGGCTCTGGAGGAGGCAGCCCTGACGCCCAGAGCCTGCTCAGGGCAAGTTGAACTCAGCAGGTGGCCTCAACTCCCAGCATGCATCTGGTCACTGGGAGAAGATAATGAAGGTTGACCAGGCAAGGACGTTAGCTAACAATCGCGTGCACAAGCTAGCACGCTGCGCACAACCATATTTACTTAGAATGACAATATGTTCAAGAATGTAGGACAGTATCTGGGTGACAGCAGCACGTTAAAGCCGCACTATGTAACTTTTCTGGTCGAGTGTCTGCCATATAGTTGTGCTGATGGAGAGACATGCAAATAGCACCACCTGGCCGAGATACAGGTCAGGTCTGTGGAGAAGCAAGCCCGCTCGCACTAAGAATGCATGTTTTTTCAAGGCATTATTAAGGAGCATATGCAATAGAATAAATGCCATAGAGATGGGTTTAATGCCGTACTGTGGAACATTCCAGGCTAAGCGATAACATATCCAAACCAGTAGGCGGCAGACGCTCGACCAGAAAAGTTACACAGTGCACCTTTAAGTGTCTATTGAGATGTACTAACAAAACAAAGGTGTATTTCTGTAAAATATTTGTGTAGAATATTTGCTGAAAGTTGGTCAGGACATGGCACTAGCTTGAAAATGCATTATTAAAATATGAAATATGAATGTCAAAATGGCAGGTGGGCTCGGTGACTGTATCTTGCAGACTGCTTGCATAGAGATCTGTTCAAGAAGTGAGTGGGAGGGAGCAGATTTGAAATGTCAATGTAAGATCTCTAAGAACTCCAATAAATAAATAAATCAAAATCTGTCTTTTTCAGGCATATGCAGCTCAATTTGTGCATGTGAAACCAGAAATTCATATCTTATAGTACTTGATGATTAATTTCCTGCTTTTTTTAGGGGATACATTATCATATTTTTATCTTTTTTTTTTTTCCTTATATATTTGCAAAACACCTGGAAAGATTTTAGGAATTGAGGAATTTATTTGATGATTGATCAAATTTAGTTGATGATTAATTTCCTGCCTTTTTAGGGGATACATTATCATATTTTTATCTTTTTTTTTTTTTTTTTTTTTTTTTTTTTTTTTTTTTTGCAAAACACCTGGAAAGATTTTAGGAATTGAGGATTTTTTTTGATGATTAATCAAATTTAGCTGATGATTAATTTCCTGCTTTTTTAGGGGATACATTATCATATTTTTATCTTTTTTTTTTTATTTTATTATATATATATATATTTGCAAAACACCTAAAGATATAGGATTGATAATTTATTTGATGTTTAATATATTTAGCTGATATTAATTATCCTGCTTTTTTACATATATTATATATATATCTTTTTTATTTTTTATATTATTTATTTATATATATATATATAAAACACCTGGAAATATATATAATATATATATTTGATGATTAATCAATATAGCTGATGATTATTTTATATATAGGGGATATATATTATTATTTTTATTTTTTTTTTTTTTTTTTTTTTTTTTTTGCAAAACACCTGGAAAGATTTTAGAAATTGAGGAATTTTTGATATGACACCTGATGATTAAAGGTGCACTATGTAATTTTTCTATTGCAGGAACTACAACAATTTCCTATTTTTTCCTCATGAATTTTGTGTATTTATTTTTGTTTGCTCAAAACTGAAGCTCGAACTCGAAAACTTTAGTCAGGATGCTACACGAACATGGTAAAAATAGGCAAAGGCAAGTTTTATTTGTATAGCACAGTTGGTACACAAGTCATTCAAAGTGCTTCACAGAATAAGAAAGACATTAAAATCAAACAAATCAAACCATAAAAAATCACAAATAATCATCATTAAATTAACATTAAAAGAGAAGAGTGCAGAATAAAACCCTTTCAGTCATATGCACAGCTAATTTCCTCATTGAAGATGTTGCCTTGAACATTGCAGGGCGTGACGTTAAACTTATCTATCTCCATGGAGACAAGCAGTTGATGCCACCAGCCCAAATTACAGGTCATATCTGTGGAAAAGCGGCCTTATGTTTCTCAGGTCATCTGTGAGCAAGAAATAAACGCTCAATAGACAGCGTTGAGATGTTTAAGGCCGCGCTGTGGAGTATTTTACACAAAACAATAGCATCTCCATGGAGACAAGCAGCTCATGTGCAAAACGCTAGAAAAGTTTCATAGTACACCTTTAAAACGTGCCTTTATTTTACCGTATTTATCATTATAATTCTACCTATTAAACACTGAAAATCCTTAATTATAATGAGAAAGGTTCAGTTCGAGCATCAAAAAATGAAGAAAAACCCCATGTTTGTGCACAAGCAAAACGCCAATAAAGATGCACTAGACAAAACAATATTTTGAGCCAAAAAAAGACTACTTGTAAATACATTTGAAAGATTTTTTAATGAATAACATTAGGCTATGATGTCAGGGTTTATGATCTGACTCTAAGTATTATTCATTCACCAATAGCACAAAGTCTACCCGTAACTATTTCCACGTTTTTTGTTGCAACACACCAATCAGTGACTTCTGTACATTGTTTTATGATGTCATCTGGATCCAAGCGACGTACTTAAGACTAGCACGGGCCAATTTCCACTCATCAGACAGAGTGGATGACGCATACTGTCTTTGAACACTCATTTTCTCGTCCACTCCATACAGTCTCCGCAGTGACAGTTAAAGAAAGCCTTCGCTCACCTCAGAGCTCTGTCATTTTAATCAAAGCTGAAACCAAAGGGCACTTCTCCCATCTTCATTACCAGAAGTTGAATGAAAAATGCATATTAGAGGGACTCCGCTGGACGTTATGCATAAACAAGGGCATTGGAGATGTGTATAATAGTGAGAGAACGCCGGGGTCATGGATGCTGTACCCGGGAGTGCTTTATAAATTCATCATCATTTATCTTATCATTTGACGCTGGATAAGGAGGCTTTGTAAACAAATTGGCATGCAAATTGAGTTTGTTTGGCTTCTCCGTTGCTCCGAGCCTTTTCAGGAAAGATTTAAAGGTGGACTGAGTAACTGCTCTGGTCGTCTTCGTATGATCTTTGCCTGGAATGTTCCGTAGTTGGGCATTAAACTTATATCTCTTGCATTTATTCAGTCACGGTTGATTCAGTTGCTGGTACCACTTTACAATAAAAACCCTTATTAACCCTTAATTAAGTTGCTCATATTAAGGTTAATTAAGGTGTAGTTATTATAAAGTGGTGCCAAATTGCTAATAAAATCATTAAAATCTTGAAAGAACATGTATTCTTACTGTGAGCGGGTTGGCCTTTCCACAGATCTGACCTATAATAACTAGTAGCGTCGCTCGCTTGTCTCTGTGGAGCTGGCTAAGTTTAACGCCTTATTGTGTAGAACATTCAAGGCAATGCAATAATATGTACGTGTGATATTGGAGACATGTCGGTGGTCACTCTGTCTACATTTCCAAAGCTCAAAATGCTCTGTTCCACCTTGTGATGTCATGAAGTGGGAGTTTTTCAAGTTAACATCTACCTTTTACCTTTATTTCAGTGGAGATTGGCAATTACGGGGCTGAAATTATCCAAATGATTCTAGTGAAGATGTGTGGAGTTTAAAAGCACAGTGGAGCACTTCCTGTATTACCACATGATGACATCACAAGGTGGAATAGAGTGTTTTCGGTTTGAGAGAAGAACACAGCTTAAACATGCAGGGTTTGTGTGTTAAACGATGAGGAAACAACATTATAACAGAACAGGAAACGGCGTAAAACACGGGCCCTTTAAACGAATCGTCACGGAGGGTAATACATTTTGTCGGACTGACCCCCGGATCGTATTCACGTCCCGCCCTGCCCCTCCCGCCGGGCGCTGGTGTTGTCCTGCATGTGTGCGCAGATCAATCAGGCCTCTTGTTCTAATCACTCCCACTTATATCACCCTGCAAATAAATGACAGCGCAGGAGGTGCCGATCGATACGGGATAAGGCGACGTCTCCTCTTCTACCCACGGGGCAAACGCCGCGGCCGGGACACGGGGGAGGCCAGATGGTGGAGGGGCAGGGGGGGTAGACCAAAACTAAATGGCTTTGGGCTTTTGTCTCGTACCTACAGTGGATTCAACCTCAAATGTCACTCAATAAACACGACACAGGAGGACACTGCGAACAGTAAACCTACGGAGATGAAATGGAGCCGCGTTCCAGCGCTAGTGTGGGGCATGTTTTTGTCTGTTTATGGGGGATTTGGGCTGGAGTTTATCTGCTGATTACAGACTATATCAGAGTTTATTTGTGAAAAACTGATAAGCAAGTGGTGGATGAAGCATGTGGTGGATGAAGCACGCAATTTTGTTGGTGAAGTAATAGTACAGATACAGAGGTTAAGAGTTACTCAAGTAAAAGTGAAAGCATTGCATGAAAATATCAATATCAAGTATTTATGTACGATGTTTATGTCAAGAGCGGGATTCGAACACAAACACACAGACACACACACACAAACACACACAGACACACACACACACACACACACACACACACACACGCCAGAAACACACACACACAGACACACACACACACACACACCACACAGACACACACACACAAACACACACACACACACACACACACACACACAAACACACACAGAAACACACACACAAACACACATACACACACACATACACACAAACACACACACACAACACACACACTTTTCCACATTCAAAGCTCTCAAAGCACATACACACAACACACACACACACAACACACACACACACACAGACACACACACAAACGCACAGACACACACAGACACACACACACACTCACAGACACACACATATACATATACACACACACACAAACAGACACACACACACACACAGACACTCACAGACACACACAAACACACAGACACACACACATACATACACACACTCACAAACACACACACACACACACACACACATACATACACACATTCACAGACAGACACACACACATACACACAGGCACACACTCACACAAACATACACACACTCACACACACACAAACACACACATACACACACATGCACAGACACACACACACACACAGGCACACACACACACACACACGCACACACACACACACACACACACAGACACACAACACACACACACACACACACACACACACATCATCAGTGTGGTGAGATCTCTCCAGATTCAAACCTGAATTTGAAGCTGTGTTTTCTCGTGGCCTGTGACCATCTCTGAGGATTAAAGGAAAACTGTAACGTGTGAGTTTTCTTAAGTGAAGCACCGACAGGCTTCAATAACCTAATGACCTTCTTGTTTGGATAATTCATGTTTAAAAGCAGCGTCTGATGTCTCAAACTTTTCACATCAAGTGTCTCATCAGAAAATACTTGGCTTTTACAGAGCGGCTTTAATGGACTAACACCGGAGCCTGGCATGAATGTAAATACAGAACTAAAACAGGAAGTTTGAATTAGCATGCTAGTTGTTAGTTTTATTGTCACTCTGCACTGGTCTCTGAAGTGTGAAAAGCACCTATAAGCTCATCAGGGTGAGTAATTAGGATGCTCTGATTGTATAAGGTAAGTGAGGAATAACTGGACCACTTCAAAACTACATTTTTAAGACAGTAAACCTCAGATACACCACCTTTATATCCAAATTTGTATTTATATATTTATTTTTGTTGAAATGTTGCTATGTTATGTGTCACATGCATTAGCCCTTTTCACATTAAGTGTGTCATCAGAAAATACTTGGCTTTTAAAGTGCGGTTTTAATGGACTAAAACAGAAAGTTTGAATTAGCATGCTAGTTGTTGGTTTTTTTGGCACTCTCCACCGCTCTCTGACAAGCGTGAAAAGCACTTATAAACTCATCAGGGTGAGTAATTAGGATGTTCAGAGTGCATAAGGTAACATTGGACCACTGCAGTTTGAAATGAAGTATTTTTTTTGAAGTGTTTTTCACATTTTTAAAACAGTAAAAAAATCAGGTACAGTGCCTTTAAATTATTATTATTATTATTATTATTATTATTATTATTATTATTATTATTTTTATTATTATTATTTTTATTTTTTAAATTAATTAATTATTATTATTTTTTTTTTTTCTATGCTATGTGTCACATGCATTCCCCTGTTCTTACCGACACGATGACACCACTTAGACGACATCCACTCTCTTCAATAATGATATGTTGATACAATTAGCCGCCTCGCTAAGAAACCTCGCCTTACAGACTGGTATCAATTGCAATAAAGGCAACGGTTATGTAATTAGCAATTAGCTTCGCAGTATTGATTGATGGCTAGAGACAGGGAGCTGCGGTGGACGTGGGCTGGGAGAGCAGGCCTCTGATTGGCTGTTGGGAGCTCTCCTGATGTGGTTGCATTAGGTTTACAACTTACGGGATGTAATGGAGTTTGTGAGGCGAGAGTCAGGTGATACTAGAACATCACTTAGGTAGTTTTGGAAGGAGTTTGATGGGGCAAATTGAAAACCCCTAGTGAGATAGTTGGGCTTAAGTTGGTCAGTGCTTTTACTCCATGGAAGTAGCAGTAGGAGTTTGTTTGGTACCTGTTATTGGAAGTACTTTGAGTGCACATTTCCAGAAAGAGTAAAGTGCTGAAAGTGTGGAACTGTTCCTCTTGTTCTTGTCAGCGTTACTTGTCAGGTTTTAAATTAAAGCAAACAGGTCTAATTGTGCCGGCATTTTACCAGGTCAAATAGCATCCTGGTTGAGACTTCTAGAGATCAGTGTAACATTAAAAAAAAAACTAAAAAAAAACAACAAAAAACCCAACAACACCAACTAAGAAATCTGCTTATCCACCATGTTATGTAATAAAACTATCATTTTAACCTTTAGCTTTAGCAACAGTGCGGGCAGGAAGGGGCAGTACTTTCAATAGTCTCGCTCTGGATTGGCTCTTTGGTTGCTATGATACTCGTGGTCGGAATTCCAAACATGGACCTTGGCTCCAAATTGGCCCCTAATCACTCGAGCCTCGATGAGCTTCATTTGGCCGGAGCCGGACGCTGTGGGTGATGTCACGCTCACTCAGTCCACTTCTTTGTACAGTCTGTGGGTTGAATGTGACAAAGTTAAAGTATTGTACTGCACTGAGAAGGAATCTGTGCTTTCTGCTCCACTACATTTTGAACAGAACTGAAAAGTAAAAGTATTTTACATTATTATTTAAGACCAAACAGAAATATGCAAATAAAAAGTTAGGGGGAAAAATTTATTCCATTGTTTTTATTGAACAAAAATTCAACACACGCCAGGGTCAATGTGAACAATCAATAATAATAATAATAATAATAATAATAATAATAATAATAATAATCAACAATCGATCAACAGTGAATTTGAAGGCTTTATTAGATCTGAAAATCTGTGTGAAATACTTTTACTTTTTACTCTTAGTCTATTTTTAAATGGGTGCTTTTATACTTTTACTTAAGCTTTTTTTTTTTTTTTTTTTTTTTTCCATGTGATGCTTTACTTTTACTTGAGTTGTTTTTTTTGGGGTTTTTTTTCCATTTTTTTTTTTTTTTTTTTTTTTCCATGTGATGCTTTTACTTTTACTTGAGTTTTTTTTTTTTTTTTTTGCTCCAGTATCTGTACTTTTACGTTCAGTACTTCTTCCACCACTGGTTTGAACATACTGGTCACATGCTTACCACCATGGATATGTTATTCCTTTGCCTGGAATATTCCATGATACGGCATTAAGCATTTCCATCTTGTATGTATTCAACTAGGTGTTTTTATTGCTCCTAGAAAATACCTATAAAACCACAGATCTGCCATACGTCTCCATGGAGATAGGTCAGTTTAAGGCGATACTGTGGAACATTGCAGGCGAAGCAATACCATCTCTTTGGCAACAAAAACGAGGCCAGGAAGCTTACATATGGTGCATCTTTAAGCATGCAAAACAGTTCAGTTCTCTCCTCCAATTCCTTCATTTGAGACTGACCAATTTGCATGAAAACGGCTGATAAACTGGACACTAATTATGCTTCTTCTGATTCATAACACAGCGCTGGCCCTGCATTCACTTTGACTGCGCCGCCGCCATTAGGGAGACATATCCTCCTCTCAGATCTCTTTAATTAAGCCAGAGTTCATCCCCGAGTCGCAACCCATTCACGCTGATCATCTACAGATAGCGTATAGCCCCGCAAAACATGCCCCCAATTTCCTTAAAAGCCCGTTACGTTCTTGTAAACAGCTACTTCACGTGAACAAGACTGGTGTTTGCTGTCTGTTCAAAGGGCAGCCTCTCTGCATTAGTGCCCTCTTAATGAAAAACAACCAGGATGGGGGAAGCATCAGGGAGGATTTCTCGAGCTGCTTGCCTAGTATGGAAGCTGGGGTAGAGGGCTCTAAAAATCCCCCTAAAGAGTCAGTCAAGCTGTCTGTTGCGATGCGTTAGCGCGTTACCTTCCACCCCCCACACACCTCATAGCTGTAAATGCCACCCTGATATTTCCCCGTTTCAAATCTCGCCTTCTGCTATCTGCTATAAAGCTACAGTTTGACCCCGCCTATTGATGGGGTCCAAACGCTGCAGGGGAGCAAGACAAGTCGACAGTATCATCACTAAATATTCCCTAACAAGCTCCTACGTCTTAAGCCAACGCTGTCTGCATACCGGAGGGGGTGGACCAGGTTAAGGGAAGAGAGAGTGAAGCAAATTGCGAAATAGCTATCATTTTGGGCTAACCTGACAGACGTGAGCACCCTTTGGCGAGATAATTTTGAGGTGTTAAGAAAAGGGAGGAAGTAGAACGTGCATAGACAGAGTAAGCAGGGGATTAGGGGGATCGGATGGCGCGGTCACAATAGCGATTTGGCACAGGAATATCTGCAGGTGAGAGGGACTCGGGCAGAGCAGGTGTGTACAAGGGTTGGCAGGTCACCAGTGCAGAGTCTATAGGCCTTCGGGGACGGGCTGCGACCACGGAAATGTACTGCGGAGAGGCGGGAGAGTTGTCCAAAATGTCATGATGTCTGGTATTAGCATACTAATTCGGAGTGCAATTGGCAAGAAGTAAAGCTGACTTCCAAGTGTGATTTTCACCGGAAGCGTGATGGCTAAGTGGCTAGCATGTTGATCCCTGTGTCTGGGTGGGTTTCCTCGGGGTACTCTGGCTTCCATTGTCAAGACAAAACATGCACAGTAGGTAAAATCCTCCAGCTAAGGTTGTCCTGACCACGACTAGTTCAAAATCTGGAGATGGGTCCCTTGGTATTGAAGGATGGGTCAAATGCAGAGTAACAACAATAAACTATACCCCATAAAAATGTGGTTTAACACTTTTTGGGGCCTGTCATCTTTTTTTTTGGTTTGCTGAATGCTCTGGCAATGATTGAAATTTGTATTTATCCTGGCTTGGAACTAACTGAAACAGTGTTATGCAACTTTTTTTTAGATAATGTCATAATTAATTCACAGTGTACAGTTGTCCCTCACTATATCACGGTTCACCTTTCGCGTCCTTGCTGCTTCGTGGCTTTTTTTGGTGCAATTTTGCATGTTTTTTATGCATCGTCTGATTGTGCATTGTGTTCTGCGTCCTGATTGGCTGAGGGACTGTAGACCATTGTGTTCTGCGTCCTGATTGGCTGAGGGACTGTAGACCATTGTGTTCTGCGTCCTGATTGGCTGAGGGACTGTAGACCATCGTGTTCTGCGTCCTGATTGGCTGAGGGACTGTAGACCATTGTGTTCTGCATCCTGATTGGCTGAGGGACTGTAGACCATTGTGTTCTGCGTCCTGATTGGCTGAAGGACTGTAGACCATTGTCCATCAGTCTCCTCCATGTCTCCTGTACAGTACAGAATGTGTCAGACAAATTTACATAAATGTTGGATCGCAGTGTGACTCTTAAGTGCTGTATGTTTGCAAGTTTTCTCCCCGACAAAACCCACAATGTTTGGTTTGAACTTTGAGAGTGTTTAAACAAGAGAGAAATGTGAGAAAATGTTAATGCCTGTGTGAGAAAAGTGTATAAAGTGTGTGGTGAGGGGTTTACAGCCGCAAAACATGTAGAATAATTCTAAAAAATAAAGCTGATACTTCGTGGATTTGGCCTATAGCGGGTTATTTTTAGAACGTAACCCCCACGATAAACGAGGAAACAACACCATTCATTCCGGGGGACACCCAGGACACGCTGGAGGGACTATGTTTCTAGACTGGCCTGGGAACGCCTGGGGGTCCCACAGGATGAGCTGACGGAAGTGGGAAGTCTGGGAATCCCTGCTTAAACTGCCCTCCCCATGACCCGGCCCTGGGTAAGTGGAAGAAAATGGATGGATTCTTTCACCATATGCACTTACAAGATTGAAATCTAAAGTTATTGTTGAATAATTGGTTGAAATGGGTAACAAACATTGACAACTATGGTGCTGGCTAATTGTCAGCGGGATTATGAAGGATAAATGGCATAAATGTGGTTCAGTTTGAGACCAGATCTAATCTGTTTTGATGTGAAATAGCAGTTTTGTGTGAATGTCTTTCCAAAGCACTCAGAGCTGTTATTAAAAGAGGAAACAGTAAGGAAGTGCACTCAGGGCAATTAAATCACCACCATAATGCATGTGGGCTGTGTCCATAAAGCAGGAAGCTCCAGCAGAGTGGACTCCAGCTCCAGTGTACAGTGTCACTGCTGCAGCTTCACATTCTCTCAGTTTACCAGTGTTTTTCACCCTTTGTACTATACACTGCACAAGGACAATGCAAGTTTAAGACACTACACTGTCCAAAACTGGTTCACAAGAGAAATCAGTTGTATTCAGTTGCTGAACTAAAGATTAACATGACAAAATTGGTTATTGATTAAAATTTTGAAAACATTTTTACAGTACCGAAGTGAGCTATAAGTCTATAAGTGCTTAACTATTACGATTATTGTTATTCTTAATGTTGTATTGGAAATATAAATCAGCATCTTTGTGAATACTATGAGTTTTGTGTTACTTTATACTGCATGTACAGGACATATTAGACACAGTATTTTACATACATTTTAATTCATCCCAGTCCCTCTTGAGCAAAGAGACTTCATTTTAAAGTTAATTTTGTAAATGTGATGCAGTCAAAAAGTATATATGTATATGTATATGTATATGTAAATGTATATGTATATGTAAATGTAAATGTAAATGTTACCATATACACGTTTTCCACTTTCTTGAATATGAATGACAACTTGTCCTTGAACAATTCCTCAAATTGCTCCTCGAATCAAAACCTCAATAAAAAGTAAACACAGCACAAGGACATAAATAAAAGTAGCAAATCATCAACACCCTGAATAAAGTTAATAGTGTGAAATAATGTGAAACTAAAACACATTAGATTTATTGAAGTGTTATATTCAGTAAATTCACCATGTAACTTTCCTATGACCTGTTGGACACCTGGTCGTCTCTGTGGAGATGTATTCACTTTTCCTCAAATGTTCTGCAGAATAACATTCAAGAGAGATAGGTCTCTTTATCTCTCCTGAATCTTCTGAATTCTAAGTATTTTTGTGGCTAAAATCTGTGAAAAACATGCCTGTGAGTGGGCTCGCTTCTCCAGAGATCTGACCTTTACTACCAGTCAAAAGTTTGGACACACTTTTTCATGTTTATTCTTCCTTCTATGATTACTGACACTGTCGATTCTCACTAAACGCGTAAAAAAAATTATGGATGATTACGCAAGGAACATAGTAGACAAAAAAGTTTGAAATCACTCAAATTATGTTTTAGATTTTTGATTCTTCAGAATGCAGCCTTCGCTCTGACACCCTGACAGAGCACAAGGGTCTACAGCACTGTGGATGAAGCAAAGAGTGAAAACTTTGACGATTCTTAATCTAAAATATTAAACATATTTAGATCTATTTAACTTTTTTCCCTTTGCTTCATAATCCTGCAGATCTTTCTTTATGTATTTGATGTCTTCAGTTTCTGTCAAAAGTGGAAAAAGTAGTACACATTAAGGCAAAAATACTGACTGAATGTGTGTCCAAACTTTTAAATTGTAGTACTGGTAGCTCTGTTGGTTGTACACGGCCTGGCCCAAAAAAAAAAAGTCGCCACCAAAAAAAAAAAAAAAAAAAAGGTCACAGTCTAATATTTGGCATTGTCTCGATTTCGCTTCTGCAATGTCACAAGATTTATTTCCATCCAGTGTTTCATTCATTTTTCACAAGATCTTGCATTGATGATGGTCGAGTCTGACGCTGCACAAAGCTTCTCCAGCACATCCCAAAGACTCTCACTGGGGTTAAGGTCTGGACTCTGTGGAGGCTCCATGTGTGAAAATGATTCTCATGCTCCTGAACACTCTGTCACTATTTGAGCCCCATGAATCCTGCATTGTCACGTTGGAATATGCTCGTGCATCAGGGAAGAACAAATCCACTGATGGAATAACCTGGTCATTCAGTTTATTCAGGTGTCAGCTGACCTCATTCTTTGACTGTTGCTGAACCTCGACCTTGAACAACTGCAGGAGGCTCAGACCTATTTGCTTAGTTAAATCCAGGTGGCGACTTTTTTTTTTTTTTTTGGCCGGGCTGTGCATTTGACCACTGATCTGAAGGTCTGCAGTTCAAATCCTGCTCTCAACATAAACATCATTGGTAAATCAGATGCACTGACGCACATGTCGGCAGGTGTGATTGTCGTCGCGTCCTTGGGCAAGACACTTAACCCTCCTCGCCCCCAGTGTCTGTGTACACTTATGTATGAATGTGTGTGTGAATGGGTGAGTTGCTCCTTGATGTAAAGCGCTTTGAGTGCCTCGAAAGTGGAAAATCACTATATAAAATGCGACAATTTACCATTTACCATCGTGTATAACAGAGCTGGTGGCGTCGCCCGATTGTCTCCACAGAGTTTGACAAGTATAAAGCCATACTTTCAAACATTTCACTGAATATAACAGGAGATTGCTCAGTTTTAATTTCCCATTCCAACATCATCATGACACTGCAATTAGAAGAGTTGGAAAGCCACGTGAAAGGGCATTATCAAGACTCAAAAACCACCATTCTTCTATCCATTAGGTCCATTTGCTTTGTGTTTTAATCTTATCCTCCATCTCTGTCCTCTCTGAGCGCGATGTGAGGAAGAGATGCACAAAGAAGCCAGAGACGTCGAAATATAAAGATGTCCTTTGTTACCGCGGCGACGAGGATGACACAGCACCAGTCCAAAGCACTTCCTGATTAATGAATGAGAGCCATGACCAGCTTTGAAACGTTCGCTCCGACAGACACGTTTCCACAGGCAAAAGGATTAATTTAACCAAATGAAATGCTTGTCTCGTGAACATTTGTAAGTTTTGTGAGTCTTTATCAAATGTGACAGCCGTAGCAGGAGATGTGTCTAAATAATCAGCCCACTACAAAAGTGTGTGTGAGATGGAAACATGAAGAGAATGGATGACAGAGAGGAGGCTACAGGCTGGAGACCAGAGATTATAACTGAAACCTTCATTTAGCTGGAAGATTTATTGCTACTGCTTCTACTGCTAGTACTACTGCTACTACGATCACTACTACTGATACTTTTGTGGCTACTAATACTGTTACTTACTAATGTCACTTTTAGCACTATTAATACGTATACTTTTACCACTGTAATACTGTTTTATTTACTGTTACTGCCACTGCTGCTGCTACTACTACTACTACTACTATTACTTGTACTGGTACTACTACAACACTACTACTACTGTTACTTTTATTGCTACTACCATGTATATATAAACTGTGATTTGTTGCTTGCTACTTGCTAATATTATATAGTAGTAGTAACAGTACTGCAACTGTAACTACTACTATTATTACTTTTACAGCTACCAGTACTGTTACTTACTTTTACCACTATGAGTACTAATACTTTTACCAGTGTAATAATATTTCAATTACTATTGCAACTGCCACTACCACTACTACTACTACTACTACTACTACTACAACGACGACGACGACGATATGACTATGACTACTACTACCATTAATATTACTACTACTACTATACAACCACGACTATCACTACTACTACAACGACTAAACGACTACGACTTTGACTACCACTAGTACTACTACTACTACTACGACGATATGACTATGACTACTACTACCATTAATATTACTACTACTACTACGTCGACGATATGACTATGACTACTACTACCATTAATATTACTACTACTACTACGTCGACGATATGACTATGACTACTACTACCATTAATATTACTACTACTACTACTACTACTATACAACTACGACAACCACTACTACTACTACGACTAAACGATTACAACTTTGACTACCACTACTACTACGACTATGACTACCACTACTACTACTACCATATATATTTAAACTGTGCTTCGTTGCTTGCTACTTTACTATTAAATTACTACTTGTTACTATTAAATTACTACTTGTTACTATAAAATTTTGTATGACAGCTACAACTACTACAGTAACGTTTAGATCAACTAGTACTTTTACTAGTGTTAATTTTACCGTTACCACTTATAGTATTGATTACAGTACTAGTATAAGTACTGCTGCTATCACTTCTAATACTACCACTACTACTACTGCGAACAGGGCCATGCTTTAAAGGAGGTACATGCTTCATAAAGATATCTACAATAACACACGATTTGACTCGACTTAGTAACGAAAAGTCTGAAATAACTGAAACTGTTACATTTCTTTGTAGTTAATGTGGATGAAATCATTATCCGCTGACTCCCAAACCTGAGGAAATGCAAATGGATCTTATGGAATTATACGAAATGCCGTTCACAACTTGATACCAGTTTATTGCCAACTTTAGAATGGCTCAATATCACTCCTCATTTCAAATCTATAAAATTCACAGCCACATCATTTGGGATTTAGCTTCATGTGAAACTCAATGTCCCTCCGTCCTTCACCACGTTCAGAGAGACGCAGAAATGATTTATATTAACAGGAAGTAGAAATAAAGCCCCAAGTTTTGTCTGAGATTTTTTATTTTTTTCCTGGTTTGACCCTGTAACTTAAACACTTGCTCTGCATCTTCTGTCGGCCATTGATCTTGAGCGTCCTTCCCTCTTTCCCCGGTCCTTAAATGCACTTTTCAGCCTCCATATGCAGTATCTAACGCTACTTCCGAGCTTTTTGTCGTATAGACTGTAGACCACTTTATCGTTAGAGTATTTCTTCACTTTAGTCACAACTTTAACTTCAACAATACTGTAAAAGCCACTGAATTGTAAAAAGTACTGTACTGCACTGTGTAAGTACATCCAAGTTGAGCTGTTTTACTTGTAGTTATATTTACCATATTTTCTGGACTATAAGACACACTTTTTCTCATAGTTTGGTCAGTGGTGCGACTTATACTTAGATGCGATTTATATGTGAAGTATATATATTTTTTTCTTCATTATTATGCATTTTTGGCTGATTATTGTGTATTTTTAGGTGATTATTATGCTTTTTTTTTTTTAGCTGATTATTGTGCATTTTTTGGCTAATTATTATGTATTTTTGGCTGATTATTATGTATTTTTTAGGTGATTATTATGCATTTTTTTTGGTGATTATTGTGCATTTTTTGGCTGATTATTATGTATTTTTGGCTGATTATTATGTATTTTTAAGTGATTATTATGCTTTTTTTTTTGCTGATTATTGTGCATTTTTTTTGGCTGATTGTTATGTATTTTTTGGGTGATTATTATGTATTTTTTAGGTGATTATTATGCATTTTTTTACTGATTATTGTGCATTTTTTGGCTGATTGTTATGTATTTTTTGGGTGATTATAATGTATTTTTTGGTGATTATTATGCTGATTATTGTGCATTTTTTGGCTGATTATTATGCATTTTTGGCTGATTATTATGCATTTTTGGCTTATAGAATTTGTATTTTGAAAGGCCTACATTTATATATATATATTTTCTTTATTAACTTTGTAACATGTCTGGTGTGCGGTCTTCCGCTTTTGGATTGTTTCCATGGAGGTTTTGTTGTTGTTTTTTTTTTTTTTTTTTGGGTTTTGTTTTTTGTTTTTTTCTCCGAAATGTTCCAATGTATAGCTTTAAGTGTATCAAGCAGGTGTTGGACTGTCCGCCGTCTTTGACATAACACAGTACCGTATTTTCCGGAGTATAAGTTGCACCTGAGTTCGTAGCGGAGCATAAGTCGCACTAGCCAAAAAATGCATAATAATGAAGATAAAACATATTTCGCATATAAATCACATCTGAGTATAACTTATAGTTCGGAAAATACGATAATCATAAATAGTAACATGCATTTCGCTGCATTTCAAAAGTCATAAAGATTAAACTTGATGCTTCTTGGTACCTTATGCTAATTCTTCGAAAATGCATTGCCTGCTAGCTTACAGTACCATTTTTGGAAGCTAGCCGATCTATTTCCAAACACTAAAAGGGTGCATTGTGGGAGGAGGATGCAGGTTTAGCAGCGAGCTTGTTCTCATGACTTATTCACGACTATGTGGCACAGCGACGCGATAATGGCATCCTGTTTGGAGAGCCACTAACAAATTGCAAGAGGCCTGTGTACAGTGTCCACCCTTTGTCTGATTTATAAGAGGTGAGGATCGATACGGAGCTGACCCCTGCTTCATCTGCAGACATGACGGTCCACACTGGGGTATTGTACATAATGGACCATATGTCGTAAACGGGGCCACGGTGGGGGCGGTGAGCGGCCATGTTGATCGCTCCTCGAGGGGGTATCGTAGGTGTACAAGGAGTGATGGGGAACGCAGCTGTTGGTTGTAGGTTTTTAGGATATATTTGAGAATTGTATTGTAGTAAATGTGTTTGTCTGAAAAATTGTTATGTGAGTTATGTTCGCTTTGCGCTTCTGGCTCCAATCCACTTTGTATTGAGAAATTGTCACCCCTCTCTCTGTAAATGCTGCTGTCAGACTCGTGATTTTGGTCTTAAAATGTTCATATTAACCCGCTCTACATGATCCTGGTGTGTTTATTTCGCTATTGTGTCCATAACTCAAGATATGAACATTAACAACAGACAGGCGCCTTCTTTCCCTGAGTTCGCTCCTGCTAGCATTAGCAACAGGTTTGATTGACAGCGTTGCTTAGCGCCTGCTCCCTGCTAAACCAGCGGTGCGGACGGGAAGGGCGTTTACCTTCAACACCGTTTCAAATATGGAATTCGGCTCTAAATTTACCCCTTTAACTGCTCTAGCCTTGATGAGCTTCATTTGACTCACTTAGTCCACTTCTTTATACAGTTTATGTTGCGTATAGAGGTTATGCAAAACCTTTGGCTCTTTAGTGAGTGGCAAACGCACTAAAGATCCATATCCATAATCTTTAGTTTTGACATTTTGTGTGATTTTGTATGATGCATTGGTAGTAGTAGTAGTAGTAGTAGTGGTGGTGGTGGTAGTAAAGAGCTGCTGCAATTCCATTCACCCTTATTTCAGAAACAAAATGGACTGTCACTGTCTCATTTGTCACTCAAGTAGCTTCTTCAGTTCTGACAGGAAACTGGTAGGTCACTGGTTTAAATGTCTGTCTGAAGGGAGGAGCTAACTACACTGAAACTGAAACATGTACACAGACGCTTCCTTTGTGTGTAAACTGTCTCTGCATTTTGGTGTTGATGGCGCACAGGGCCGGTCCTAGCTTTCAGGGGGCCCTAAGCTGAATTTATCTCCGGGCCCCTCGACAGCAGATGCCTCCTGACTCAGTTATTGGTGATTCACATTTGACACATTATGACTCTGCTCTCATCACCTTGGCCAGTTTTATTTGTGTTTATATGATCAACATCAGACAGAAAACATCCAGAATGTCACAACCACCACAGTGACAAGAGGAGTAGACACACATATGAGGGATTTTTGTACTTTTCAACTTTTTTCCACTTAACTGATGTAAAACCATTTACCACAGGCACTATCACGCCAAGCCAAGTATAAAAAAAACACGAAAACCCGTCACATGTACTTTAAGTGCACTGACCTGACCTAAGGTGTTAACTTTATTACGTTTTATGATCTGCATGTGGTCAGAGCTACATGTCCTCGCCAACTGTCAGCGACTGCATGTATCTCATATCCAGAGTGATCCTTGATGTATAAGTCAGACATAGTGAAGTACTATATACTTTTGGGGGTAGTAATGTCACCTCTCTCTGGGTTTGACTCCAATGTGAAAAACATGTTTTAGAGGTCCATGTAGTTTATTTCTACTTGGCAAACTTCAGCCTCTTAACCGTACTGACCCCAAAGAAGAGTAAAAACACACACCCAGCCATTTTGGTTTTACGCCAAGACACGGAAAATGCATCAATAAAACTACACAAGCAATACTCGGAGGAGACGCTACGCATTCACTTTTTTTTTTACTTGATACAAACAAGTTAAGATGGGGTTTAAATTAAAATGAAATAAAATATAATAATTAAAATAAATATTGAGCAAAATGCATTGAAATTGTTGTTTGGACAGCGGACAAGTCTCAGAAAAAAAGCCCAAAAAACCAACCTTGAAAGAATATTGGTAACACTGCATCCCTTACATGAAAAGGATTTGAATGGGTATAAAAAAAAAAAAAGATGAATTGATTTGCGAATTATGATTAAAATTTCTTTGATACTTTCACTTGAACAGTTGATACGAGAGCGACTTTCAACATCTCAAAATGGGTCAGCAATTTTCAATTTAAATGATAAATAGAAGGAGGGATATTAATTTTATTCAGCCATTTATTTTGGAAATGCTCAGGTTTGTTTTATTTTTAAGATAATACATAGACCAAGAATGCCCTTCAAACGTCCAAAACAGTGAAGAGAAGGAAACCAAATCTTGCTAATCTGTAATGCATTAGCTAGCACACTAACAGTATGTTACAGCCCATTAGTGGTTAACAATGATAGCTGATTTCAGATGGCACACAGATAGCCATTACGGTAATTCGCTGCAGCCTGCGTCAACTCCCCAGTGACAGCGCCTCTTCCGGACCAAAGACATCAGATCAATAATGCAAAAGCTCCTTAAAGTTTGGTCCCATTTAAAAAGAGCTTCCTCTCCTCATAATGACTCAGGTCCACAGAGCCTGTCATCGTTTGGGGGTTTATAAGGAAACTGGAGACAAGTCCGGGACGGTACTAAACAGCTACTGGACCCAACTGTATTACTTTCATTCTTCCCAACAACCTAAACACTTAAAAACAACATGACCTTTAAACATCATATATGGGGGATGACTAATTTGGTTTATTTGTAAAGCTGCATTTCGTAACTTTTGTGGTGAAGGGTCTGCCACCTGCCATGGAGATGTTATTGCTTTACTTGAAATCTTGTGACATTAGACTAATCTATCTTGCCATCCATCCATCCATCCATCCATTTTCTTCCACTTACCCGGGGCAGCAGTGTAAGCAGGGACTCCCAGACTTCCCTCACCCCAGACACGTCCTCCAGCTCCTCCGGTGGGACCCCAAGGTGTTCCCAGGCCAGCCGAGAGACATAGTCCCTTCAGTGTGTCCTGGGTCTTCCCCGGGGCCTCCTCCCGGTGGGACATGCCCGGAACACCTCCCCAGGGAGGCGTCCAGGTGCCATCCTGAGCAGATGCCTGAGCCACCTCAGCTGCTCCTGATGGTTCCTCTTTTTTTTTTTTTTTTTTTTACTCTGAGCTCCTCCTGTGACCGAGCTCCTCACCCCTATCTCTAAGGGAGCACCCAGCCAGAAGAAGCCCATTTCGGTCACTATATCCATGATCTTGTCCTTTTGGTCATTACCCAAAGCTCATGGTCATAGGTGAGGGTAGGAACGTAGATTGAGGTAAATCGAGAGCTTTGCCTTTCGACTCAGCTCCTTCTTTACCACGACAGACCGATACAGTGACCAAATCACTGCAGACGCCGCATCGATCCACCTGTCAAACTCACGCTCCTCACTCGAGAACAAGACTCCGAGATACTTGAACTCCTCCACTTGAGGCAGAGACTCCCCACCCACCCGAAGAGGGCAAGCCACCTATCTTGCATCTATCTTGCATTTAATTAATTACTTGTGTTGTTATTGTTAAAAAAAAACTGTGCGGTTTCACCTCTCCACAGATCTCACCTGTAACTTGGCCCTACATCACGTCCATGATGTTTCCATGGAGATAGTTTCATGTAATACTGTGGAACTTTCCAAGGTAAGCAATGACGTCAAGCAAGCAGCGTCTTCTCCATCTGAAAAAGTTCTGTTAATACATGCGGGAAGTAGTCACAAGACTCTAGCCACACAGCAAAAAGGTCACTGGTTCAATTCCCATGTAGCGCCCTTAAGAGTGGAATTTGCATGTTCTTCCTGTGTCTGAATAACAGTTCCTTCCAGGTACTGCTCTTCCCTTATATCAGCCTAAAACACGGACAATAGCTTATCCTTTTAGCTAAGATACCGACTCAACATCCGAAGCAGTGTCCCTGGGCATTCCTTATCAGTGGCATTTAGGTATCGACCAAATGCAATAGATGGAAAATTGCCTCAAAGTATTAAGCTTATAACTTATCTAATGGTGTCTTTACATTCTTATAAGAAATCTCATAATTTAAAATAACCCCACCTTACACTGCCCCCACTGGTGCATTACTGCCATCGCCTTGGGTACAATATTTGCAATAATCACCACTTACAAAGACACGAGAATCCGACTCCATTTTGCGTTTTGTCATTACGAAACCAGATCAGTGTATCAGATCCCAGTCTGATCGTGTTATTATTGATTGCTGATATTCCCAGGTGTATCTCGGTGACTTTTGCCTGTCCACTTTATCTGTCCTGGTTGGGGCGGTGATAGGGCCGTGTGCAAACCCCACGAGGAAGCGTCCAACCTTATTATGAATATGTCGGCCAATCAAAGGTCACTGTCTCATTTGCATTGACGAGGTGGACCACAGATGGCTTTGTTCAAATATGGGAGCGCAGTTTTACTATGGGTTCAATGGGCAGAAAACAAGAAAAATATTTAAGCAAAAGCAAAAAAAAGTGTCCATATATTTTTGATAAAGTGCTTTTCCATCTTCAAGACACTCAAGGAACCACTCACCTGTTCATACACCAGTGTACACAGACACTGGGGTTAAGTGTCTTGCCCAAGGACACAAGGACAGCACTTTTCTGCTTCTGCTGGAGCATAAATGTCATTGGTTGATTATGCCGAGAGCAGGATTCGAACTGTCAACCTTCAGATGAGTGGACTAATGCTCTACCAACTGAGCTATTCGCCCAGTTTACTTACGTTGATTATCTTGATTGGAGTAGGATTAAATAGTCAAGTTAAATCATCTTTTTAAAATGATCGTTTTATTATTATTATGTGTTTTTATTTTTTATGATTATTATTATTATTATTATTTTAATGCTGGAGAACCCAAGAATCCTTTTCTTTTTTGGAAAATTATCAGCATTGCATTAAATTACTGCTATAAATTCACTGAACATTGAAATATCCACTGTTTCAATTTTAACCCTTTATTCCCGAATTTAGGATCAGGGCCAAATTTGACCCATTGGGCTCGCTAATTTATCCAAAAAGAATATAAAACATACTTCTAGACATTCTGCAAGCTATTACTAAAAAGATTAACAAAAAAAAAAACAAAAATTTTACAAACTGCTGGTTTGCTGAGAAAAATATTTTGTTTGCGTGGAAATTTTTTAATTGAAATTTTTTTTTTTTTTTTTTTTTTTTTTTTTTTTTCATTTTGGGTAGCAGCAACTAACTGCGGCCAAATATGACCCTGTGTGTGCTCCAGGGTTAAGAACAAAAGTCTCACTTGTCAAGTCAACTTCCCAATTAAAATCATTTTAACATATTTACATACATATTACCTTTTGCTGTAGAAAATGTATTGATTCAAAAAAGGTGCTTATTTAATTACCAAAAATTAATTATTTTGAAGAGATTATCCAGAAAACAATCACAATTCATCTTTTGATAAACATTTCTTAGTTTAAAATGTCCGACACCGTGGCTGTTATAGGTTATAATCTCTTGCCTTTGTTGGTGTTTTTTTCTTTAAGTATAGATTTGAGCTTGGTGAAGGGTCCGTACACACAGAGAAAATTGCTTGGTAGTGATTTAAATGCAAACGATATTAAGCTGTCAGTGGCGCTCACAAATCAATTATTTACACCAATGATGTTTTTAATGTTATTCTCTTATCACCAAAAGCCTGAATATATAAGACACTGGCTGCTTTGGCTGCCCCCTTCAGAAACTCTCCAAAAGGCAGTAAATTTCCAATTTGTGGCAGGTTTGTCCTTTAGGTTCATTAAAAATTAATTAAAAGAGCAACATTTTATTTATGATCATCAGAAATACTTTTTCTGTTGGCCCTGATTAAAAAAAGACCTTGAGTTTGACAAATCTGATTTATTTAGAAATGCTGATGATAATTTCTTGCCTATATAGCACCAGCCAAGATAAAAAGAGTCAATTACTTATCCAGCTATGTGAGCCACAGCTGCCCCGGGGCGGACTGGTGGAAACATGGCTGCCAATCTGCCGCAAATCTATCTGCGACCTTCTTCCATCATCCACACGCCACACTGGCAATGTGGGGTGAAGTGTCTTGCCCAAGGACACAACAAAAGTAATACTGGTCAAAGCTTGGTTATGTAACTATCAACCAACCTTTCAGTTAATAGTGGAAGAAGTAAGAATCCAACTGTGTCAGATACCGGAGCAAAATACTCACGTAAAAGTAAAAATATCACTTAAAAAAATAGTTTTGAAGCTTAAAAATGTACTTAAAGATTAAAAAGTATGTCATAATAATAATAAAATAATAATAATAATAATAATAATAATAATAATAATAATATTTTTAATTGCATGCTGAATTTTGCAGAAACAATTGATTTTTTTTTTTTTTTTTTTTTCTGTTTGATCAAATTATGAGCTTTTACTTTTCGGTCCTGTTTCAAAACGTAGTGGAGTATAAAGTACAGATACCTGCTTTTAAATGTAGTGAAGCAAAAGTAAAAAGTATCCACTTTAAAATCTACTTAAGTAAAGTACAGATACCTAAAATGTATACTAGTCCAGTATTTTACTACTTTTACTTTGTTACGTTCCAACACTACTTTCTTGGGCTTCAGCTTCCTGTTTACGGGCGCCATTTTTAGGACTTTTCACCGTTAAAAAGTTTAATATTTAGTTTTGTATTGCTAATTTTTATAGCAACAGTGCAGATTCTTCAACAGTGAACCCCATGAATCAGACAAGCGCTCTGTACCACCTGAGCTCATATATCAAACTAGGAAAAACACATTCTGTCCAACGCTGTAATCTTTCCCATATTTTATTTCCCTATTAAAATTCCCACTCCTTCATTTTTAATCAGTCTTCCCTGAGCATGAGCTACAAGTTTAAAGGAGCTCAGAGTAATATCACTTTTATTTCGGGTAAAAATCATTGACTTGGGCCTGTGTTATGGCTGGCGAGTAAAATTTTATGCCCCCACCATCTTTCTCCTCATGTTAACGACTGAATACATAAAGTTTCCTACATTAATTCATGCATTTTTTATCTCCCAAATTGCAGCGTTGGTGGGGGCCAGACCTCGGCACAATTGATTTCTTCATTATAATGTACAACACGTGCCGTAGCGCCGTGAAGAGTACCCAAAAAAGAAAGGCGATTTTGAAAGGCACTGTTTTGTATTAAAGCCATTCACAGCAAATCCTCATTACCTTCAGACGCCATTTTAAACTGCATTTTGGGAGCCGCGCCAACATTTTTTTTTTTTTCTTTCAGTTTGTTCCTCTGCGGGAAATTTCCAAAACAATTTGAATTTTCCATCTTTATTTTTGTGATTTGAATACTGAATATTTAATGTTGTCTCTGCCTCATCAGGCACACACCACACAGCCCCTCCCCCCACACGGCTCTGTCTTTGTAGCAGAATTAACGTGGAGATAATGGTGCATGTAATGTTCAAATGAAGCCTGTTTTGTGTTGGATTGTTTCAAAAATCGCTTTGTATAGTTTGGGATCCCGTAATAACTCCATTATTACACTATTTATTGCACATTTAACGCAAAAACCCAGCATATTTAAGCTGAGCTCTTCTCTCAAACTGAAAATACCCTGTTCCACCTTGTGATGTCATCATGTGGTAATACAGGAAGTGCTTCATTGTGTTGTTAAACTCCATACACCTTCATTAGAATCATTTGGATCATTTTAGCTCTGGAATTACCGATCTCTATAGTGAACAAAATATAAATGGAAGCTGTTAACTTATCACTTTATGACATCACGAGGTGGAACAGAGCATTTTGACCTTTGGAGATGCAGACACAGTAATAAACCAGGATTACTTAAACATGTGTGAATGAAACAAAACACAACTCTAGGTATGTTTTTGATGAGGTAACAGCATTATAACTTGGCTTAAAGCTCATGAGAGACAATTTTGCGTAATATAGGACCTTTAAATCATATCTGCAGTAATGGTGTACTATGCAACTTTTCTATAAGCGTCTGCCACCAGTTTCTGTCCATTGAGATGTTATTGCATTGCCTGGAATGTTCCTTAATATAGCATAAAAGTATCTCCAAACCAAGTTACAGGTCAGATCTGTGGAGAGGTGATCCTGCTTCCAGTAAGAATCTGTTTTTTTGTTTGGTTTTTTTGAGTAATAAAAACACCTGCAACTGAGCAAATGCAAAACGGTTACGTTAAATGTCATATTGTTTAGCATTCCACGTAAAGTATCTCCATGGTGACAAGCGTAGTGAACTCTCATCTGAAAAAGTTACATTAGTATACCTCTAACGACTTATTTTCTATATGTACAATCACCTTCGATAATCAGTATATCATCCACTTCTTTATACTGAGGACGGTTTCTAAACAATACTTTCTGACAGTCACTAAGGACTTTTCCATAGTTACAATAGTCATATTAGTAGTAGTATCAAATAGTAGTAAAACGCAAAGAAAAAGTCGACTGCCGCAATATGTACGACTGCAATATATCCCTAACTCAGCTGCCCGCCTTCTCACCCGCCCTAAAGACCACTTCACCCCTGTCCTGAAACAACTCCTCTGACTCCCCATACAACACCCCATCTAATACAAAGTCCTCCTCATCACCTACAAGTCCCTCCAAACCTCCCCGACCTCCTCCTCCATCAGCACCGTCCCACCCGCCACCTCAGATCATCCGACACCAACCTCCTCACTCCTCCATCAGGACAAAGCATCAAACCTCGGGAGACCGAACTTTCGCCCCTCCTCGGGAACTCACTCCCCCAAACCATCAGGAACTGCGACTCACTGCAACACTTCAAATCACGACTAAAACTCACCGGTTCAAGCTGGTTTCCCTCCATGATTTCCACCATCGTCTTCTTCTACCGTTTCCACCATCGTCTTCTTCTACGTCTTCGAGTGTCCATAAGTCAGATGTATTACTGTGTCGTATAATTACACATTTGCACCTTCACAAAACGCCCCCATCAACTACATATTGTGAATAGGAAACTGTTTTCGCCATAACACCGTCACGCTCTCAAGTGGCCCCAAAACAACACAAACTGAGTGTCATTGACTCAATTAATCAAGTTTACAGTTTTTATGTGTTTACTTGTGCAGGTATTATTAGTATTCCCAAAGCAGCACCAAAAACAGAGGAGCGTTCAGCAAGATTTTCCTTTTTAATACCCAACTCTTGTGTGGTTATGACTCCCAAAGGACCTTGAAATGAAGACACGCTAAGACCAATGAGGCAAATTTAAAGGCAAACCTGCTCAACCAAACATTACTCCATTGAGCTTCAAAATCCACCATTATCTGCTACGGCTAAAACGTTATTTGCCCAACGTGTGGTACTGAAACACATTATCGTATTATGTTTTATTCTTTTGCCCCTTTCATTTTTAACTTTAACTTGCTGAAATCCAGAATAATTCAACTTGATTTAAGTAGATATCGTTGCCTTTCAAATCGAGAATATCTCTGTATTTTTTTAAACACGTCGATATCAGTCTGGTGCCACGTCCTCCGTTGCATCTCAAACCTGGTCAAACGAGATCGTCCAATCAGATCTGTTTTTTTCAGTGACACATGTGAAACAAAGGAGGAGTTCATTGGTCACCTATGATTTACAAATAAAATCAATTTATCTCACCTCAGATTAACAGAGTTTAGGGCTTTGCTCATTGATTCTGCAGAAATCCGCAGCCTAGTATGATTTTTTTTTTACCCTCATATATTATTTTCACATCCTCGTAAAGTATTGAAGAAGTGTGTGCAGTGGTCCCTCGTTTGTCGTGGGGGTTATGTTCTAAAAATACCCCGCAATAGGTGAAATTTTGTATAATTATTCTATATGTTTCATGGCTGTAAAACTCCCTCACCACACACTTTATACACTTTTCTCACACATGCATTAACATTTTCTCACATTTCTCTCTTGTTTAAACTCTCTCAAAGTTCAAACCTTCGTATATTATCTCCTTCCTCGATGATCTTTAAATGTGTTGTTCTCGTGTCTCTGCTCCAGCTGTATCCACAGAGGCGCCTCTCCGTGCACAGAAACACTTTTAAGTCCAAAGCGTCTGAAATTTGTCAGTGCAGAACGTTTCAACGACAATTGTGGGTTTTGTCGGGAGAAAACTTGCAAAGATACAGCACTTAAGAGTCACACTGCGATCCAACATTTATGTAAATTTGTCTGACACATTCTGTACTGTACAGGAGACACGGAGGAGACTGAAGGACAATGGTCTACAGTCCCTCAGCCAATCAGGACGCAGGACACAATGGTCTACAGTCCCTCAGCCAATCAGGACGCAGAACACAATGGTCTACAGTCCCTCAGCCAATCAGGACGCAGGACACAATGGTCTACAGTCCCTCAGCCAATCAGGACAAAGAACACAATGCACGTTCATACAATGTAAAAAAAAAAAATCTGATAAAAGATAAAATCTGATCACTGGACTAACATTAAAATTTTTAATAGCACAATTTGGACTTAATACATGTAATTACAGTGCACTTACATGAGGTTATAGTCACAGGGTTTATGAAAATCCTGTTAATACAGGCTGCTAGTTGTTACATTTTTAACTCTGTGGGTAATGGTGCGATGTATAAAAGATTTAACCATTGAACAATAAATACATAATACACACACACACACACACACACACACACACACACACATACATACATATATATATACAAATTCTAGTCATGTTAAATCATATCTACCATTTCTAGCCGAGCAGAAGCAGGTGCAGGGGTCCATTGCACGCTGCACTGAGCTTTGTAACCTGCAGCATTCATCCGTGTAGGTGATGAGGGACAGACGCCTGCGGGCACGCTCCATACTCTATGACCTTTGACCTTTCACCTTTAGCATTTTAAGGGAAAGACCAGGATATGTAGGTCATTCAACGTGTGTTACAGATATTGGTATCATTATAATGCCCATTGTGCTTATACATAAGGGCAGATAGGGCAATATAATGGGATCTTGCATGGGACAACAGAGACAGTAAAGTATTAAAAAAAATATTTAAAAAAAATCTTGTGAAGGCCTCTAAATGATCTAAAACCTTTTTCCCCCCATTTTTAAATTTTATTTTAAAATTTTACTTAGAATTATTGACACTGAGCTTGTTTTATTCTTATAAAACGACACATTTTTAGTCGAGATATTTTTTTGTGTCCAAGGTAGGCAAGAAAAAGTTAAATAAATGTTGTTAAATATTGTAAAATGAATTAATAAATTATGTTATATTGTATTTATATGTACATATCGTGAGATGTAGAGATATTTGCAGTCGAAATTCCAAATATGGGCTCCAAATTCGCCCCATAACTGCTAGCATCGATGAACTTCATTGTCTCATGTACTGTGAGATCTGAAAGTATATATATATATACAGAAACCTAATCCATCTAATCTATTCTACTATATTGTCCAGAGTGTAGAAGTACTTCCTGTTATGCCAGCTCAAAAATAACCCGCTATAAAAGCCATGTGGTTACTTCAAGGTATTACTTTGAGTCTAACTGAATTTTAATGTTACACTTTTTCCACTACCCTGCACCTGTCTGTCTCTCACAATTGATACCACAAAACTGCAAGATTTTTCCCTTTTCTCCAGTCTACTTACCAGAATTCTGAAGTTGTGGCAAAAACATAATTTATATTGAATAACCTCTACTGTGAGTTACTGTTTCTTTAATGTCTTTGCATCAATAGTTCAGTTTTTTTTTCCGCAACCGAGAGGGTTACATCAGCTCTTGGTTGAATTTGAGAAGGTTGAGAATGAAATTTGCAAACACTTCGGGAAAGGCAGAGCTACTTTCCTTGTATCTGGCTTTAAGGTAAAAAAAAAGAAAAGAAAAGAGAACCGTTTTAGCCAAGACAAGGGTGAGATTTGATTACGTTATTTAATTTCTTATTAAATATTATCTTCAGACTTGCAAATGGTACCAGACGATATGCAGATCTGGTTGTGCATCTCCCTTTTAATTCAAATTTGTGGAGCAGAGATGTACATATTAAATGAGCACTATGTCATTTTTCTCGGGGGTCCGCTGTCTCCATGGAGATGTTATTGCCTTAGCTGACATGTTCCACAATATGGCACTGAACTTATTCATCCATCCATTTTCTTCCACTTATTCGGGGCCCGGTCGTGGGGGCAGCAGTCTAAACAGGGACTCCCAGACTTCCCCCACCCCAGACACGTCCTTCAGCTCCTCTCGTGGGACCCCAAGGCGTTCCCAGGCCAGCCGAGAGACACAGTCCCTCCAGCGGGTCCTGGGCCTTCCCTGGGGCCTCCTCCCAGTTGTGCTTCTTTACCACAACAGACCGATACAGCGACCGCATCACTGCAGACGCCGATCCACCTGTCAAACTCAAGCTCCGTCCTTCCCTCACTCATAAAAAAGACCCCGAGAACTTATCTTGTAAGTGTTTTAATTGCTAAAGAAATACTTTGGAAAACATAAGGTTAAGGTTAAAACACACTTTATTGCCCCTTAGTGAAATTTGAGCAGGCTCTCCTCTCCACAGATGTGAACTGTAACTTCACCCGGTGGCGTCACATTGCTTGTCTCATGTGTCCAGACTGAGAGAGGAGAGAGAGGAGAGGAGCGATTGAAATACAAGGCAGAAGGAAGTAATGTACTGTTGAAAAGAGAGCTTGACGGACAGCTGCCAACCCCACATCTCAACCTATAACAACTCTTCTCCCCTGTGGAAAACCGCAACTTTAGTTTCCTCTCACATTCTGAAATTGCCTCTAATTTCTTGTCCAGAGTCCATTTTTCTTGTTCACTAAGTCCACCAAGTCCAACACATACCACAAAAACACAGAAACCCCGGCACAGCGTTTGTTCCATAACCTTCGGCTGTACGTCTCCGGGGGACTATCTCTACCAGGATGAGGCATTTCCACTTGTCAAACTCTTTTTCGGGGTGCGGTGAATGCGATAGTCCAGGTCATAAAATCCAATGAGGTGAACTGGACTCTCTGGAATGACAGTAGTAGCAGTGGATTTGGCAGTGTTTGGGAGTTAGAGTGGATATACTAGTACATATAAAAAGTACCTGTGTGTAAGCCAGCAATTTGGGTAAAAGGGATACATAGAGGTCACAATGAGTATATTTCTTCCATAGAGCTTATAATGGTGAGTTTACTACAATACTTTTATATTCCCATGTGGCCTTAAATCTGTGTAATCCCTTAGTGTCTTATACTTATTCTGATGCAGCTCAAGATCAGTCTAAAGATATTCAGGAAAGGTTCATTTCTGTCCTCTGAAGGCATTTTTATTAGTATCGATACCTGCTCAAATTAGCGTCTAGTTTCGATACTAGTTTTAGTATTGATTAATATATGACTTTCTGACAACCCTTCATCCATCCATCTTCTTCCGTTTATCCGGGGCTGGGTCGCGGGGCAGCAGTCTAAACAGGGACTCCCAGACTTCCCCTCACCCCAGACACTTCCTCCAGCTCCTCCAATGGGACCCCAACAGGTTCCCAGGCCAGCCGAGACATGGTCCTTCCGGTGTGTTAAGGCCTCCTCCCCTGGACACCTCCCCAAGAAAGCAACTAGGAGGCCTTTGGAACAGATGCCCGAGCCACCTCAGCTGGCTCCTCTCGACGTGTAGGAGCAGTGACTCTACTCCAAGCTCCTGTCACGTGACTAAGCTCCTCAAACCTTGTCTTTAAGGGAGCGCTCAGTGGAGAAAACTCATTCCGACTGCTTTTATCAGCGATCTTTTTCTTTCATTCATTACCCAAAGCTCATGGCCATAGGTGAGGGTAGATTGACCGATAAATCAAGAGCTTCGCCTTTCGTCTCAGCTCCTTCTTCACCACGACGAGTTATTAGAAGCAGCTTAGAACCTTATTGACGAATGGTTCAATAGTTGCAGCCAGTCCATACATGAGAAATTATATAGATAAAGACAGCGAAACCAACCTCACACAAGTCCTCCAGTTTACATCCATGACTTAATAAAGCTGCACTAGGTAACTTTTATGGTCGTTTTGCCTCGAATACCCCACAGTATGACCTTTAAAGTATATCTTGCATTTATTTAATTACAAGTGTTATTTAAAAAAAAAAAAAAAAAAACATGCATTCTTACTGTTAGTGGAATTACATCTACACATGGAGTTTAATGCCATACCATGTAACATTCCATTCAAAGCAATAACATATCAAAGAGGACAAGCAGTAGGTCATATTTATCTGGAGTTTGATGACTAATCAATCAGAACCAGGGCAAAAAGTTACACAGTGCACCTTTAAACATGTAATTAAGTCATGAATTTTTTTTTTTCATTTAAATGTGTTTATTGCAATTGCATTTTTATCTTAAACGACAGCACTATCAGTTGGTAGAGCGTTCGTCCTCTGATCCAAAGGTTGGCAGTTCAAAACCTGCTCTTGGTTAGATCCACTGACCCACAGGATGGCGCTGCAATTCCAGCTCCCACAGATGAATGCTGCTGTTGTGTCCTTGGGCAAGACACTTAACCTACTTCACCCTCAGTGTCTGCATAAACTGGTGTGTGAATGTGTGAGGAGTTCCTTGATTCAAAGTGCTTTAAGTGTCTTGAAGGTGGAAAAGCGCTATATAAAAATGTATCCAGTTACCATTAGCATTTTACATTTTTATCAGATTTTTTCAATTAAAATGGGATAAATGTGAAATATATAAACTAAGCAAAAATATAAAAAAAAAATAATAATATAAAGTTGAAAAGCATCTATATACATCTTTTTTTTTTAATCAATTTTTAATTTTTTTTTTTTTATTTTGGCATTTACACTTCCTCTAGTTTGTGATTCCAGCGCATGTTAAACCGTCCTCCATACATCTGCATGTCACTGTCTGCACACGCCCTGTCATCCCCCTCTTGTGCTCCACTTGTCACTAGACTCCTCGTCTTTTGTCGGCGCACTTATCTCCCCGTGCCTACATTCTTTGTCAAGTGTTGGGGGTCAAAAATGTCTGACCCTGCGTCTTCTCAAATGTCCACCTCTGAAGCCCCCCTATCTGCAACATCGACACTATCTCTGCCTCCTCCTGCTCCTGTCTCCCGCCGACTGAGATGAATGGAGCGGGGACGTTTCTCCGGGGACCCCCGAATCAAAGCTGCACCCCATCACGGACATCCTTTCAGGGGGGAGGAGAGGAGGGGCGACACCAGGGGGGTCTCCGGTGGTGCCGGTTCAAAGGGACTTTATCATGGAGAGGAGCTGACTGCTGACCACTCCAGTCAAACCAGTAGACTCTTTGATAAGCGCCTTGTATCTACCAGGAGTTATCCACCTCCGCTCTAAAGGCTCTCAGCTTCAATAATCATTAAACACACAGAGAAAGAAACAGCGGTGCTTTGATATCGCTTGTGTTGGGTTTATCCACAACATCAAATGCAGAAAGTAGCGAGCGTTTTTGTATATTTTTATATGTGGTTCTCTGATTACATCTAAAACATTGTGACTGGAAGTTTCGTTCGATTTTTCTGACAGCTATAACTGCCTCCTTGTTTGAAAGATTTTTATTGGTTGATTGGTTGGTTTTAAACTGGATGCCCTTCCAAGTCCAACCCATTTGTCCCGATTTGTGGCCGGTGCAAAATAAATGTCGCTAATTTTAGCCCTTTTAATTAAAGTGACCATATTACGCTATTTTCTGATCTGTGTTATAATGTTGTTTCCTCATCACACACAGACCTGGACTTGTGTTTTGTTTCTTTCGTTTCATATTCCAACAGAATTTTGTTGGTCTCAGAAAACACTCTGTTCCACCTTATGATGTCATGTGGTGACACAGGCAAGTACTCCGCTGTTTTTCTAAATTCCACACACCTTCACTCGAATCATTTGGATATTTTCATCCCTGTGATTGCCAGTCTCTACTGAAATAAAAGGTAAAACGTAGCTGTTCACTTGATAACTACCACTTCATGACATCACAAGGTGGAACAGAGCATTTTGAGATTTAGCGCTCTAGACAGCCCAATAATTCAGGATTATTCAAACGTGTGAATGAAACAAAACACAACTCCAGGTGTGTTTTTTTGAGGAGATAATAACATTCCAATATGACTAAAAGCTTGCGTAATATAGGATCTTAAATAAAAATTCTACATTAACTAAAATATAGAGAAAAAAGAACAAAAACTCTGCATATTGACATTAAAGACATTAGTATAAATGTCCGAACGCCAACCGTCCATCGCCTATTCACTCACACAGACATTTTTACATAGACAAAGTGTGTGAAGTGTCTTGCCAAAGGACACAGAGGGCAATATGTACAAGCTATGAAAAAAATGGATATGTGTCGGAAAAGCACTTGATCTAGGTCACACGTCTATCTTTTATCCAAGGAGGCCGATGCAGGTGCGATCTGCTTTTGTTGCCATGTTTGTCCATCTTTTTCCTGACTTACTATCTTCTTTTATACTCCCAACTATGAAGAAACTATGTGGCAGTGAAATGGCTCATTGTGTTTTGTGGTGTCCTTCAAGAGTAGACCTCGTACACATGACCTCCTCCCAAGTCCTTGCGTGCTTTCACAAATTCCGCACAAACTTGCTGACGTAGCCTCTTCTTTCCTGTTCGGGAATTTTGACGGAAAATGGGCGAGTAAATCATGTTAATACCCACGGACAGGAATGCCATACCATTATCACGTTACTGAGTTTTATGCAGCGCGTTCCGAGGCTGCGGGATCGAGGTTAGCGGCCCTCATTGGTTTTCCTGAGATGCGATGGACCGCTTTGAAGATGTCCTCTACCCTACTCACCTTTTGAATTCTTATCACGGGCCAATAGATCAGTGGCGCAATTCAGAAAGGAAAAAAAAAAAAAAAGTTCTGAATTCATGAATTTTACAATATCTTTCGCCAAGGGGAAACTTACATACAGTACAGGACTTGTAAAAAGTGATGGAATAAGATAGGGACATTGGTATTCTATTCTAAGTCCCACGTCATGTTGCCGAGAATTAACTTCATGTAAAGGACGGACCGTGCTTATTTCATGTAAAGGTCACCTTTTTATAAGCCCGATAAAGGTTGAGATCATGTATTCAGACCTGAATAAAAATGAAATCCTATCACTTTATCAGGGAGGAATCGCGGAGTAAAAACAGATAAGGTTTTGACGTGTGGGTCTCCGGGGAGTCATTAGTCTGCTGCACACTACGAGGGACCTTGTTATTGCAGAATGCCAAAGCGTGTGTACAGTATGGCTTTAATAACCGTATGAGGCGTGTGCTGGTGTGAGCTGTCAACTCTACATAAACAAATCATCTGCTTTAAATATCTTGCTATGTTTTTAATATCCTCAGCAGCGTAGATCGGAGGAACACGGGCTTCAGAAATATGAAGGCTGCGTTTACTTGTTCTGGCTTGGTCCTGGTTTGAACCCGGACTGGTGATCACGTAGACTTGTTTGGATCTATTTTAGTCTAGATTTTAGTTCAGGTTTAAGTGATTTAGTTGATCTTACTGGGAACGTGACAGTAGCTCAGAGTTTGTCCATGACGGTTGACAGTTCAAATCCTGTTCTTGACATAAATTGGTTGGGCAGACAGTTAACCCACCTTGGTCCCAGAGTCTGTGTACTCTTATGTATGAATGTGTGAAAAGTACTATATAAAAATGTGACCATTTACCACTATCGGTGTCCACTGTGACTTAAATTACATCGTGCGTACTGTCAACATATGGTGCAGGACCAGCAGACCGAGCAGCTGCTTAGGGCTCCGAGGCCACCAGAGGGCCCCCAAGAGCCCATACATTTAGATGAAAATTAAAAGAATATATTATGTTTTACTGGACACAGGGCTTGTGTGTTCGCAGCAACCTACATATCCCTATAAAACAGTTACATTTGTTATTTCTTTCTTTATTCTTTATTTGACAGGGACCATGTACAAATTCATTAATCTTACAAAGAAAAGATGATTTGTACCAGATTTAGCTACTGCTACTTTTCATCTGCAGTCCGTGGGCAGGTGAACACACATTAAAAAACACATTTGAATTAAAAATTGCAATATACGACGAACAGTTTGTCATAAAAAATGTCCCCATGTCCAAATAGTAGTTCCCCCCAGTCCATACTATATGTTTTATATCTATAGTAGCAAAATATCTACTGCTGCCTACATTTGTTTTTGAGTCGGGCAGAGGTGAGGGCACAGATATGCAAGGACCATTATAATGTAAATGTAAACCCACTGTCGCCAACTGGAACACATTAAAATCCACCAGAAATGAAGAAAATATTTCTAGAATTTAAAAAAAAAATCCTGACCTCCCCCTTACATGTTTGTCTACTTTTCTTGTGACTATGATAAGTGTGAGATTCTGGATGTTTTCAGTCTGATGTTGATCATATAAACACTAAAACAATGGTCGAGGTGATGAGAGCAGAGTCATAATTTGTCAAATGTGAAACACCAATAATTGATCCAGGAGGCATCCGCTGTTGGGGCCCCAGAGACTCATTCAGCTTAGGGCCCCCTGAAAGCTAGAACCGCTGTAGGACACTTCACCTGGGGCCGTTGCTTCATCTGGAATGTTTCTCAGTACGGCATTAAACCCAATTATCTTCATCGAAACAATCACTCAATGCCCCAAGACCAAATCACAGGTCAGGTCTATGGAGAGGCGACTCCGCTGCATACTTTTTTCAATGTATTTTTTTGAGCAATGAAAACACCTGTAATTGAAATAAACGTGAGACATCTCCATGGAGACATGCAGAAAAGTTCCATAGTATCTTTTAACTACACGGACTGGACTGAGAAATGCGGTGTGATTATGGAAATTGACCCACAGAACAGCTGACCGTGGACTTTTTATGAGGTCCGCATGTCCAGACAGTGTTGTTGTAGGTTTTCTGAAAATGTGCTGATAATTCTGTTAGTCTTCCATTGGGGGATGAGAGTGTCAATAGTAATCTGTCACTTTATGTTTCAGGGTGCAAGTCCAAACACAACGATTCAGGCAAGGTCATAGGATTCAATAAAGATTACATTACACTTTATCAATACAAAATAATATATCATTATCAGTTTTGAATAATTTGTGAATGAAGTGGAATTAAAACAAGCCAAAAAGAACCAGAGTACCACAGTAGACAATATATTTATAATTAGCATAGGGCATATACCATCCCTCCATCTTTCGCTTATCCAGAGCTGGGTCGCAGGGGCAGCAGTCTCTAAGCAGGGACGCCGAAACTTCCTTCACCCCAGACGCTTCCTCCAGCTCTCAAGCCCAACGTGTTCACAGGGGATATGATATTGTGAAAATGGGAACACGGATTGAGTCACAAATCTTCAGGTCAGTGGGCAAAGGATCTACCAACTAAAAGCCTAAGATAAAGACTAATAAGCAAGGTAAGCAAATGTATGTCTTCTTTATTGGATTCTTGTGACATAGTTGAGTATAACATTGTTTTATCGTGGAAATACCTTAATTATGATTACTTGACGAATTATAGTATTGGGATTATAAAGGATTTACGTGAATGAGAAGCCAATCGTGAGTTTAACATCCTTGTTTTTTACATTTAATTATGCTATTCAGCCCTAGACTCATTCACCCATTGTATAAAAGGACATAGCTAACCCGCTAGCCGCCACAACCAAATAGGTAGAGCTCATGAGGACACTTCCGGCTCCATCAAGGCTTTCTCCAATTCACTTAACATTGAAAAATTGTCAGTGAACCTCATCATTTTGCTCTTGAAATGTTCCTATTAACCTGCTCTACATGATCTTGGTATTTTCATTTCTCTATTGTGTCCGTAAATCAAGGTAATACGATTAATAACAGACAAACCAGGTGCCATCTTTCCCCGAGGTCGCTCTCACTAGCGTTAGCAACGGGTTTGATTGACAGCGGTAAATCAGTGGTGCGGGCAGGAAGGGGTCGTGCCTTGAACCCCCTTTGCTCCAGATTGGCTCTTTGGCTGCTCGTGGTCAGAATTCCAAATATGAATCTCGGCTCCAAATTCGCCCCATAGCTTCTCGAACCTCGATGAGATTCATTTGACTGGAACCGAACGCCGTGGGTGACGTCACACTTAGTCCACTTCTTTATATAGTGAATGTATCCCGCCGCTTCTGCATCAACAGGGATCTTTCTTCTTTTTCGGGTTTCATAATGTTACAACGCAACAAAGAAAGGTGCTAGACACAACTGTAAAGGTTGAAGCCCTCTGCTGGAGCGTGGATTCAATAATTTCCAATAAATATATGCAAACTGTGCTAAAGTGCTAAAGTTTTGGCGATCGGCTGATGGCGTGGCCAGGTGGAGTCGAGCCAGAGGAGCAGCGACAGGGCGTAGGAGGTGGGTCGCTTTTATAGACAGCTGGATGCGCTAGGCCCTAGTGCATCTGGGGGGGCTGTCACAATAGAGATACACAATACTTTTGAGATTTTCGCAATGCCACACCACAACCCCTTTTAGTCCACTGATTACCTCACAGTCTTTAGTCAACCGAGACATTTTTTAGCCGACTACAGCCCTTGAAACAGTGCAAATAAGTGGAATATTAAGGCTCCATTAAATGCTCGTGGCTCGCATTGTTGAGTATGTTTAAATCACCTAATAGAACAATATATCTGTATTTATCTGTGGGCTTTTGTCACAGCGCTCCCTCTGCTCCTCGCTGAAATAATGTGGTCTGCACAAGGCCGAGCGTGTCTGTGCGCTCTGCTGCTTTCTTCTGTTTGTTCCTCTGTTTCTTTTAATAACCGCGACAATGTGCAATAAGTGCTGGTGACTCAAAGCCTCCACCGCCTGCACTCGAAACAATCAAACAGTCTCTCTCCCAGGCAGACTCTGCTCGTTACAGACACCACACTAACGATGCCTTATAAACACATGCTGTACTTTTCATATCTTATGCTCCTATACCAAACTCAGCGGTATAAAGTGACCATTTAAGGCTGGACAGATAATATATACATATAATGATGTTTGATGTAGTAAAGTGCTATAAATAAATCGGGTATTAGGTAAAGTTAGAGGTCCTATATTACACTAAATTGATTTAAACCATGTTATAATCTTATAATCTCCTCATAAACAGACCTTAAATTGTGTTTTGTTTCATTCACACACGTTTGAGTAACACTTTATTATTAGTCTGTACATCTCCAAAGCTCAAAATGCTCTGTTCCACCTTGTGATGTCATGAAGTGGTAGTTTTTCAAGTTAACAACTACATTTTTACCTTTTGTTTGGTAGAGATTGGAAATTCCAGATCAGAAAATATGTGTCCTTTAAGTTTTATTGAATACATTCTATCCATTTGACCCATTCTTCAAGGCCACTGGGCCAAACTGTCAGGAGCTGTTGCCGTACAGCGCTCAGAGACCCATTTCTTGATCTTGAGCTAGTTTTGGTCAGGGTTGCCTTAGCTGGAGGATTTTACCTACTGTGCATGTTTTAGGTTGATAGGGGAAAAACAGAACTCCCAGAGTGCCTGGAGTAAACCCAGACACAGGGAGAAATATGCAAACTACGCACAAAAAGGAGTTGAAACCAGGACATTCTTGCTGAAAACGTGAGTTCTAGCCATTCAACTGCTGTGCTGTAATGCCATAGGATTCAAGATAAGTCACTTTACTATTATGTGTATTATTCATTCAGTCACTGCGCTGGTGATAAGGCAATTCTGTAGCTAAAACTGTCAATCTCCAATCTCAATGTATCTCTCACACTATTACACATACGCAAGATGAGGTTAACTGTCTCGTAAGGACACAAGTGCAGTACTCATAGGTTGGAGCTGGGATCAACTGCTCGCCTCTCAGTACATGGTCAAACGCTCTACCAACTAGTGCTAAAAGTATGTCCCTTCTACCGTCTCACCCTTCTGTGCATCATATTCTCTTGGTAAATGGTAAATGGTCACAGTTTCACCTTCAAGGCACTCAAAACGCTTTCATCAAAGAACCACTCACCCATTCACACACACATTCACACACCAGTGTACACAGACACTAGGGATGTGGGAGGTTAAGTGTTTTGCCCAAGGACACAACGACAGTATTCATTTGTGGGAGCTGGAATCACACCGCCAACCCATGGGTCAGTGGATCTGACCGCTCGACTTATCTTGAGAGCAGGATTCGAACTGACAACCTTCAGATCAGTGGACAAACGCTCTGAGCTACTGTCGTCTCTTGGTGATTTATCTCTCAGTTAGGCTGTATCTGATATTTCTCAGGCTGTGCTCATGTAAGAACCTGTAAATATCTATATGTCATGTGGCAATAATAAAAATAATGTTACTTTTATACGATGGCAGATGGGTAAAAAAACTGCAAAAAGGTTTATGTTAATTATTATCACTTCACTTAATTCGGTGTACAGTGGTCCCTTGTTTATCGTGGGAGTCATGTTCTAAAAATAACCCGCGAAAGGCGAAATTCGCAAAGTAGTCAGGTTTATTTTTTACAATTATTATATATGTTTTGCAGCTGTAAAACCCCTCTCCACACACTTTATATACTTTTCTCAGACAGACATTAACATTTTCTCCCGTCTCTCTTGTTTAAACTCTCTCAAAGTTCAAACCTTCGTCGGTGCAGAACGTTTCATCGACATTGTGAATTTTGTCGGGGAGAAAACTTGCAAACATACAGCACTTAAGAGTCACACTGCGATCCAACATTCATGTAACTTTGTCTGACACATTCTGTACTGTACAGGAGACACGGAGGAGACTGATGGACGATGGTCTACAGTCCCTCAGCCAATCAGGACACAGGACACAATGGTCTACACTCCCTCAGCCAATCAGGACGCAGAACACAATGGTCTACAGTCCCTCAGCCAATCAGGACGCAGAACACAACGCACGATCATACAATGTAAAAAAAAAACAGGCAAAATTGCACCAAAAAAATGCGTGCAACAGCGGGGCCACAAAAGGTGAACCACGATAAACCGAGGCACCACTGTATCAAATACTCGTATCTTTGGGCCTTTGGGAGTGTAGCATTTCTTCCCCTACAGCTTTTTTTTTTTTTTAAATGTGCTGCTTCCTCAAACTCAGAATACACTTTTTTCTTCCAGCACCATTTTGTTTTTATTTACCGAGCCCAGCTGTGAAATTGCAGGTTGGAGGTTGCACACCTTTAGAAATCCAGCTTGCTTGGTACAGCGAGGACAGTATAGGTTAACCCTGTGCAGTCCTCTTGGGAGATAGCCTACAAGATGGTGGCATAAACAAACATGATTTAGCTGGGTATTATTCTGCAGAGGTCTCACAGAGCGCGACCGGCTGCTCGTGTCAATTGTCCCCTCAGGTCCAGTGGAACAGGGAAGCAGCTGTGAGTTTACCAAAGGAAAACGTGTACAATTTAACATCCTCCCTTCTTATCAAGCTAACATCTGCTTCCTGAGATCTACAAACTCTTCTCAAGTCAATGGGAGAAGCTTAGCCAATACACCGCACTGTCCAAAAGTCATTTAAGTTAAGCGCCAATCTTTTTCTTGAAGCCGCTGTATCTACTTTCTATCTTATTTTTTGTTCTAAAAAAACGTCAAAAACAGAAGTAGTTCATTTTAAACAGTTTGCAGCAGTCCAAAATTATTCCTCGCTTACCTTATGCATTTAGAACGTCGTAATTATTCAGTTTATAGAGCAGAGTTTTGCCATTACAGTAGGACAACTAGCAAGCTAACTGCACATTTCCTGATTCTCGGACAGTAAAATGCGGTATAATTAGGTGCCGACAGCGCGCAGTGCACTTATTTTGACCTCAGGAGCTGCTTTTTTGTTCTGTGACAGACAATAAATCAGGTAAGATTAAAGGTCCAACTTAGACTAAATTGACTCTTGTGAGGTTTAAGTCATGTTATAATGTCGTTTCCTCCTCAAAAACATACCCCGAGTTGCGTTTAGTTTCATTTTTACATGTTTGAGTAACCCTGCATTATTAGTCTGTCTACATCTCCGAAGCTGAAAACGCTCTGTTCCACCTTGTGATGTCATGAAGTGGTAGTTTTCAAGTTAACAGCTACTTTTACCTTTAAAGTTCAGTAGAAATTGCCAATTCTAGGGCTGGAATTATTGAAATGATTCTAGCGAACGGTGTATTTCGTTTAAAAACACAAAGGAGCACTTCCTGTATTACCTCATGATGACATCACAAGGTGGAACAGAGTGTTTTCTGTTTGAGAGAAGAACTTAGGGTTTGTGTGAATGAAACAAAACACAACTCCAGGTAAATTTATGATGAGGAAACATTATAACATAGATCAGGAAATAGCGTAATATGGGGCCTTTAAGGTTTTATTGAAGCCTCATGAGGGAAATTCATTCTTTGCATTTGACGGATTCTCGGGCGAACTGTCAGGAGCGTTGAGCTGTTGCAGTAAAGCGTTCAGTGACAGACAATTGTTGCTCAAATAGATGGGAACAATCGGGTAACAGGCCATTTAACAACATTGCGTCACAGCTGTAGTAGTTAATCTATCTACACTCGTATGACTAAAAACACATAGAGGATGTTCGCGGTGTTCTCGATAAGCCATTGTTGACACGGTAACCTGGACGTAGCGCGGATGTAAGATACGACTAACTATTCGATGACCACTTCATGTGCACAATGGGTAAAGACCTGGAAATGGGAATTACTATTTTGTTCCAGGAAGGATGTGTCTATTGTTTTGGGAACTCTAGGAAAAAGCCATTCATAACTTTAATACGACACTTATGGATCATTACTTCCATTTCCTGATAGTGAGGGTAAGTTATTCCATGGAGAGACTCAGTTTGTTTGGTGTCTGTGGTCAATATGAAGTATGTATAGAGTTTGTAAAAGAGGAGGAACCATGGATGCAACTTAATCCACTTAAACATGTTTTCTCATGCCTTTTTGATTAACATAATATTTGTAAGTGCAAACAGACGATGGGTTTTGTCTATCTCTATAGGGTTATTAGCTCAGGTTTTATCTCTGAAGAACCCAGTTTGGGCCACAGTTAATTGCTGCTACCCAAAATGAACAAACCAATTTAAAAAAAAAGTCAAATTTCAATAAAAAAAAAATCAAAAAGCCCAGAGTGCCACTTCTGACCCCTATATAGAGACACCTAGTGGACGAATATTGAACTAAAATGAGATCAGCAGAGAACAACAGGAACCTGTTGTGCTGGAAAACTACTAAAAACAAAGTATTCTTCTCAGCAAACCAGTGGTTGATAAAATTGTGGGGGGTTTTTGTTCATCTTTTTAGTAATAGCTTGCAGAATGTCTAGAAGTATGTTTTATATTCTTTTTGGATAAATTAGAGCCCAATGGGTCAAATTTGGCCCTGATCCTAAATTAGGGAATAAAGGGTTCAAATTGAAAAAGTGGATATTTCAGTGTTTAGTGAACTTATAGCAGTAATTTAACGCAATGTTCATAATTTTCCAAAGAAGAAAAGGGTTCTTGGGTTCTCCAGGGTTAAAATCAAGAAGTCTATCTGGAAGCCAATCTTCTCTCAGAAAAAGCATGTGGTTTGGAGCAGAGTTGAGATTTTGGAGGAAGAAATTTGACTCTTTCTGGTCGTGTTAACACCATTCTTCGGTGGAAGCTGGAATCGCACCGTCACCCTGTGGGTCAGTGGATCTGCTCTATCGATGATGTTTATGACGAGAACGGGATTCGAAACCTGCCGACTTTCCAATCAGTGGACAAACGCTCTACCAACTGAGCTACTGGTCTGAGCTAATGTTTAGGACATGTATATTGAATGCCAGTGCAATCTGATTTTTTTTTTTTATCATACAGCCAGGTTTGCATATTCTCCATTAATGAGGCACATTTAGAGAGTGCTGGGTTGGCTTTGAGCGTATGTTATAACCAAAAAGACCAACTGTGTACCATTCCAACCAAATATTTGAGTTAAAAAACGTCATAGCTTCGACTTCTATAAACAAGTCTAAATGGGTAACAGTTTTGTATACAGCAGACAGAGATACAGGACTGCATTTACTGTAATAAACATGGTAGTTTCAACATATGACGTCTATGTTGAAGTGTTTCTATGGTCACTATGGGGTTTTAAACGTCTTGAACAATGTAGTTGCATGAATTGTGATTTTTTGTGTGTGTTCTGTGCTGTTTTCCCTCCTCCCTTCTGTGTCTTGTCTGGAGCTGGGCGGAGATTCTGGCACCACCCACGACACACCTGCAGCTGATCTGCATTCAGGCCTCAGCCTCTGGAGGACAAAGTGGCTGAGGATCGTTGGAGAGGCTGCCAGATCGTCTCGTCGTCTTCCTGTGTTTCTTCGGGTCATCCTTCATGTCATCTTTCTTGTGTATCCTCCGTGATCCTGCTCTTTGGAACTACCCTGCACCTCCAACCCAGAGCTTTCCACAACTGGTATGAACACCCCAACCTCTGAACCCAGTATCCACAACCTCCTCGAAGACTCCAGCTCACGACTCTCCTCTCAACTATCAGCTCCGTCAACCTGCATTTACTTTCCCATGTTTGTGAATACACTTTGTCATACCCGAGTTTGAATCTTCGGTCCCCCCGGTCGCTACGATAGAATTTCAATTTCAATGGCAACTTTCAGCTTGCAGTGGACATTTTGAGGACTTCCATTTTTTGTCATGATGAAATATAAACTGCTATAGGAAGATAATACAAGAATCACATTTCAGAACATGTTTGTACAGGTCAAAAAAAAAAATCCTAAATCCTGCTAGCTACCGGACGTGAGCATGAGCGTGCTTCAGGCCCCATTCACTTTCTATTGAAAAACTGCCGTCCTCTCTCTGTGACTGCTGCTGTCAGGCTTGTCATTTTGATCTAAAAATCTTCATATTAATCCACATCCTGGTGATATGATAGGAACAGAAAAAGATATGAACATTAATAATAGCCCAATGAGGCGCCTAGCAACAGGTGACGGATAATACTCGTGGTCAGAATCCCAAATGTAGAACTCGTCTCCAAATTCACCCCATAACTGCTTGAGCCTCGATGAGCTTCATTTGGCTGGAACCGAGCTCTATGGTCACACTCGCTTAGTCCTCTTCTTTATACTGTCTATGCTTTGTGAACATCAGCCCGCTGTACATTTTAATGATAAATTGACGGTAAGTACATCAATCAACACTGCTATTACAACATATCACGCTCAATTTACACCAAACCAATTCTTGCATTTCCATTTCTTTCAGTACGCGCTCAACATTTCAGAGACAAATCCAGTGTCTTTGATGAATGACTGCGTTTTGCACCCAGCACGTCGTCCCACAGGAGGTAAATGAAGGCTTCAGTCACATTAGTAACTATTTTGCCCTCGTCTCGCTCACATCACATACAGATGTTGGGGGATCTGTGTAGTACTGCTCCTCTTGAACTCTGAGCTGGGGTTAAGTGCGGCCACTAGAAACAGCTGCAACGCATTTTACTCTTCACCTACGAACCTCTGCCCTCTGGAGCTCGGTGCGCTGGTCACACACTGGAATATCATCGACTAACACTACATCCTGGTTACGTAGAGCTAAGGCAAAGGCCACTGACAGTTCTGGATACTGTTGTCTCTCTTTTTTTTTTTTTTAAGTTACTACTCCTAATATGTTCAAATGTTAAATATGCTAATATTAAAGGAGCTGTACTGATTTCATTCATTTAATAACTCATATATACATAGATGGATAAAGCAGCTGTAGGGTCAAAATTACACTGCTGTCTAACATTTTAAAGTGTTTTTATTGTCCGCAAATTAAGGAATAACAATGGTGTGCTGTTAGCATGCTAGTTGCTGTTAACAGTGACGTGACAGCAACACTGAAGGCTGAGAAAAGCACTTATAAACTCATAGAGGTGAGTAATTACAATGCTAGAAATGAGCGAGGAAAGTGATCCCAAACTTTGGACTGATACTTTAAAATGAGCTAGTTGTGTTTTTCAGGTTTTTTTAAGACATCAAGAATTTTTTTTTGCGTTACTGGTTATTTGAGATATTCACAAACTAGTTTCTTTCTTCTTCTTTTTATTTTTTATTATTTTTTTTATTGGGAGTAAACACAGGCTTTTTCATTCATCCCTTAACAGTCCCCCTTTGTAAAATATGAAGACCATTTTTGTGTGTCTATTCTCTCCAACTAGATTGTATCTTTTATACAAAAACATTACATTTACAAAAAAAAAATAAAAAATAATAATCCACTAGTTTTAGTTCACTCCATCTGCTCTTAAATTTGGCTACGGTTTCATCAGTTGGCTCTGGCATGTGCTCATTTTTACTAATTAAAGAGAAGAGGAGGTTGAGATGCCAAAAATCAAAATGGATAAATTCTAAAACAAACCAAAAAATAAATAAATTAATTAAAAAAAAAAAAAAAAAAAAAAAAAACAGCAGTTCTTAACTTCTTTTTGTTTCCATTTGCCACAAGCCACAATGTTTTTAGTAATAGCCAGAAAATGGTAGAATAGCCAAAAAATTTACTCACGCTACTTCATAATAATATTACTCAAGTAAAAGAAGTACAGAGTTCAAGAAATGACTCAAGTTAAGCCTGCCCCACACTACAGGATCATTTTCCTCATTTTGTCCCTGTTTTTACGATTTCATAAAGTTGTAAAGTTAGACATCAGCATTCTCATCCATTTTATCCATTAGAACTTGCCCCATACAAATAATGACACCCAGTCCCACAAAACGACGCTATTAACACAGTTTTTACATCAGAGTGAACACGATTCTACTTCCTGTAATTTATCTCCAGGTTTCCGTGCGTTAAATCATTTGTCTGAACTATTACACAATAACACCGTTCTGACCTGCATCTAAAGTAGAAGTGTAATCCTCTGATCTTTGGAGCATTTTAGAGTCTCAAAGTGCAATTTTGTTCTAGACAGATAACAGCTACTATTCTGTTTGCTAGCTTTGTCAGTTTACAACTTATTTACAGCTTGTAGTGTACCGACTCTTCTCTGTAGTCTTCGCGCTCGGAGCATTAAAATCTCAGACGATTCTCCTCGTGCCTGTGCGCTTTTTGTTGCAGGTTTAAAAATCATTTAAGACTGAAAAATCCTGTAGCGTGAAAAAAAATATATAAAAAGGCTATAAATGTAAAAAAAATATCTGGGAAAGTACTACTGAAGTAAAAGAATTCTGTTGGGACATAACATCTGATTTATATTTTGAAGTTAATGTAAATGGACAAAGTAATATCATATCTGAAGGAGCAGGAAATACAAATGTCATCATTCATATTGTCAACTTTTGTACAACTTTTATCGCTTGTAGAGTTACTCACAGTGGGAAGAGTAACCTATATTTTACTCAAGTACGAGTACCGCTACTTCAGTAAAAGATATTACTCAAGTAGGAGTAAACGTGCTGCTAGAAAAGTACTCTTAAAAGCACAGTTTCTTTAAAAAGTTACTTAAGTAAATGTAACAACTACTACTTACCACCTCTGGTAATAGTTTTCGCACCTATGCTGTTTATCTTACCCAGCTGATAAGTCCCCCTTTGTAAGATGAGAATACTTTTTTTGAAGCACCAAATTTTGCTCCTCTGCCCCCTATGGCGCTCACACACTGAACCATCCTGCCCATAACCCTGAGTTTAGTGATGGGGAAGTGGTTATGAATGAACTTGTCTGTATAGAGCAGGCAGAGGAGGGGGGTAAACGAGCCATGCAACAATGACACTTAACAAAATGTCGCCGCCAATTCAAAAGCATCTAAATCCTTCCTCTTGGGTAGGCCACTGCTGTGCTATTATCTGCGCTCCACAGAAAATCCCTCTAAATGGAGTCTCTCTGAACATGAACCACGCGGGCTATTCACTGGCCGGTCTGACTGGAGCCTGCTAAAACCACTCCGGGAAATTATTAGTGCGATGTGTTAAATCTGTCAGTGTAAACAATGGAGCGCTGGTGAGTGGTGCGGTCAAAGAGGGAAAAAGGTAAAACTAAAGCGGATAAGGCAACGGGACGGGACTTGGTGAGGATATTGAAAACAAAAAAAGTTAAAGAAGTATGTTGTGCTTTTTCAGGTGTTTTGTACTGCTGCAGATCATGAATACTTAAAGGGCCCATATTACGAACATTTTCTGATATGATATAATGTTGTTTCCTTGTCAAAAACGTACCTGGACACACAAACCCTGCATATTTAGGTGTTAGAAAATCTTCTCTCAAACAAAAAAACACTCTGTTCCACCTTGTGATGTAATCATGAGGTAATACAGGAAGTGCTCCACTGTGTTTTTAAACTCCACACACCTTCACTAGAATCATTTGGATCATTTCAGTCGTGGAATTGTCACTCTCTACTGAAACTAGAGGTAAAAAGTAGCTGTTAACTTGAAAACTACCACTTCATGACATCACAAGGTGGAACAGAGCGTTTTGAGCTAATAAAGGGTTACTCAAACGTGTGCGAATGAAACAAAACACAACTCTAGGTGTGTTTTTGAGGAGGAAACGACATTATAACATGACTTAAACCTCACAACACTCAGTTTTGTCTAATGTTGGACCTTTAATCTTACAATACCTGATTTACTGTCTGTCACAGAACAAAAAAGCAGCTGCTAAGGTCAAAATAAGTCCAGTATGTGCTGTCGGCATCTAATTATAAAGCATTTTACTGTCCGAGAATCAGGAAGTGTGCAGTTAGCATGCTGGTTGTTACTGTGACGGCAAAACTCTGCTCTATAAACTGAATAATTAGAATGTTTGGAATGCATAAGGTAAGTGAGGAATAACTTTGGACTTCTGCAAAGCATTTAACATAAACTCGATCTGTTTTTACACATTTTTAGCACAAAAAAATGACACGGTTTAAAGCTCACAAGTCAATTTTGCGTATTATAGGACCTTTAGTGCAGATGGAGGGCAGCTAAAATGAATATTAAATTAAAGTTCTGTTGTAATGCAGTGAGTTCTTGGGTTTAGTCACTAATGTAAATGATCAGGTTCAACGTTTGTGAATGTACCTTTTGGATATTTCACGGCAAAGTTCAGCGTAATCAGTCGGGAAAACTGACATTATGATATCATCACATACTAAAAAAAACACTAATTGAACTATAACATACCTGTAAGTAGATCATGATTTTACATTGTGTTAACTGTAATCGACACTAGTGAACTAAAAGGACCTCATGACAGAACCAGGTCCGTTCACTTCCTGTGCAAAACTGCAGAACTGATTGGCCCCACCATATCAAGCAGTGGCTTAATTAGATTATAATTATATATTTTGATATTTGAAGTGGCTATGTGACATTTCCGAACACTACATTCTTGACTCGGACTGTACATTTTTCAAATAAGTCCAGCTAAGGGGTGGAGATAGGGGTATAGGTGAAAGTCTGGGATAGTCAAACATAAATGAATCAACCAAAATCCAACAGTGTGTTAATGATGAGAGAATATTATAACTAAAATACTCGTTTGTATTGGTTTTACCTAATATGTCCCTTAAAAGTAAGAACAAACCAGCAGTATATTTTATGTCTGCTGCTCAACCTTTCCTGGATGGCCACCTGACCTAGTCCCCGGCCTGTGTTCCTCAAAAACAAGTTTGACCTTGCCCTCGTCATCATTTCTGACCAAAAGGGGGATGGTTTAGTGCTGTGATATTCTAAAGAAGAGAAAATCAAAATGGCAGCTGCATCTGGTGAATATTTTGGTACAGTTTTTTTTGTCCATCCATCCATTTTCTTCCGCTTATCCGGGGCCGGGTCGCAGGGGCAGCAGTCTGAGCAGGGACTCCCAGACTTCCCTCACCCCAGACATGTCCTCCAGCTCCTCCGGTGGGACCCCAAGGCGTTCCCAGACCAGCCGAGAGACATAGACCCTCAAGAACCAGGACATGACTATTATTATTTTATTTTTTTTCTACTGGATTGAATGCCACTGAGTACAAAGTAGTGGTCCAAGAAATTATTCTAGTAAGAGTTAAAAAAAAAAAAAATATATTACGGAAAATTACTACTCAAGTAAGAGAAACTTAACTTGTCAAGAGGTAACATCTGATTTATAATTTGGTGTTTAGGTAAATATAAGGACAAAACATTACATAATGCACAAAATCAGGTATTTTCAAAGGATAGACACAAAAAAAAAAAAAACAAAATCATATCTGAAGGAGCCGTGCAAGAAACGCAAATGTGCAAATCATTTCATATTGTCGACACAAAACTTTTGTCACTTATAGACTCACAGTGTGAAGAGTCACCAAAACTATTACTCAGGCGGGAGTAAATGCTGCTAGAAAAGTAATAGGACAAGTTACTCAAGTTGACAAAATGTTACTCAAGTAAATGTAACTATCCGTCTTTGGTGATAGTTTTTGCACCTGTTACTTGTGCCCTGTCCCTCTTTGTGAGATAAGAATACTTGTTTTGAAGAGGAAATCCAAATGGCAGCTGCATCCGGTGAATCTCGTGGTACCATTTTTGCTATTCATGAACAAGTGCACAGGTTTTTCCTACTGGATTTGAAAGCCACTTTGAGTGCTCCAAGAGACGCCAGAACAAATTCCCTGTCAGAAGACTCAACTTAACTACCCTGAGTATTTTTTTTGTGTGTGTGTTTTTTCACCAGATGCCCATCCACAACTACCCACCTACTGCACTGATATTGAAGAGTTAAATGTGAACTCTTGCCATCAACAAAATGAAACGAGAGTGAACAGTTTGGTTTGACCCTTGACGGCTGATTTACCGATTGCTCAATTCGCCACCCAACTTTAAATATATTTGTAGAGGAATAAACTTTAAGAATTTAACAACAAATTGACCGAATAAGCCAATTTTCATTCTTTAAAATCGACATTGCCAATTCTAAACCCAATCCGAAACCCCACTACATGAGTAAACCAATTCCATTTTCTTAATCATCTCGAGTACTTTTCCTTTTAAACTCATTCCCCCTCTGTGACCTTGTTGTAAAAACCTTGTTTTCGGCTGCTCCACATCGCTGGCGTTTTTTCAAAGCTACGCTAACTGCCCAGATGAGTCGATCCTTAAGCAATCTAAGCAAAACTGGCCTGTCTCTGAAGTACCATCAAGAGGCCGCGGCGCGTTTGTGAGCATGCCCAAAATGAAAGGCTTCGCCCTCCCCCCCTCCTCCTCTCTCTCCTCTCGCTCCTTGCCTCCCCCACTCCTCTCTTTTCCCTCTACTCTCGGCCCAATCTGTCTGCACAACGAACAGCGGTGTAGCGAAGGAGTGGAAGATCAATGCTTCGCTCCTGCCAGTTCACGCTAAGAAATCGTCTTCTTTCAGTGCAATCCGAACAAGTGTTTTGGAGTGATGTACGGCCCTCTCCGCTCCTCTGCAGGTGTTTAAGCATGTGTTTTCCTTTATTTGTTTTCATCCCGTGCTTTGGGCAATTACTGTCTGCCACGAAGGAGAAAATGATCCATTCCCTGCGCTTTAATGCCGTACACTGTGAAGTAGCGTCGAAGCCGAGTGTCACTTTTAAGATGTTTGGTCCTTGAGCTATGGACCATTCCGAGCGAAAAATCTCTACCGGCTCCACGTGGTAATAAAACCAGTGCTGCAAATTGAACATTAGACTCTGGCTCAGCTGTCACACATCACCGTAGGAACAAGAGCTAACAATTTGGGACACTCTGCGCCGCACTTAAGACCTGCCCGAAGCACTGCAGACTCTGATGGTACATGGGAAGACAAGCTAGCCAGGTTTAAACGCCGCCATCCCTTTAAAATACATGGGGTTGGTATATATTGATATCATGTAGCCAAAATATCTGTTAGCATGTTTGTCACTGATCTTGCAAGTTATAAATTGCACTTTTTAGACCTCCACCATAGCCTGTTGCGTTTGCTGAGAATGCATTTTGATTCTTATTTTTGGCGCACAGATCTTACAGAATTAGATTACATTTTGCAGTCTATTTTAAAATGTTTGAATCCCATTGATTTTAACGAGGGTTTTTTTTTAAACTCCTGACGAAGCTTGTTTTTGAGTAAACTACTTGGAAATTAAAACCAGAAATGTTTATTTTTTAGGAGAATTAATTGTATGGTAGAGGTGCAACTATATGATTACTTTAGTAGCCATCTCGTCAGCATTTATTTTTGCTGTTAGACAAGTCGAACAAATAGAAAGCTTCTAGAAAGTCACAAATAGTGTTAATGGATGAAAATGTAAATGTCCCTGATCTGATGATCTTTAAAGTCGACTATAGGCCTAGAACTAATGGACTAAGTGAGTGTGACGTCACCCACGGCGTTCGGCTCCAGTCAAATGAAGTTCATCGAGTTTAGAGCAGGTATAACGGCCGAATTGGAGTTGCATATTAGGAATTCCGACTGCGAGTATCATAGCAACCAAAGAGCCAATCAGGAACGGGGTTGGAGAAGGTAACCGCACCGCTGGTTTAGCAGGGAGCGGGCGCTTAGCAACACTGTCAATCAAACCTTTCTAATTTGGAGGTAAGTTCCATATTTGGAATTCCAACTGTGAGTATCATAGCAACCAAAGAGCCAATCGCTTAGCAACGCTGTCAATCAAACCTGTTGCTAACGCTGGAAAGAAGACGCCTGATTTGTCTGTTATTAACGTTCATATCTTGAGTTACGGACACAATAGTGAAATAAAAACCCCAGGATTATGTAGAGCGGGTTAATACGAACATTTTAAGACGAGTCTGACAGCAGCAGTTACAGAGCGAGCGGCGAAAGTTTTCTAATGTAAAGTGAATTGAAGCCAGAGTCGATTACAAGTGATTACAGTGATCACTTCCTATTGAGAATGTGTATGTTAGCAGGTTAGCTATGTCCATTTATACATACAGTCAATGGTTATAGTACATCGAAACTAAAATTATTGTAGTCTTCTGGTGTAAGGAAACGCACCAAATTTATTCTAGTTGTTTATTTCTGAACACAAGAGCTACTGTCGGCCGTATCTCACGCCCAAAACAAGAGCAACAGCATCTCAACTCACTAGAGCCCGTCTTCAAAACAGACCAGGAACTGAAAAACAGATCCTCACATCAACTTTTCGGCACAGCAAACAAGTATAACGCACAAAAACACACATTAACAACACAAAAGGTGCCAACTCTGAACTGAACACTAAATATGAAATCATTACAGTATCAAAAAAAAAAGCTAAAATATGTAGATTAAAGGTTTAGGTTCTAGTAATAATATCTATTAAAGGAGGATACAATATAGATATGGTGTTTTTCTTAATTAAATGTTGATTTTTGGTAAGTCAAAGCAATACACGTGAATATAAAATGCTGTGTATTATGAAAAGTGACGTTTAAAGCTACCACCTGCAATAATACTCTTCTTCGTTGTATTCTCACACTTCACCACTAGAGGCCATCTACGTTACTACTGTCCACATCTGCCATCTACTGATAAAAAAATCATAGAAAATATTTACAAATAAATTATGTTATTAATAAATAGTTTTCGTGTTTCATATTCGTCTTCACATCTTTTGGGTTTAGACTCTGTATAGTCTCGGTAACTATTACAATTATCTTAATAGTCGACTAGTCCCAATTACTCCAGTTAATCGTTACGGCCTTTATAAGATTCGACATCGCAGGAGCTGATGGTGGTTGATTTTCATATTCTAGATGTGATGGTGTCATGCTCCCAGACGAGGGGCAAGAACCAGATTTTCCTATTAATTACATTGTACTTTCCAATGAAATATCCAAAAGGTAAATACAGTTGTCCCTCACTATATCGCGATTCATCTTCTCTTCGGTTTTCGCTGTTTTGCAGATTTTTTGGGTGCAGTTTTTCATGCTTTTTTACATCGTATGAACGTGCATTGTGTTCTGCGTCCTGATTGGCTGAGGGACTGTAGACCATTGTGTTCTGCGTCCTGATTGGCTGAGGGACTGTAGACCATTGTGTTCTGCGTCCTGATTGGCTGAGGGACTGTAGACCATTGTGTTCTGCGTCCTGGTTGGCTAAGGGACTGTAGACCATTGTGTTCTGCGTCCTGATTGGCTGAGGGACTGTAGACCATTGTGTTCTGCGTCCTGATTGGCTGAGGGACTGTAGACCATTGTGTTCTGCGTCCTGATTGGCTGAGGGACTGTAGACCATTGTCCATCAGTCTCCTCCGTGTCTCCTGCACAGTACAGAATGTGTCAGACAAATTAACAGAAATGTTGGATCGACACTACAGTGGAGCAGCACCAGGACAAGAGGCATGATCAGAGGAACTATGAAATACACCTGAGTCACTTTTAATCAATTAAACAAGAGCGAAATGTGAGAAAATGTTAATGCCTGTGTGAGAAAAGTGTATAAAGTGTGTGGTGAGGAGTTTTACAGCTGCAAAACCTATAGAATCATTGTAAAAAAAAAATAAAGCTGATACTTCACGGATTTCGTGTATTGCGGGTTATTTTTAGAACGTAAGTCTGACGATAAACGAGGGACCAGTGTAATTCAAATGTAGAACCTGATCATTTTTTCAGTCACTCGACACTAGAAGTTGCTGTACAGTATTACAAGAAAAATCTGTTTGCATTAAGTATTATTGGCCTATAGAATGTCGTGGTGTGGTCTCAAACCCAGCCACTATAGTCTTTACCATTTCCTTTATACTGGGGCGGCAGTGGCTCAGTTGGTAGAGCGGCCAAATCCACTGATCCACAGGTTGGCAGTGTGATTCCAGCTCCCACAGATGTATACTGTCATTGTGTCCATGGGCAAGACACCCAATGCGTGTAAGAATGTGTGATGTAAAGAGCTTTGAAAGTGGAAAAGCGCTACATAAAAATCTGACCATTTACCATAGCACCTTGAGCGATAATCAAAACAGACTCTAAAGGAATCCATATTAGCAGTGCTACAGAATGAGCATTATTGCCGCACATTGCCGTAGAAACAAGAGCCAATCATTTGGACCATTCTGCCGCAGCGCACTTAAAGCCAGGCTGCCAGCTCGCCACTTCACACAGAAACTTGATTCTAATACTTGATCTAAACCAAGCAATGGGGCCCTAATATGACAATTACACTGTGTGCCCTTGCCAAAAGCCCTCACAGCTAATGACTAGCGATGGTGGCTAATCACATCCTCATGCAGGGATCAGGGCTGGGCTCAAGGGACATCCAACCTGCCAGCGCAATTACCTTCCGCAATTACAGACAAGCGTTTTTCAGGACACTTCAGAGCAGAGAGGAGGAGGGGAAAAAAATGAAAACATGGCGTCTGGTGCGGCGCGTGTCATTGGAAATACAGCGGTTTATAGGTCAAATGCAGGACAGAGGATCGGGTTCAACAGTCTTGCTCTAGTATTACAGCCGCCGTGAATCCATTTTCACAAGTGCGTCGGCTGGTGAAGTGACTAACTGGTTTGACAAAGCTTTCAAGTGGAGAGTTGCACAGGTATTGCAGTGCGTGCTTTTGAATTGAGGCTTTGACACAGTCGGGGAGACTTGTTGTGCCTTTGAGCAAGTTAAAAAGATGAATCGGCGAGGTGACAGAATGGGCTGTGACACTCTGATGACATTTTTACAGGTTAAATGTGCTATATAGTTTTAGATTAAATGTGATTTCTTTCATTTCTCATAGTCATGCATTTTGAATATAGACTCATAGTGTAAGTATATGTGTATGCAAGGTCTCATTACATCAGAATTGTGTTTCGTACAGAAAGAGATGCATCAGGCTTGAATGCTAAAATATCTATGTGCACATAATTTAAAAAAGAAAAAGAGTGACAGTATATTTAAATCATTTAAAGGGTTATAATTTTTCCTCAGCTAATTAGCATAAAGTGACTTTAGTGCTTGACTCAGCTGATAGTGGACACATGTAAACTCTCTGTGCACGTGGTATTTTGAACATACAGATATTTTTACATATTTTTTTGTATCATTGTTAATTATATAAAAAAAGTATCTAATTTATCCATTCATTAGTTTTTATATTGGCAAAATGCTTGAATTTTCAGGCCAAGGGGAACCATTTTTGGAAGTGTTCAATTATTTTGTTTTTTTAAAAAGTGGTGTTTTTATTTTTTTTTTAATGTTTTTTGTTTTTTTTTTTCATATATATAATAACATATAAAATAAAAAAATATATATATAATTAAATAAAAAATAAATACCTACATTTCCCAGCCGCATAGCATAACTTTAAGTGCCCATATTACACTATTTTAGATCTATGTTATAATGTTGTTTCCTCACCACAAACAGACCTGGAGTTGTGTTTTGTTTCATTCACATGTTTAACACACAAACCTGCAGATTTAGGCTGGGCTCTTCTCTCAAACTGAAAACACTCTGTCCCACCTTGTGATGTCATCATGTGGTGATACAGGACTCATACAACTCCATGCACCTTCACTAGAATCATTTGGATCATTTCAGCCCTGGAATTGCCAATAGTTAGTGAATAAAAGATAAAAGGTTGAGGTAACCTGAAAACTACCACTTCATGACATCACAAGGTGGAACAGAGCATTTTGAACTTTGGAACAAAACACAACTCCAGGTCTGTTTGTGATGAGGTAACATTATAACATGGTTTAACGCTCACATGAATCAATTTTGCGTAGTATAAGACCTTTATAATAACATTCTTTCAATCACAAAAGTAGATAAGACTAATGTACATACGGTATTTCAAAATGACCACTGTTTGATGTAAACTTTTCTAACTATGTAACTTGTGCCTGAGAAGATGCTTGAAATATTACACAGCATTGCATAACTGGCATTAAACCTGATGTTTCTCCATGGAGACGAGCAGCTGAAAAGATATTCATAGCAAGAAGAGCAACTCAAATTTAATAAATGAAAGATAAATAAATGTAACAGATACTGTGGAACATTCCAGGCTAAGCAATAACATCACCATGGAGACAAACATGGCTGATCCTCCGCCATAGTGCAGCTTTAATGGGTAAATTTACTGTCCCGTAGTGGTAGTAAATGTTATATCCGTTTTGGGCGTATTTGGGTTTTAACGTTTATACGGCCATTTTGAGAACTCTTCACCTTTAGAAGACATGTATTTTGTTTTGAAATGATAACTGCCATGGCAACGGTGCTCATCCTCCGTCATTCTGAGATGCATGTTTGTATATGTTGTGTATGACGGTCGTCCATCTGGTGCAGAGACACATGTCTTTGGGAGGGGGCTGTTCTGGGATCAGCTGTGTCCCACATCTGTGATCCTGCTGCGCCTCGGGCTCCGGTTCAGTCAGTGTGTTAGTCATTTACTCCAATCACATACACATGTGAGCAGGAAGTGCAAGGAGGAGTGTCTCTGGCCATATGTCCACTCAGCTCCACTTATATATGCTTTTATAATTATGTATCAGTCAAGAGCTTATCCAATTCAGCTAAGGTAATACTGTACATGGTCGCAAGTACTGTATTTTTTGGGACTACAAGCCGCTACTTTTTTCTACATTTTAACCGCTACGGCTTATACATTTTTTTTTTTTTTTCCGTGGCGCCAAAAACATTTTGCCCAGCAACAGTCGACATAAAAGTGAAGAGTGGATGTTGCTCCTGAACCGTCTGTCTCCCACTGTCAGTGACTCATTTCTTACAGTGAAAAGACAGTGTCTGGTTTATCGCGGGGGGTTCGTATAAATGAAATCCGTGAAGTAGAAAACTTAATTTTTTTTACAATTATTCTATATGTTTTGCAGCTGCAGGTGTATTTCTCAGTTCCTCCAGGCGCCGCTGTAATGTCTCATAATGTTCTTTTTCCTGCAGTCACTGATCCACAAACTAAAGCATCCGCAGCAGGTTACAGCCCTTTTTGCTCCTTGTTAAAACTTATTCTGCTGTCGTTCTTATGTTATTTTCCTCCTTCTTTATGTGTTTCACATGTAAAATCTCTAAAGTCCCACGCACGTCCAGAGCGTCCTTTGTATTTGAGGCGTTTGTCTCAAATACAAAGGTGTCCAACGCGACTGTTTCAGAGTCACGCTGCAGCATCCAATATTTTGGTAAATTTGGCTGAAGCATTCTGTCCTGTACAGGAGACACGGCACCTCCTTTAGCCAATCAGGACACAGAACACGTACCTCCTTTAGCCAATCAGGACGCAGAAAACACACCTCCTTTAGCCAATCAGGATGCAGAACACGGCACCTCCTTAGCCAATCAGGACGCAGAACACAGCACCTCCTTTAGCCAATCAGGACACAGAAACACGGCACCTCCTTTAGCCAATCAGGACGCAGAAACACGCACCCTCCTTTAGCCAATCAGGACACAGAGAACACGGCGCCTCCTTTAGCCAATCAGGACACAGAACACGTCGCCTCCTTTAGCCAATCAGGACGCAGAACACGCACCTCCTTTAGCCAATCAGGACGCAGAACACGCATACACTGTAAAAAAAAAGCATGCAAAACTGCACAAGTGGTCCCTCGCAAATGAACGTTTTTTAGCTAATTTTTCATTTTACTACGTGGGATACCTGCAGCTTAAAATCCGGTGTGGCTTGTACAAGTTTTTCTTTCCAAAATTAAAGCATACGGCTTTTAATCAGGTGCGCTCTGTAGTCTGGAAAATAGTTTTCTTGAAATGGAGTGAAAAGAACGTTTAAAGCAGACCTATTCTAAAAAATGGACTTTTCAGAACTTTTAACCATGTTATCTTTGTTTCTCTTCATCCTTTACTCACCTGAAGTTGTATTTGGAGAGCTTTATGCACGTTGGCCCAATCTTTAATCACTTATTTTCAAGACGCCATTTTGTCGGTCAACTCCCGTTTTCACCTCCTTTTCCGTCCAATATCTTAATCCATGATACACGCAGGATTCGGCGTAGTCATTTTGGGACAAATGAACAGAAATGTGTTACTCTCTAGTGCGATCTGCAGCGAGCCATAGGAAGAACCAATGATGTTTACAGCGACATCTGCTCAGATTGGGCACCGCCGTTTTCTGACACAGAAGTCGGCTGAACTGTTTCTTTTATTAAGTCGTTTTAGATGAATATTGCGATTTAAAGCATCTAAATTATAACATAATGATCCACGGGTGTCATAGATTAAAACTATACAGCAGACACAAAGCTCACTATGTCTGCTTTAATAATCTGATAGCAGGTTGTAGAAGAAACTATATAATGTTCAACAATTTTAGCAAAAACGTTAAACCAATTGCAATGGAAAAAGTAGAGCCAAATTTACATTTTAAGTTTACATACACTATATAGTAAGACACATACGCTTTTTTTTCTCACTGCCCGACATGAAATCAGACTAAACTTTTCCTGTTTTGGGTCAATTAGGATTAACAAAATTATTTCTATTTGCTAAATGCCAGAATAATCAGAGAAGGATTTTATTTTAGACAGTTTTTCAAGACTTTCTTCAAAGTCAAAAGTAGGTCACAGTGGGAGGAGGGCTCTTTTTAAATGGCGCTCTTCGGTTTTAGAGAATCGAGTATTGAATAAATAGATAAGTAAATGCATTAAAAAATAGCATAAGGATTCAAATCTGTCCCAAAACTGACAATATCCATCTTAAATTGCTCATGAAGATGCACTCCAATCTTACTGAATACTTGCTTTGGACAATTTCAGTCTGTTCCAATATCTAACAGACGCAATGAGAAAGAGAAAAACTAAACCCAGATTAAACCATTTAAAGTTAAAACTCCATTTGTAACATGTCAATGAATAGTATCCATCCAACTCCTGACTAAGATCTCGTAGACTGAGCTGAGCGTTTAACTTGAATGCAGATCAAATCAATGCTTTATACAATTTCCTGCTGTTTTACTTTTTCAATTTAAGAGAAAGCTTAAAGGGGTATCATGGGGGGGATGAGGCAATTGGGTCCAAAAAACTCAAATCTTGTAGAGTGGCACTTTAAATCTCATAGTGCGTCTATAACAGCTTTTAGCACAGTTAATTATTTCCAAATCTTAAACAAATACATGCGGTACGGGTTACAATTGGATTTTAAAGTGCAAGTCAGGCCTCCAGAGAGTGCGACCGCTGCTCCTCTGTATCCATTTTTACAGTCTAATCAAATGACTGATAATGCTAGCAGTGTGTTCTCCGAGATGAGAGGAAATGCAGCATCTTACAGAGATAAGAAATCAGTTCCTGCTTTTTTTTTATTAGATTACACAGAGGGAGGGTCATTCTTCATAGGGGACTGAAACCAGGAAGTCAGTGTAAAAGGGGCAAAAAGTACAAGGATTTGGAGCAGGGGCGGCGCCAAGAGGGGGCAATAGCCTCCCCTAGAATGGTTGAAGCTCCCCCCTACCCATAGCTCCGACAAACAGTTTTGCCCCGTTTTCATAGCACATCAGGTTAAAGTCCTGGTAGTAAAACAGGTTAAAGTCCTGTATACAGGTTTGAGTCCTGTGACCCACCTTGGACTGGTGTAGTGGGCAGACGTGTCCCTACGTAGCTGGGTGAGTACAGCGCTTCCCTGGAGAGTTTTGGGTCCCTCAAAAATAATAAAAGCATGGGGTTAGAGTCCCCAACTGGTGCATAATAAAGGTTGTATTGTTACGGGTTAGAGTCCCCAACTGGTAATTAAAGGGTGTAATATTGTTAGGGGTTAGAGTCCCCGGTGAGGGTTACAGTCCCTCACGAAGAAAGGTTCCGTGTTCAGGTTAAAGTCCTGATAGTAAAACAGGTTAAAGTCCTGTATACAGGTTTGAAATTTTGAATTGTATTGTTTTGATTTGTGTGATTTCAGTGTCTTTCTTGTTCTGTTAAGCACTTTGAATTACCCTGTGTACGAATTGTGCTGTACAAATAAACTTGCCTTGCCACATCCAATTTAGTCAAAAGCGTTCAAACGGCAAGTACAGAGTTCAAAATGATACTACAATAAAAATAAAACATTAAAAATCCATATTACGTTTTTTATAAATCACTACAGGAGCTAACTACTTTTAAATTGGTTTAAAAAAAGCGACTCAAACATGGTCGGGGGAGGGGAGGGGGCTTGAGTCCTTAAAGTCTCTAAATGAACATGTTAAGTGAGCCCCGCCCCCTTGACAAACTTGGCCCCCCCCGTAGCTGCTCCAACCAAAAATATCTGGTGCTGCCCCTGATTTTTAGACACGATTCCCAAGGCAAGTATTAAAAAAAATAAAAATCCAGAGGAGAGTGAATTAGCATTAGTCAGGCCGATGGAGAACTTGGCTGTTAGATATTGTAGCCGGGCAGACTCGCCGTAGTCGCTTGCATCCATCTTAGGCGGGCCGAGATTCTGCCAGCTCAGCTTGTTCAGCGTTTTTTTACTTTTGATATTACATTCTGAACTCGTGGGTAGAGATCAAAAAGTGGAGCTCAGTCGGTGTATGGAGGGCAAAATGTAATACCGCGAACTTAAAACCTTTGAGGAGATTCTTGTCTAGTGATAATGTCGAGCAAAGGAGGATGCGCCGCACTTTTCACTGCAATACACTGTTGTTTTTCAAAATGAAATGTGGGTTTTTGGCAAGTTAAAGATAAACTGATGAATATAAAGTGCAGTGTAATTTTTCCCTTAGCTCTTTGGGGACCCTCTAAGTTTCTCCAACCAAAAACGTCCAGCGCTGCTCCTGCTTTAAAGCTACCACCTGTAATTAGACTGGCCTACCCTCCCCTGTTGTATTCTCACTCTTCACCAGTGGCGGAACGTAAAGTAAAAGTAGTTGAAGTACTGCACTTAAATACACATTTTAGGTATCTGTACGCAACTTAAGTACTTTTTAAAGTGGATGCTTTTTAATTTTACTCGACTCGATTTTTGAACTAGACTGAAAAGCAAAAGTTTTTTAATGTTTTTTTTTTTACTGCTGAGACGGCTGAGGGGTTTACTTTTAATACTTTTATAATTTGAACAAACAAAAATATACAAATAAAAAAGTTAGATTAAAAATGGTCAGTGTATTTGTTTCAGTTGAACAAAATTGAGCACAAATCTGTATCAAAATCATTACATTTGAAGCTTTCAAAAAATGCACACAACACTTTTACATTTTACTCTTTAAGTACATTTTTAAACAAGTACGTTCATACTTTTACTAAGTAGATTTTTCACGTGGTTCTATTACTTTTACTTGAGTGTTTATTTGCTCTGGTATCTGTACTTCTACTTAAGTACTTCTTAAGTAGAAGTACAGCACTGCACTTTACCAGTAGATGCTCCCTACGTTACTTCTGTCTGATTTTGCGCTTCGGCCACCTACTGGTGAAAATAAGTAGATGAAATAAAGTTACAGATGGCAGCTTTAACACAAGAATCTGCGTTAGGTCACACCTTTTTTCACCAAGTCTATTTAAATAACCATTTAGAGTTTTCTGTAAAAAAAAAAGACAATATCCTCTAATAGGGACGTTGGTAAATGGTCATTTTTATATCACACTTTTCCACTCACACATTCACACAGACACCGAGGGCGAGGTGGGTTAAGTGTCTTGCTCAAGGACACACCAGCAGTATTATTCAGATCTGGTCAGATTATTTGTGGACACTGCCGGGATTTGAACCGCAAACCTTTGGATCAGTGGACAAAGACTGTACCAACTGAGCTACTGTAGCCTCTCTATGGCAGCAGAGGTGTTGGAGTTGGAGTTGTCTGGATCGGGTTCAGGTCTTTTGTGCTTTATGACGTATATAATATCTTACTTCTCTTCCTGCAACGACACAAAACTTTACTTTGTGCTCAGCGTGACACAAAGTAAGTAGTAGCAGCGTTGGAATGGGGAAACAAACTACTCTTTCTGGGAAAACCTGCCACATTCCCCTCGTCTATCAATCTTTTTACGTAAACTTCTGTAACCTCAGGAAAAAAGTCGCTTTCTGGGCAATTGATGACGCACCCTCAGCCGGGGTCGCAGTTCAAAGGTCTCCACACCTCCAGGCTCTAATTTAAAACTCCGCTCGCTCGTTCGTCTTTCTCCACTTCTGAAGAACCAAAATCCCACTTTACCAAACATGTTAAACACAGGGCCGCATCAGGCGAGCGTCCCGTAACCTTTAAGGCGCCTCGTCCGTGTAATCAGCGGAGGATCAGGGGCGTGCTGATGCAGGAGAGTAGCCCGAGGATGGGTGGAGGTGGATGTATGTGTCTCTGTGGAGGAGGAGGAGGAGGGGGGGGGGGGGGGGGTGACCTCTGGGACCACAGCCTCTGGGACCACAGCCTCTGGACCTGCTCCGCTCTGACCCACACACATTAGAAAGTGCTGACAGGTGAGGTTTCACGAGGGTTGCGTTTCAGTGAAGGTGCAAGTTCAAGTCAGGTAGTCAGGAAGTTATAAAAGAGGCATATGCAAATTAGCTTTTCTTTTCCGGAGCTTTTAAAAAACGAGAGCTATCGTGCTTGTGTCTTGTATAGTTTTCTTTCAAAGGTCTTTTTTTTAGGGCAGTGAGATGTCAATGAAGTGTACAATACTTGTATTATATAACTTTTTTTTTCAAATAACATGACAAAATTAACAAAATTACCCCACCCACACACATAAAACAAACTACAGACCAGCTGCACCAAACAGAAATGAGACATACATACAATAATAGTGATGATAATAATAATGATGATAATAATAATAATAATAATAATAATAATAATAATAATAATAATAATAATAATAATAATAATAATAATAATAATAATAAATAAATAAATAAATAAATAAATAAATAAATAAATAAATAAAATAATAATAATAAATAAATAAATAAATAATAATAATATAATAATAAAATAATAATGGCAAAAAATATAAATAATAATAATTAAAAATAGTAGAATATATATATATATATATATTTTTTTTTTTTAAAGATGTGTAGTAATCCTAAATTATAATGGAGAGGGAGGGAGGAAGGGTGGGTTACTCTGCAGCAATAGTTGAAGGTTTCTCAAATAAATCTAAGAAAGAGCACCATAGTTTATAAAATGTGTTGCCTGACCCACGAACAGTATACCTAATTTTTTTTCCAAATCCATATAAGACCATTATTTATCCATTGTACATGGGAGGGAGGTGCAGAGTTTCCACTTAAATAAAATAGCTTGTCTAGTTAGGAGTTTGGTAAAAAAAAGGTTCCAGGGCCACACTCTGAAAATGGATGTGGTGTAATTTGATACTGCAGGACTTCAGACAGTCTGAAAAACAGAATGTCAGAAGTGAACAAACGCCGGACAAGACCAATACATGTGCAACAGTGTGCCAGGTGCGCTGCTGCATTTGACATCATTTGCATATTTTAAATCTCAATATTCAACTAAGACATATCCGGTGACGGTGTTAGAAAACTGCAGTGTTCAATGGGAGGAGAAGGTGTATGCTGGTGGAGGTGAAAACGTCAGTCGATCGGCAATATGGCGTCTTGAAAATAAGTGATTAAAGATGCCTCAAACATGAATCACTCCAAATACAACTTCAATAGTGTAAATGAGAAGAAAACAACTATAACATGGTTAAAATCTCTGAAAAGTCCATTTTGCAGAAGAGGTTAGCTGCTTTAACAATGACTTCCTCTCAACATTAGTTTATTCTGAGTTGTTTTTCATTCATGCATGTCTGAGTAATATTGTTGTCCTGCGTTTGAAGCTGTTCTCAGAAAATTATAGTGTTCACCTCCCGCCTTCCAACGCCTTCAGGCTTCTTCAGGGTTGTAATTCAGTGAAGTTCAACTCAGGTACTCAGAAAATCACAGCTTTATTAAGCAGACACATAATGCAAATGGAACTTTTATGAGTCAGATGTCAGAGGCTGAGTGAGGTCGAGCCTGGTGAGTGCTGGATGGGAGGCCGCTGCGTGTACCAGGTCCCACGGTGGGGCAGCAGCGGCTCTAGTGGAAACAGTTCTTGTTGTGTCCTTTGGCAAGACTTCACTGCACGAGAGTGTTGAGAGTAGCTGTAGTGCAGTAGCTAACCTGCTAGCCGCTACGTTCCAAAGAGGAAGTGATCATGGGCGTGCTGCTGGCTCCAAGTCACTTTACATGAGAAAACTGTGGCCCCTCTCCCCGTAAATGGTACTTTCAGGCTTGTCATTTGGTCGTATTGTTCGTATTAACCCACTCTACAAGATCCTGGTATTTTTATTTTGCTATTGTGTCTGTAAATCAAGTTATGAACATTAATAACAGGCAATCTGGCGTCTTCTTTCCCCGAGGTCGCTTCCACTAACAGGTTTGATTGACAGCGTTGCTATGCGATTGGCTCTTTGGTTGCTATGATACTCGTGGTCAGAATTCCAAATATGGAACTTAGCTCCAAATTGGCCCCGATACCTGCTCTAACCTCGATGAGCGTCATTTGACTGGAGCTAAACACTATGGGTGACGTCACACTCACTTAGTCCACTTCTTAATACAGGGTGGCCCAAAAGTCACTGACACTTTTAAATCTTCAGTAGCTCCTATAATTCTTAAGTTATACTCACCAAATTTTAGCAGTAGATAAACTGAACCCTCTGAGATTTTTGGCAATATATACGGTTAAAATTGTTCGCTTACACTTGAACTTATCACTACTTAAACTAGGGGAAGTCAAAATTTGATATCGTTGAACTCTTTTAAGTCACTTTTAACTGAACTTGAAAACAAACGATCAATTTGTTTCACATAGGACTCGTTTTTATGATGCTTTGGTTTGTGTGAAAGTGTGAATATTTTGTGTTGTTTTGTGCCTGTGTTGATGCACCTCTTGGCCAGGACACTCTTGAAAAAGAGATTTTTAATCTCAATGAGTTTTTTATCCTGGTTAAATAAAGGTTAAAAAAAAAAAAAAAAAAAAAAAAAAAAAAATGAAGTAATTTTTTAAAAATCATGTTTTTTTTAAGTGTCCACCATTTTGTTTCACACTGAACAGCCTGATCCAACACACTTTACATTATGGCTCTTATTTGATCCTCAATTTATGTTTTAAGTCATTTATTGTCTGAGGTTTATTCACAAACACCTTTTCTTAAGAGAAATCAGGACTAGGTCTGTGGAGATCACATACTGCCCCCTGTCTTTGAAAAGCACTTATTATTCCTTTAATGATATTTTACACTTGGGGCATCTCTGGTATTAAAATGTCAACGGTAACACCGCTGGGTTTGTGAATTTGACCCATGTCACTCAAAGTACCACTGTACAATGAGGGTTCGTTCCTCGGTGCTGGATTTGCTCATTTTAATGTTGGAAGGGTCATTCTAAATGCTCTGAAAAAATACAATAAAAATACTTAGAAAGAGTTATGAATTTTTTTCAACTGTCATTGACTACAAAAGTAAGTTACCACCATCAAATACAGAGTGAATGAATCTTGCTCTGTAAAGCGTCTTTGAGGGTCTGCATAGTTATAGTTAGTTGCTGCATAGTTAGTTAGTTATAGTGTTTTTGATGTTTGAGTAAGTTTTCATTGTTCGGTGAATGAAGCTTAAGTTCTCAGAAAAAAAAAAAAAACTTTACCTACCTGTTATTACCGCCCACTTCTCTGAACTTAGCTGCAATTCTTTTAAAAGTCCAGACTGTGGGTCAAATACAGGGTTATAAAACCTTGTGTAGCCACTTTTCTGAAGCAGAAACATCGTAAATCTGCTGCTTCGCTGAACTGAAGAAACAGGAGCTCTCAGATTAGCAGTTTACAGCAGAGACTCAATGTGTTATTACGTTTTTAGGTCTGTGGCAGCTTACAATGAACAAAAACTAAAAACACAGGCTATGTATGTGATAGTTTCAAGAAGCACTGATCTACTTTGACTGTGAGAACTTTATTTAGCCACTGTTCGATACAATATATGAGTTTTAAAGTCCACAGTCGTCATAGCAACCCTGTCTGATGTTCCCTGGGCTTGCTCATAACATAAAGTAAAAGTATAGTACTGCACTTAACTACACATTTTAGGTATCTGTACTTTTACTTTACTACATTTGAGAGCAGTATCTGTACTTTCTACTTCACTACCTTTGGACTGAAAAGTAAAAGTTTTTTTTATTATTGTGTGAGACCTGCTGAGGGTTTATTTTTAACACGTTCGTAATTTGAGCAAACAAAAAAATACAAATATAAACTGCCAGGAAAAAAATAATCAATTAATTTGTTTCTGTTGAACAAAATTCAGCACAAAACTTTATCAAAATCACCACATTTGAAGCCGTATAAAACCTGAAATATTTCTCGTTTTGGGCGACAGTAGCTGAGTCGGTGAGGGGTTGTTCTCTGATCCAAAGGTTGGTGGTTTGAATCCTTGGTTCAGCTGTGAGGTCCACTGACTCACAGGTTGGCGGTGCGATTCCAGCTCCCCCAGATGAATACTGTTGTTGTGTTCTTGGGCAAAACACTTAACACACCTCCCCCTCAGTGTCTGTGTACACTGGTGTGTGAATGTGTGAGTGAATGAAGGGTAGAAAAAAATATAAAAATGTGACGTTTTGCCATTTACTTTTTACTCTAAGTATATTTTTAAAACAGGTACTTTAACATTTTTACTGAAGTAGCCCGGTGATATGTTTACTTATACTTATACTTGAGTATTTTTTTGCCCACGTAAGCAATACAATCAAGAACTTCTTCCACCACTGCTCATAACTAACATCAAATTGAAAGATAGTTGAATTTGAATGGATTTAGCAAACATTGTAACTTATTTTATTGTAAAATTCAGTAAAATTCTTACAAATATTACTGAAAATGTGTAAATAGAAAATACTAAAATACTAAAATGCAATGTTATAAATATATTTACTACAGATGGGGCAGTGAAAATGTAGATTTTTGTTCTAACACAGTGAGTTCTTGGGCCTAGTCACTCGTAAAAATGATCAGGTTCAACATTTGTGCCTTTACATTTTGGATATTTCATGTCAAAGTCCAGTGTGATGTGGTAAAACTGGCCCTGGCCTCATCTGGGACTTTGACATCATCACACACTAGAATTTATTTAGCCAATTTAGCCCCGTACATCCAAAGAGGGAAAAGTACTAGTAGTAGTAACAGATCTCGAGAAGTCATCAAAGTCACCTTTCGTGTCTCCTTTGAACCTCACTTTCACTTCAAAACCCAGACGCAGCAATCAGACGCAGAGGCACGCACTGCTATTGCAATGTTTACCCCTCAATGTCAAGCGATGGCGGCAAGTCAGGCTTAAAACAATGAAATAAAAGATAGAAAGTTATGGCAAGGTTAAAACATAAAAACATCTCTTTGCCTTTCTTAATCTCCCTTCAAATCCGATTTTTCTCCTCCTCCGTAAAGTGTCTGGGTTTTTTTTTTCGCTGCGTTCTGTCAGAAAAGGTAGCGTATATGTCAACGTGTCGACTTTTTCCACCTCGCGGTCCTTAGATAATAGATAATACGGCAGATTTGTGAGGAATGAGAGCTTGTTTACATTCTTTGAGAGCTGTCACGGAGCGTAGTGCTGCCTTAGGGTGAGTGAGTCAGTCCTACGGGGGTCAGAGCTGTGACTTCTGCTCCTGATGCCCTGGTATGTGGCCTGCGTGGACTTGTGAATACAGGGTTACTATAGTGCACTTTTGCATATTTAACTACTGTCCTGTGTTTTGTAAAACCTTGGAAAAACTTGCGTTCTTACTGTGAGCTTGGGCACCTCTCCATAGATCTTACCTGTAACCTGGTCTCGTGGGGTCATCAGCCTGTCGCCATGGAGATTGAAACGTTTTTTGTTGATACGGGTCAATGCAAAGCTACACCATCTCCCTCAGAGAAGTGAAAGTTAACTTTTGAAGGTCTGTTGGTCCATCGGGATGTGTTAGATCTTCTGTTTTTGCGACGACACGAAGTTTACCTTATACAAACTATGAGAATGTAGTTTTTTATTTGAGTAATGTGGCTTCGACTTCACAAAATGTTGCATGAGCATCACTTGGAAGTGTCGTAGCAGTGGGTCAGCAGCAGTTGTAGTAACAAAAGTGCAATATTGGCAGGAGTGGTTTTAGTTATATAAATGTATTTGGTAACAGAATACTGAATACCTGCATTAAAAAGTATTTTCTAATGCATTTTGATAAGTGGTCCAGTTAGAGTACTGTACTCTGAATACTTTTACGCTGGTTTACATTGAAAATTTTAGTGTCAAAACGTCGCCGAGGATTAAAACAGCTTTCTGTCTGTTATGCTGTGGATTTCCTTTACAAATGAGAAAAGTTAAAATTGCACATGCCTCACCTCAAGAGCTGTGTTTTCTGTTTGTTTTTTTTTTTTTTCCACTAATACTGTGCAGTTTGAAGTCTAAATTGTGTGATCAAATACTGCAATGTATTTCTTTTGATTTTAGGAAAGTAACTGTATTCTGGTTTGAGAGGGAAGTTAAAGAAGCATTTTTTTTGTTGAAAAGGACAATCCTTCCTTCAACAGGAATGGGCCCTTAGACATAATCTTTCCCTCATATATAACTCCATCCTCAGACCCAAAGCAAACAAAGGAAACAAAGGGAACAATTTATCGAGCCAGGATGCCAATAGCTGTGGAAAAACACCCACTAAGGGCTGTATAAATATGTTAAGTATGTCTCAGGCACAGTGCACACTTAATGAAGCTCAATAGACCTAGCTTACAGACAAACAAAAAAGTTTCAGTGTAGTTAGCTCCGCCCTTCAGATGGATATAAGGCAGAGTCCAGCAGCAATCTGACCAGAAGAAGCTGAATGAAGCTGGATGAGCAGTGAAACTGTACCAGAATACAGTTACTCAAAATTAGGCAAGGCAAGTTAATTTGTATAGTACAATTCATACACAAAGTAATTCAAAGTGCTTTACAGAATAAGAAAGACATTAATTATCACAAATAATCAGCTTAAAAGTAAAACATTACATTACATTAAAACAGAAGAGGAATAAAAACCTTTCAGTCATATTCACAGATAAACAGAAGTGTTTTGAGCCTGGATTTAAACATTGTTAAAGTAGAGGCCTGTCTCACATCTTCAGGGAGATTGTTCCAGGTTTCAGCTGCAGAAAACTGAAACACTGATTCCTCATGTTTAGTCCTGGTTTAGTCCTGGTTTAGTCCTGGTTTTGTCCTGGTTTAGTCCTGCTTTAGTCCTGGTTTTGTCCTGGTTTAGTCCTGGTTTAGTCCTCAGAGTGTGAGATGGTTCATGTGGCTCTAACATGTGGGAGATGTTCTTTGGTGCTGGTCCATGGAGAGACTTGTTCACAAAATGAGTTCTCTGAATATGTATTTTCAGTACATGTATTGGCAAATGGCTAAGGGTAAAATTTCTATACTGTAAAGCACTTCCCCACATTCACTCAGAACACTTTACATCACCACTCACCCATTCCAGGATGTGGTTTTGGCACACACACATCCATACACCGGTGCATGCAGACTGAGCGAGATGGGTTTACGTGTCTTGCCCAAGGACACAACAACAGCATTCATCTGTGGGAGCTGGAATCGCACCACCAACCTGTGGATCAGTGAACGTGACCGCTCTACTAATTACGTTTATGTCGAGAGCGGGATTTGAACCAACAACCCTCGGATAAACACTCTACCAACTGAGCTACTGTCGCCCCACTACACAGTACTCAGTTACTTCAAAACACGGGTTGTTGAACTTGTAAGTAATAGCAAAGTGCAAAAGACAAGTGGGTGCGAGTAGTTATAGTAGTAGTAGTAGTCATACTTGTAGTACCAGTACAAGTCAAGTCAGTGCCATGTCCTGAGTGAATAACAGCAGTACTGTACATGTGTTTGTAATAATTATAGTCATTAGTAGTAATAACAGCACGGGACGGATACTATGTGTACAATATGAAAATACTGCAGTCCATAAAAGTTCATAGCAGTTATCGTTTCCATTGTGATAAAAGTAGTTGTATTTGCATTGGCACCTGCTCTCACCAAACACACCTCCCTCCATATTTCTGCACATCATCATTACAGCTCTAGACAAACATTTCATCCCGGAGCCATACCCCGCTGAGCAAATTATCCTGAGTCTCATTCCATCACTGCCTAAATGAGACCTTATTGAATTAGATTATACTGGAAAATGAGGTGTTCACGCCAATCGCAAGTAATCAAAGTAGCTCCGTGGAAAGATAATGGATACTCCGACAGCTAATCCCGATCGGCGAGGGAATTTTTGACTAATAATTTGTGTTTGTCAATGAACGATGATAGTAAAGTAATGGTCGATAAAATGGAGTTACAAGGTGCGGTATGGAAAGGTTAATGGGATTTCAGCACGGAGGGCGAAGAGCTATTGACCCGGCGTTTACAGACATGTGTCATAGACTAGACAAGAGAGAGGGGGACGGCTCCGTAGAAACAAATGGCTGTAACTAATTCGATTGTGTACGTGGATCGGAGCCGGGTTCGTATGACGGGGGTGAAGTATTGTAGAGCGCGCGGGATAAGCAGAATCATAAGATGTAAGCGTGTAATGATCGTGTTAGGCTGTTGGGTCAGCTAGTAACAAGGTAATTGAACTCGTGCATGTGAAAACGCAGGGTTGATAGGTCAGTATTTGCTTTTGGATGTGATGTAAGCGACGTAGCCCAGAAAAAAACCCCATTAGTTTTCAAAGCAATATTGAGTTTAACCGAGAGCAAAGACGTGGCATTGGTTCTCCCAGTTCGATTAGCTGTTTGGAAATTGTATTTTGCTGGTTGAAAATGCTCAAATGCATTGTGGAATAGCATTAATTAGTAATGGGACTTTCGGCTCTTTTAGGGGATTCGAATCTTCTGGATTTGTTCATTTAATAGAGCCGTTCAAAAGACTGGCCCTTTGTATATTGATTTATCCGACAGAAGCCACTGTGCCAAATCATTTTATCTGCAAACTAATCACAGAAAGAAATGACCAAGGCTCTTTTGTTTAAAACGTGCATAAAATGTTGCACTACAATAATAATAATAATTCAAAAATGGTTATTACGATGCCAGATCTGTTTTGTTCTGCGAAAATCTCTCAGTCGTGTCGCCTGCCCTGCTTTCTGTGCTGATTCTTGTGTTGGTTCAGTGTAAATCTGCATAAAAATGCTTGCAAATTTGAAAGGAAAAAGTTTGGTTCTTTTAAAAAACGAGATCAGGATCCAACCGTTCATGTTAAGGAACCAGAGAAAAGAGCTGAACATCACATCACTAGCAATAATATTATAGGTTCCAGATATTTCATAGATATAGATGTGTATTTCTTATTTTCTGATCATATTTATAAAGGTGTACTATATAACCTTTCAGGCTAGCCACCCATTTGGAGTATACGACATTAAACCTATTTATAGTTATCAATCGCTATATTGCAGTTCACCTTTCGCGGCCTCGCTGTTTCGCAGATTTTTTTTGTGAAATTTTGCATGTTTTTTTTTTTTTTTACATTGTATGATCGTGCATTGTGTTCTGCGTCCGTTGGCTGAGGGACTGTAGACCATTGTTCTGCGTCCTGATTGGCTGAGGGACTGTAGACCATTGTCCATCAGTCTCCTCCGTGTCTCCTGTACAGTACAGAATGTGTTCAGACAAATTTACATAAATGTTGGATCACAGTGTGACTCTTAAGTGCTGTATGTTTGCGAGTTTTCTCCCCGACAAAACCCACAATGTCGATGAAACGTTCTGCACTGACAAATTTCAGAAACTCTTTGGACTTAAAAGTGTTTCTGTGCACGGAGAGGCGCCTCTGTGGATACAGCTGGAGCAGAGACACGAGAACAACACATTTAAAGATCATCGAGGAAGAGGGAGATAATATACGAAGATTTGAACTTTGACAGAGTTTAAACAAGAGAGAAATGTGAGAAAATGTTAACGTCTGTGTGAGAAAAGTGTATAAAGTGTGTGGTGAGGGGTTTTACAGCCAAGAAACGGATATAATAATTGTAAAAAAGCTGACTGCTTCGCGGATTTCGCCTATTGCGGGTTATTTTGTTATGGGGTTAGAGTCCCCGGTGAGGGTTAAAGTCCCTCACAAAGAAAGGTTCCGTGTTCAGGTTCAGTTTTGTATTGTTTTGTTTTGTATGATTTCAGTGTCTTTCTTATTCTGTAAAACACTTTGAATTACCTTGTGTACGAATTGTGCTATACAGATAAACTTGCCTTGCCTATTTTTAGAAAGTAACCACCACAATAAATGAGGGACCACTGTATAGACTAAACCTATATAGATTATTCTTGACCAGAGTACTTCCACCTTCAAGACACTCAAAGCACTTTAGGAATCGAGGAATTCACACACACACATTCACACCACATTCACACACACATTCACACACCAGTGTGCACACAGACACTGGGGGTGAGGTGAGTTAAATGTCTTGCCCAAGGACACAACAGCAGCATCATCTGTGATATCTGGAATCGCACCTCCAACTTGAGGCGCAGTTGATCTGAACTCCAACCTTCGGATCCGTGGATAAACGCTCTGCACGCTGAGCTACTGCTGGAGATAAATGATTAAGATTAATGCTATACTGTGGAATATTCTTGACAAAACAATAACTTCTACACGAGGACAGACAGAACAGGCAGCAGACCCCCCGAAGTAAAACTAAGAGTGCACTTTTAACTGTAATTCTGGCTTTGGTTTTTAAAATGTGTCTTTAGCTATAGCAGAAAAAGTCAGCAGACTAAAGTACGTAGACAAGTCCATCACAACATGTCACAATAGACACGCTGTAATTAGTCTAATTAAACAGCAGCGTTAAAACACGTGAGGCTGCCTGGGCTCACACACCCGCTATTAAGGGATCACCGCCTCTCTGACTGACACGGAGGACATGTGGTATTAGCTCCCATGAAAATTCCTTTAGTGTAATTTGTCGAACGCTTTTGCCAAATCCTTTGTCAGCTGTTGTGACGAACTGACGTACCCATTGGCTGTAAACATCGGTGTACACAAGGAGGCGGCTCCTCTTTGATGACACCAAACTTGTAAATAATGTGTTTTTGTACGAGACTTACAAAGGATTCAGTTTTAAGATGCTTTTGAAAGATTTGGGAAGTGAAAGTTGTCGACAAAGCTGTGTCCAAATAGTCCAATTACTCTTCATGTGTCGCTGTTATGATGTATACTCTGATACTAAAGCTGCATTTCGTAACTTTTCCGGTGGGGGTCTGCTACTGTCTCGTCTCGTGGAGATGTTATACTGTATCTGAATGTTCCACAGTTTGACTTTAAAACATATCGTGCATTTATTCGGTTATAACTGTGGTTAACGCTAAAAACTTTATCTTGAAAAACATTCTTACTGTGACCAGGGTCCATAGATCTGACTTGTAACTTAGCCTGGTGATGTCGCCTGGTTTTCTCTATGGTTACGGATAAGTTTAATGCTATACTGTGGAATATTCCAAACAAAGGAACAACTACTTAAACCTTTGCAGTCCATCAGTCAGCATGGGTATCAAAGTTTCTATAACATTATCATTTTTTGGGATGTAATTTTCGATTATAGGGTCAAAATAGCACTTTGGTTCCAAATATGATGCAATTTACTTTCACACAACTTTGCATTAAACCGTAATTTAAACTAGTATCATGGGAGAAATGGGCCATACTCTTAGACTATATAAAGAAGTGGACTGAGTGAGTGTGACGTCACCCATAGCGTTCAGCCATCGAAACTCGAGCATTTATGGGGCGAATTTGGAGCCGAGTTCCATATTCGCAATTCAAACGTGGAGTATCATAGCAACCAAAGAGCCAATCCAGAGCCAGACTGTTGAAGGTAACGCCCCGCTTAGCATCGCTGTCAATCAAACCTGTTGTTAACACTAGCGGGGAAAAAAAAGCACAATTTACAGACAAAATAGTGGAATAAAAACACCAAGATCTTTTAAAGTGGGTTAATATGGAGATTTTAAGGCCCAAAGGACGAGCCTGACAGCAGCATTTATGGAGAGGGACGACAGTTTATCAATAGAAAGTGAATTGGAGCCAGAGTTTATGGAGCCAGACGCGCACCCATGCTCACTTCCTATTTTGAATTTATAGATCTAGTCTATTGCCACACTTGAAAGTTAAAACAGCTAATGAAATGTGTCCAAAATAGCTTGGAACATTATAATAATACATACAGTAAGTTCATTACAGTGTGGGACATGCTAAAACAAACTTCGAACTGCTTTTGAATTGTGTCCATCAAAAACTGATTTTAACTTTAACAAATGAAGAAGTTCCATATAAGTTTACCCAAAGCCAGTATCAGCCCATCTGAGCCGCATTAACCACACGAGGAGCATTACATTACATTCTCTCACTTCTTTTTTCACTCTGAACTGAAAAGACGTGCTAAAAACCACACACACACACACACACAGCCGGCTCACCTCTGCCTTATATCCTCCACTGCAGCTCTGTAAATCAGCCCTGAAAGAATGCTGTTCAATACTGTTACATAAGCCCGCTCCCTCCCTGTCAAGGCAAACACAATCACTGCTCTTTCCTATGGGCTGTGGAGACAGGGCCCTTCAGCGCGGCCCATTGACCCATACTATGTTATGTGAGAGGCAGCTGCTTAATGTAATGCTCGCTCCCCTGTCAAACAAACCGTTTTACACCACACGGGGGGGCAAATCGAGTTATTGCAGCGCTGTAATATTTGGGTTTCTTAATGCACAAATGTGTATAAGGAAGACAAGGTAGGTAGGGCTGTAAAAAGTATTAAAACTATATTCATTTGAACAAGTACTGATACTACATAACGTATTATTATTTTGTGTTGAAAGTGACTGTCTATTACACATGTGTCAAACTCAAGGCCCGTGGGCGAAATCTGGCCCGCCACATTATTTTATGTGGTCCTCGACAAAGTAAATAAAAAGGTATGACTGTCTTAAAATATCACCTTGTTAGGAGATACACAGTTACACAGACATTTTTTTTTCATATCTATGCAAATCCATATGCAGTATTTGTAACTTGAATAAGTAATAACTATGGAAACAGTTAATTTACAAGATTTAAAAGTATTTGCATTTATTTTACATTACATTTGGTTACATTTAGTCACATTTATCTTAGTTACACCTGGCCCTTTGAGAGCAACCATTTTGTTGATATGGCCCTCTGTGAAAACGAGTTTGACGCCCCGGGTCTATCATCTAAAACAGATTATCACCGATGTATTAAAATTAGTTTCAAGCGCTACCTGTAAGGGACTTCTTCCTCTGCATTTGACCCACGCTTCAGTGCCTCTTGGGTAAGCCGTCCGAAGCAGTGCCAGGGACCCAGCTCCAGATCTTGGCTTATAGTCTTGGTCAGAGTTTGGGAAATGAACCAAGGACCTTCTCGTTGTGAGTTGCAAGTGCTTCCACTCAGCTACTGTGATGTTCGCAGTGCAGTAGTGCCACATTTAAGAATATAGTTTTAATGTAATTTGGAGCAGTTTCATAGCAAAATAAATGTCAAAAAATAGGGTTTGGTATTGTTCAAAATATTACTTCAATACCAGGAGGAATAAGTTCATGATAACTTTCAAAGAACTCCTTAGTAGATTAGTACAGATTTGTGTTATATTTGTGTGTATATGATGTTACATATAAAGTTAAGTAAAGCCTGTCACACACAACAGGATTTTTTCAGTCTTAAACAATTTGTAAAGCGGCGACAAAAAGCACAGACCACAGACCTGAGGAGAATTGGCTTGTGGGATATGGCAACGAAGGGACCGTGCACCACAAGCTAAAAGTTGTGCACTCACTTCCCGTCAACGACTCACTTTGAGGCTCTAAAATGTTGCAAAGATCAGAGCACTCTACTTCTACTTCAGATGCATGTCAAAACTATTCCCTTATTATTCGTGAAATATGGTTTAGTAGACAGTAGTTCTGACACGCCCTAACGCTCTATTTTATTGGCTGTTGCCGTGGCGATGTTTTGTGGTTACAAATTTACGATATGTCCCTGTAGGGCAAGTTTGTCCTCTGCATTCGGGCCAACCTGTCTGGAGCAGTGCGTGAGGACACTTCTTCAGATCTTCAAAAGTATTTTAGCTAGCTGAAGGGTAATAGTATCTTACATTTAGAACATATTAGCAATCAAATTTTAATTCATTCACATTACATAACTGCATTATGTTGTAGTAGCACACACAGAATACTTAAGTGTAGGTTAAACTACTCTGTACTACATACTACACACTACACATACAGAAAGTACTACATAAAAGCTAACTAATAGAACATTGGCTAACATACAAAGTCCAGAATGTCACTTTTGTTAAAACTCAAGTAGAAACATTCACAAGTGTTTAACTATTTCAAACATATAACTGATATAATTCACTTACATTCATGTGCTACACCTCTTTTTTTTTTTTTTTTTTTTTTTATAGCATTCCAGCCACGCCGCAATGTTTACTACTCCCTACCTCAACGTCTCATTTAGTTCGCTTCAATTTGGGCTTTTCTGAGCACGACCTGCCGCAGCCATCCCAGATATCCCAGGAATTTACTCCGAGTGATTGTTTTGCTTTGGCTTCCATGTGTGTTCCAGAGTAGGAGTGCTGTGTGGATGGGTGTGTAAAGCTCGGGGCGAGGCAGGACTGCGCAGGGAGTTCCCCAACATCTGTTCACCATAAGAGTCTTGTTGACAACCAGCTCTCCTTTGTGTCCAATCGCATTTTTTTTTTTTTTTTTTTTGTACATATCTGCTTGAAATTATGGTGTAAAGACGGTCTGCTATGCTAAACTTTATTTTTAAGCTTATTGCCTTCATCAAAAACATATATGGAGCTGCTTTTGTGTATCTGTGCGTGTTCGAGTGGTCCACGCTACTACGCTTGTCTTATCTTGTTGTAGTTAATGAAGCTCTTCTGTGTTTTTAATGCCGTTTACGAACTCATTCTGAGCAATTAATCACGCATACGGTCTTCGCCGATGACTTTTGTGCCCTCTTCTTGCGTTGTTAAAGCTGCACTGTGTAACTTTTCCACGTAACTGTCTCCATGGAGATGCTATTGCTTTGACAGCTCGTTCCACAATTTGACACTGAACTTTCATATCTTCAGAGATGTTTTTTTTTTATACGCTTCTCCGTAGATTTAACCCGTAAATTGGCCTAGTGCGGCGTCACCTGTTTGTCGACGTGGAGATACTTTAATGCCTTAATGTGGAATATTCCAGGGAAAGCAGTAATATCGCCATGAAGACGAGAACGGTTTTAAGCGAAATAATCCGTCTTGTCTAGTAGGTCAGTCGGTCGAGCGTTTGTCCACTGATCTGAAGGTCGATGGTGCGATTCCAGCTCCTGCAGATGAATGCCGTTGTTGTGTCCTTGGGCAAGACACTTAACTTAACACTTACGAATGCTTGTGTGAATGGGTGAGTGGTTCCTTGATGTAAAAGCGATTTGAATGCCTTGAAAGTGGAAAAGCGCTATAAATTTGACCATTTATCATTAAAAATTCATATAAACTACACAGGGTATTCTACATTTAAGAGCCTACCAAAAAGTAAAAGCCAAAATCTGTCTTTAGCGTCGTTTTAATACAGAAAGTGCAGCGCTTCTTTTCTTCTACTACATGTGTACTGGTGTGAGAACTGGGAAGCCACTGAACTATAGCACTATTGACTGGTATTTGGGGGCCGGTTTTGGCTGCTTCTATCCTGATCATGTTCCCAGGATCTGAGCACTTAACCCGGGTCTAAGGGAACTAGAATGGGATTTTGTTGTGTCCCCAAATCCCCATGGACTCTTTCAGCTCCCCGCGGGTTTGTGGTAATGTTTGGCATCTGACTCAAAAGACCAACCAAAGAACATGGAGAGAAAATGTGTACGGAAATTCCTGGTTTGAAATAGCAACAAAACAGTACTAAGATTAGGCCTGTGATTGGGAGCAAAATGAAGAGTCAGATTCTATAATTGCGAAACGTAACCCAACTTACTAGCTTTTTAAAGGTCCTGTACCTCATTTTTGTCCATGTATTTGAGCAAAATGTGTCCTGAGATCCAAGTCGACTGTGTACTGTGTAATTAGCATGTTGTATTTTACTTCTATGGGGTATTAGCTGCTAACACATAACATATTTAGATTATCATGTTACATTTTACTGTTTTGAAAATGCTATATTCAAAAAAACAACGTATTAACATGCTTTATAAGTTCTACTTTTGAGGAGTCCGCCCTCCTTTGCTCTTTGTGCTAAGTCACTCCCCCTTCAGAGCAATATTACAACACAATCAGCGTGTATCTCAAAAAAAAAACAAAAAAAACACCATCATCTGTACAGTTTTGTGTCACGTTTTGGTATATTCAAGGAGAATTGTCGTGTCGATGTAGACTTGTGGGCGGAGTCTTGCACAGAATCTTACAGCTAACTGTAAAGAGCGTTGAAATAGGGCCTGGGAGAGAATGCTAAATTACTCAAACATGCACGGATGATGTCTAAAACCTCTTCGGGCTTGTTTTTGATGAGGGAATAACATTACATAACAAGGCTGAAACATCAAAAAATCGGCTCTAATACCTCACCTTTAGAGGCGGATTAGGATGCTAATTGTTGTTAGCTTTACCGCTACGATAAAACTCAGCTCTGGTCTCTGAAAGTTATGAAACGCACAGTTGCAGTAAAAAAAAAAACTTTGGACCACTGCAAACTGTCTAAAATCGACTAGTTCTGTTTTCATGTTTTTAAGACAGTAAAAATCAGGTACAGCGCCTTTATACAGATGCCAACTTTGAGTGAAAAAGTACCTCAAGAAAATGTTTCCAACCATTTACCCAGCAAATACTTGTAGAATGCTTTTGTGTCAGTAAGCAAGGCACATCACCTACCGCCTAATACAAAGTATCGTGTAGTTCTGTCATATTCAACAGAAATGAACCGTTCCTCAACAGCTTCAGAATGATCTTGATCTGTATCAGAACAAGTAGAAGATCGTGTAGACCAGTACACGCCCATGGACCACTGTGGAAAACTACCTGGACACTGAGGGATTACACACATATAAGGATGCATGGAAGTATAAAAGAAAGTACTGCCATTTAACGTTGAAAATGAGTATCGAGTCTATTCCATCGTATCGAAATCGAACTTTTAGTATCGTGACAACTCTACTAATAACACAAAACTACTTGCAGGTGGCTCTTTGGCTTTGTACCAACTTGAAACTAGAGAATGCTGACTCTTACGTAACTTTACAGTAGTATCGTTGATGAATGGACAGTGTCAGGTCCGCAGCCCTCCTCTTTCTCTCTGTTTATCTTGTACAGTCGTGGGTGCAGACCGGGCCCCTCCAGCTGCTTCGGGAGGGAGCGCCGTGCCCGGATAATTGCTCCTCAATTGCGGCGTTGACAGAGACATACACTGGGAGGCAGCAGTTCACACATTTATTCTATCTGTTGGTTTCAGAATGAGCAGAAATTAGGACCATTGTCGTAGCGATTAACAAATTAAAACTAATATTATCGTTTGAATGGGTAAAACTTCTCGTAATGTTCCATCTAACGTGAAGCCAAAACCCAGGAATAATCGAATCCCGCTCCTGTAAACCACTTTTCGTTGAGCGATCAGATCCACTGACCCACAGGTTGGTGGTGTGATTCCAGCTCCCACAAATGAATGGTGTTGTTGTGTCCTTGAGCAAGACACGCAACCCACCTCACCCCCAGTGTCTGCGTACACCCGTGTTTAAAAGTGTGTGTGATGGGTGAGTGGTTCTTTGATGTAAAGCTCTTTGAGGGACTTGAAGGTGGAAAAGTCCTATATGTGACCATTTACTATTTATCTTACAGGGATTAATGAAGCTCCTCCATGTTTTTAAAGTTCTTTTTTTGACTCATTTTGATCAATCTGGAGCTCAAACTGTTGTTGTTAGATGATATAATTAACAGAGGCTATAGTTTAGTTATTTTTGTGTCCTGGTTTTAAAGGAGCTAAGGTGTACAGAAGCAGTTTTAATGAAAAATACACATAGAGTTGTTGAAATAGTAAGTCTTTACCTTGCAGTCGCCATCTTGAAAATGCTTTACTATGGAGCGCTTAAGGAGACATAAAAAAAGTAATTTAATACTTTTAACCAGGTTACAACTGATTCTCTATATTTCTTAACTTAACGGTCATAATCTAAACCAGGGGTCGGCAACCTTTAACCCCCAGTTGGACACAGTTTCCACGTAAAAGAAAACACTGGGAGCCACAAATACTTTTTGACATCTAAAATGAGGAGAACACTTTTTATTTTATTTTTTTTTTACCTTTACGCTTTGCATAACACAGTGTCTGAAGTGTTTCAGGTTAGTTGAATAATGAAAAATATATGAATGAATATTTATTTGCCCTGGTTAATGGACTACTTCTGCTCCTGAACCTCTGCACAGCGTCTGCGTTTGGCCTGACGTCACTTTCATCTTTCTGCAGGACTGGAGCCGTCGTCTGTGATGTGTGAGCGGGTTTGTTTTTAACATAGTTCATGGTGAAGAAAAGCTGCTCACAGACGTATGTGGATCTGAAGATCGACAGGACTCCAAATGCATATATCTTCATGTTTAAGTAAATGTCGGGGATGGAAAGTCTCATTAATTCAATGCGATAAATGTGTTTTGGTGGCCACCACTAATTTGACACTAATTTTGAGCGATAAAAAAAAATACAATTTTATTTCATTTTAATATTCAAGATCACTATAATCTTCCAATTTACACTGCAATTGCAACTACAACTAAAACAAAAAGAACTAACACAAATAAAATACACTTCAATTAAATACTTAATTAAATAATTTATTTTCCCAAGCTGCGCAGAGCCACAGTGTAAAGATGAAAGAGCCACATGTGGCTCAGGAGCCGCGGGTTGTCGACCCCTGATCTAAACGATGTGTGTGATATTAATGGAATAAGCTGTGAGTGTATAGGTACAGGGGTAGGTGAAAACTGATTTTTTTTTTTTTTAGCACTGATGTTTCCAGTGCAGAACACAACAAAGATGAATGAAAATCCCTGTGTAAACTAATAATGAGGAAACACCATTAAAACACGGCTAAAAGCTCATGAAAGTTGATTTTAAATAATAATAATGACAGAGAATAGGCTGTAAATGCATAGGCCTCTTCTGTATGATGTGGTTATCTGGTATTATCTGTGTTTTCTTGCTGGATTGAAAGCCCCCATCGCCTATAATGGAGAAAACATCCATTCAGAGCACGCAATTTGTCCATTTGTTTTTAAAAGGAAAACGCGATCGATGACCAGCATTAAGCACATCTGCCATAGATCTAAATGGTACCACAATCTTTACTTCCTGCTGCAAAGATACAAGGCCGTACATGATTGGACGGCACCCAGAGATGGAAAACGAAGCCTTAAGAACGAGCCAATCAGATACGAGGATTATCACACCACAGGACTGCATGTATTGACCCATGTTCCTGCTTCTCTTTAAGGTGTTAAGATCTGGAGCTAAAGCTAATTAGCATAAAGTGACTTTAGTGCTTGACTCAGCTGATAGTGGACACATGCGAACTCTCTGTGCACGTGGTATTTAGAACACAATGATATTTTTATATACTTTTTTATATAATTAAATTCAGTTAGTTTTTATACTGGCAAAATATTCAAAGTGCTTTTTTTTTTTTTTTTTTTTTTTAAATTTTCAGATATATCACAACATTAAACAAATAAAAAAAAAAAAAGTATAATTAAAGACAAACAGACCTGGAGTTATAATGTTTTTCTTCATCACAAACAGACCTGGAGTTGTGTTTCACACATTTAACACACAAACCCTGCATATTTAGGCTGAGTTCTTTTTCTCAAACAGAAAACACCCTGTTCCACCTTGTGATGTCATCATGTGGTAATACAGGAAGTGCTCTACTGTGTTTTTAAACTCCACACACCTTCACTAGAATCACTTGGATTATTTCAGTTCAGGAATTGCAAATCTCTACTGAAGAAAAGGTAAAAGTCGACTGTTATCTTGAAAATGAGTTATTTATTATTTATGTATGGCAAATAAACCAACCACTTCATGACATCACAAGGTGGAACGGAGCATTTTGAGCTTTGAAGATGTTACAGACTGATAATAAAGTGTTACTCAAACATGTGTAAGTGTGGGTATGTTTTTGAGAAGCTTTAGAACATGGCTTAAACTCAGTCTCAGTCTCATCTGTGTAATATAGAACTTTTCATTTTAAGTTTATTTGATTGAGTTTTCTGTCTTATTCTACTCTCCAGACCGAGCTGCTCGTAGGTGTCATTGGGTCCATCATCAACCGATCAGAACCATTTTTACGGATTTTTTATTAATTTTTTTTTACAAACGAAAAAGAAAAGATCGTATTGACATCGGCAGTTTATTTTTGCATAGCTTGAACCTGTGGCGGTGAAAATGGGGGATTGATCGGCAATATGACGTCTTGAAAATAAGCGATTAAAGATTACTCCAAGCACAAACTCGAAAGGGTAAATGAGAAGGAAACAACTACGACATGGTTAAAAGCTCTGAAAAGTCAATTTATTTTCTATGTTCACTTGAGTGGTCCAGCCCCAGTTATATGAGCGTACACTATTATTACAAAACCATATTAACTACAAATCACTAACATTATGCGTAGCTCGTTGTATTTAACTTCCAAACTGAACCAAAAACTGACCATATCCATCCAACTACAAGAGGATCTCGTATCAAAGCCTTTCAAAAACCCAACAAATTGTATTATTTCTGCTTCACAATCTTCACAGAGGCTTCCCACCTCCACTTTTAACTCGTCTCCTCTCTTCCCTCTGCTCTGTCTGCGGCTGAGTTCTTATTGATTTGCCCTGTACATGCTCACTATTGACAGATAATGCTCCCAGACACTTGTAGGTGGTTCCAATATCGGCTTCAGACAACCATGAACAAAATCACACATCAGTGGACTCATAGCTTGTTCTTTTTCTAGTCCATCCGAGTTGATTTAAAGGCGCCGTACCTGATTTTTTACCGTCTTAAAAACGTGTGAAAACTGGTTCATTTTAAACGGTTTGCAGTTGTTCCTCACGTATTTACTCACCACGATGAGTTTATAAGCACTTTCCACAGCTTTCAGAGACCGGAGCTTTACCGTCGCAGTAAAGCACATAAAAACTAGCATGCAAACGTGTACTTCCTGATTATCGCACAATAAAACGCTTCATAATTAGATGCAGACAGCTGCTTATACAATATATTTGATTTTTTTTTGATTGATTTATTTTATTTTTGTGTCTTGCATACAAAAAATGCTGAGGCCTTGAATGGGGTTATAAGACATCATTAAACAAAATACAATAAAATTCAACAGGCCAGTTACCAAAAGTGTGTTACAAAAACCAAATCATCTCACATCTGTCTCTTCTTCTATTCTTTACAAAGAAATTAAGAAAAACTTATAAAGATCAGAATTAAACAACCATTTCATCTGGTCGTCGACATTATAACACCATGTTTGCTGTTGCATATATCTACCTCTTTGTATTTTATTTTTAAGCATGTCTTTTTTAACTTTATGCATGTCCTTATTTGTACTTATTCAGTGTTTTTATGTTGCACTTTATCATCACAGTAAGTTCCTAGTTTGTGAGCTGTTTTCACTGACAATGGCAATAAAAGTATGAAAGATTCTGATTCTGAGTCTAATTCTGAGTCTGATTCTGATTCTTAGTCTGATTCTGAGCCTGATTCTGAGCCTGATTCTGAGCCTGATTCTGAGTCTGATTCTGAGCCTGAGTCTGAGTCTAATTCTGAGTCTGATTCTGAGCCTGAGCCTGATTCTGATTCTGAGCCTGAGTCTGAGTCTGAGTCTAATTCTGAGTCTGATTCTGAGTCTGATTCTGAGCCTGAGTCTGAGTCTGAGTCTAATTCTGAGTCTGATTCTGAGTCTGATTCTGAGTCTGATTCTGAGTCTGAGTCTGAGTCTGAGTCTGAGTCTGAGCCTGAGTCTAATTCTGAGTCTGATTCTGATTCTGAGTCTGATTCTGAGTCTGATTCTGAGTCTGATTCTGAGTCTGAATCTGATTCTGATTCTGAGTCTGAGTCTGAGTCTGAATCTGATTCTGAATCTGAGTCTGATTACACCAGAACAGTGACAGTTTTTCAATAGAAAGTGAATTGAAGCCAGAGTCGATGGAGTCAATAGCGCACTCATGCTCACTTTCTATGTGGAACGCAGCAGCTAGCAGGTTAGCAGGTTAGCTCTGTCCATTTATATACACAGTCTATAGGGAAAGTATTGGGCGCAGGGCCTTTAAGGTAAAACGGCGCACACCTGCTCCCGGCCTGTAAACTGAAGATGTAACTATTGAAGCTTATTGGACAAACGGGTCTACTGAGGATATTCCCGATCCTATAATTCCTATTTCTTCTGCGCGATTTCAAAGTGTAAAGTTTTCCAACAGATGGTAGACAATAAAAGTGCGAGCTGCCGTCGAGGTGGTTTCCAGAGGTTTTTATGGAAAAGGGAAAATGACTACATCCTCCAGTCTGCACATTACGTGATCGGATTAAATTTAGTATCAGTGAAACGCTGTGGTGGAGAAAGCAAATCATTTTTTCCTGATAGACGCACAAGAAATGTTACAGTTTAGCAAAATATGAGCCTGTTAGTGTCGTTGGAGCAGGACTGGCAGAGCAGTTTATAAAGCGGGTTTGAGCCATAACTTTCCATACATAGAACAAACCGACGTGAATGTAAAACAGGAAAAACGATCAGACGATTTCATAATAACTACAACGCGAGTGATTATCTGATATCACGATATTAAAGGTGCACTATGTAACTTTTCTGATGAAGGGTGTGATTTTCAATCTTTTCAGTTTGTTTTATTGCTCAAAAATAACTCGCCTATCCACAGATCTGACTTGGTAACAACTTGGTGGCGTTGTTCGGTGGTCTCCATGGAGATAGATGGAGGTCCTAAAGTCTTATATTACACAATACGACACAAGTGACTCTTATGAGCTTTAAACCGGGTTATAATGTTGTTACCTCAAAAACACACCTGGAATTGTGTTTTGTTTCATTCTCACACGTTTGAATAACTCTTTTTATTAGTCTGTCCACATCTCAAAGCTCAAAATGCTCTGTTCCACCTTGTGATGTCATGAAGTGCAAGTTTTCGAGTTAACAGCTACTTTTACCTTTTGTTTGGTAGAGATAGGCAATTCCAGGGCTGAAATGATCCAAATGATTCTAGTGAAGGTGTGTGGAGTTTAAAAACACAGTGGAGCACTTCCTGTTTTACCAAGTGACATCACAAGGTGGAACAGAGAGTGTTTTTTTTCTGTTTGAGAGAATATCAAATCTGCAGGTTTGTGTGTTAAACATGTGAATGAAACAAAACACAAGTCCAGGTCTGTTTGTGATGAGGAAACAACATTATAACAGATCAGACAAAGGCATAATACAGCCCCTTTAATGCCATATTGTGAAGCTGTTCATACATAGTGAGAACATCTCCCTGGAAACAAGCAGATGAACCCTCCACCAGAAAAGTTACATAGTGCACCTTTAACCAAAAGACATCTTACATTTTTTGTTCTGTTTTAAATAAATCATAAAATGTGCATTATTTCACTTAATCTAGCATCAAATTATAAATATTTCAGTATTATACTTAATTACTTATAATAATATTAATTTTGCATTGGTATACTTTGCTTTAGCATCTGAAAAAAAAAAAAATAAATAAAAAAATCGTATTAAAATTCAGCACAATAAGAAGCCGTGTTTTGGTAAAATTGAGAAAAAAAAAATTGCACAGACAGAATTTAAAGGTACACTGTGTAACTTTTCCGTGGAGGTCCAGCATTTACTTGTCTCCAAGACGACGTTATTTCTTTTCCTGGAATATTCCACAGTTTGGCATTACACATAATCTCTCTCTCATTTATTCAATTGCAGGTGTTTTTGTGACCATAAATCTGGTCTGGAGGCATCACATGCTTGTCTCCATGGAGATAGATAAGCTTAATGCCGTATTGTGGACCATTCCAGACCCTACCCCCCGAAAAAGTTACATAGTGCATCTGTAATGTTGGAAGCAAACGAAAAAGTTGAAGTATTTGACACCATTTTCCTTGCGTCGTACGAGTTCAGAGAGTTTGGTTTAAACATCTGAGTTATTTCCGCGGCTCCCTCGTCCTGTCAGTGTCACCAGACCGGTCGCTCTCAGGTATTTCACAGCACTGACACAAAAACTTCGATTGTTTTAAAACTAATCAGTCACCAGCTCAGATCTGTTCAGACTGTCACCCACGGCAACCACAGCTGCTGACGCCAATCTTATATAATAATGCTTTTGTATGGTCTTGTTTTTGCTTGTTTTTCTGTGGCTCGGCTGTGCGTCAGTGTATAAATCGATGTTTAAAGCCACAGTGAGTAACTTTTAAGGCAAGTTCAACATTTTCTTTGTGCGTTTGTGTGATTTTTGCACTGAAAAGCTGAGTGTGATGCGATAACGCTCCTCACAGTCGAATCTGATGCTCATTTTAGTTGATTTTTTCACACTTTACCCAGAAGTTGCAGTGAGCACCTCCGTCGTCATTGGGGTTGTATTATTTTGCACGGGGCTGCTGATCTTTAAAGTAAAGTTTTGAAGCCTCAGAGAATCGGTGCAGCGTTGACTTGTTGATCACGTGAATATAAAACCTTTTACGCAAATCAGCACTACTTTATATCAGATTTTAGCGGCAAAACTTTACTCAAATTCTCCACTGAAATGCATGGGACCGGGAATGGGAAGGGCCACCACAAAGAAATCACAGTTTAGGCACATTTACGGCAAACGTGGGCGGCGTCGAATAAGGTCATTAGTGTAAAAAGGACAAAACTATATGGAAATGTTTTGATACTTTATGAAGTTGCAGTAGTGTAGAGTGTTCGTCAGTTTATACTGTTTAAGTGTATTTCTTTGTATACTTTTATTGTGTATTTTTTTTTTTTTTTTTTTTTTTGCAGATTGTATGCCTCTTACAAAAATCTGTATCTTTAAATGCTTATACATTTTTTTTTAATTTAATTTAATTTAATTTAATTTAATTTTAATTTAATTTAATTTAATTTAATTTATTTTATTTTATTTTATTTTATTTTTATTTTATTTTATTTTATTTTTATTTTATTTTATTTATTTTATTTTATTTATTTTATTTTATTTTATTTTTTTTTTTATTTATTTTATTTTATTTTATTTTATTGAAGTATTGTAAGTTTCAGTTCTAAGTATTCCCAGATGGTTTTAAAATCATGAAAAGGCTGAATTCATAGATATAATATAATGCACAATTTTTTTTATTCATTAGTTAAAGTTATGACTGATGCATTTCAGAGTTCAGTACAGTACCTGATTGGCTAATATTTGCACCTCACAGCAAGAAGGTCCCCGGTTCAAGTCCCAGTTTCAATTTTACACATGCGCAAAAAGCATAATTGCCCAGCTAAAGTCCTCCTGACCTCAGCACGACTGAAGGACGAGTCAAATGCACACGATGAATTTCCTCTGGAGAACAAACAAAAAGTGTATCTTAAAGTTACCATAACACTGTAACGACGTCTTTAAAGCTGCACTACGTAACTTTTCAGGTGGAGGGTCAACCAACTGTTACTACTCCCACTGTAACCCAACCGTGTCCTCAGTGAAGATGGTGTCTCCGTGTCAGATCTATGGACAGGCGAGCCCACTCAACGTGAGAATGCATGATTATTTTTGAGCTTCCATCAGAAAAGTTCCAGAGTGCATCTTTAATCTAATTTTTTTTTCACCAACAATGGGACAACCAGGTGTCAATTTAAAGGTTCTAAACGCAATATAAACCACGTTATATATAATGTGGTTACTTCTTCAAAAAACACACCGACATTATCAGTCTGTAACATCTCCAAACCTCAAAATCGCTCTGCTCCACCTTGTGATGTCATGAAGTGGTAGTTTTCAAGATAACAGCTACTTTAAACGAACCAGCTCACTTTTTGGGCGATAAAAAAACCCCATTTTAAACCAGGACATGCAGACACCGCCCCTTTACGCATAATATTTCCTCAACTTTTCTTTTCAACACGATCTACCTTTTTCAATCCCAACCCGAGCGCGGTTTTCAGCCCCCGTAGGCCGACACGAGCCGCCGCAGTGTTAAGAATCACAGCTGGACGTCTGGTTGTCCGCGACGACAAAAATCCCCCTGAACCCTTTTTGTCAAAGCGATGTTCCACACTCTGCCAACATCATTCCACATTTGTGCGGCGTTCCCGGGATTCCTCGTGGATGGGGATCTGCACGGAGCATATGGACTTCTTTCACTATTCATGGCCTTTTGGTATTCAGCCTCGTGGCCATACCCCGTCTCCTCTATCCCAGTCTCTTTGTTCTTTTTAAGAGTCTTCCAATGTTTTTCTCCTCTATCGTACTCCCTCCCTCCTCTCTATCTCTCCTTCACCCTCTCTCTCGCTCTCTCTTATCTCTGTCCCTTCTCACTCCCACCTTCGTCTGTTTTTGCGTTCTCTCCATCGTTCTCTCTTTTCTTTCTCCCGTACTTCTCTCTACCTCTCCCGCCCCCTTCCCTCTCTCTCTCTATACTCCTCTCCCTCCATCCCACCTCTCTTTGTTGTTTCCATCTCTTTCATCTTTCACTCTCTCTCACGTCCACTCTTTTCCTCTTTCTCCTCTCCTTTCTCTCTCTTTCTTTGTCATCTCTTCGTCTGTCTCTTCTCTCCACTCTCTCCTCTCCACCTTCCCTCTCTCTGTCCTTCTCCTCCTCTCTCTATTCCTCTCCCTCCTTCCCACCTCTCTTTGTTCTTTTCATCTCTTTTTCTCTTCTCTTTCATCTTTCACTCTCTCTCACGTCCACTCTTTTCCTCTTTCTCCTCTCCTTTCTCTCTCTTTCTTTGTCATCTCTTCGTTTGTCTCTTCTCTCCACTCTCTCCTCTCCACCTTCCCTCTCTCTGTCCTCTCTCCTCTCTCTATTCCTCTCCCTCTCTTCCCACCTCTCTTTGTTATCTCATCTCTTTCTCTCTTCTCTTTCATCTTTCACTCTCTCTCACGTCCACTCTTTTCTTCTTTCTCCTCTCCTTTCTCTGTCATCTCTTCGTCTGTCTCTTCTCTCCGCCCTCTTTCGACTTTCTTCTTCATCCCTCTCTTCTCTCTCTCTCCCCTACCTCCCTACCCCTCCCGCCACCGTCCCTCTCTATGTCCTTCTCCTCCTCTCTCTCTACTCTTTCCCTCCCTCCTTCCCACCTCCCTTTGTCCTCTTCCTCTCTCTCATATTCTTCTCCATCTCTTCTCTTTCATCTTTCACTCTCTCTCAGTTTCTGCCTATTGCTTTCTTTCTTGGTCATCCCTCATCTGTCTCTCTGCCTCCCTGCTGCCCTCTGCCCTCTCCTCTCTCTCCTTCATGTTCTCTTGCTATGTCCTTCCCCCTCTATCATCACCCCTTCTCTCTCTTTCTTTGTACCCCTCTCTTTCTCTAACCCGCTCTCCCCTCCCTCTATCTCTTTCTCTCTCCCCACCTCTCTTCTACATCTCCCTCTTCCTCTCCACCCCTCCCTCTCGCATTGTTACCCGTATCCCTCCCTCTATATCTCCCTCTCCTTCCTCCATTCTCTCTCCTCCTTTGCTCTCTCCCTCCCCTCCGTCTGTACTCCTTTTCCTCTTTCCCCCTCTCTCTCTACTTCCTTCTTTCACCCCCCTCTATCTCTCTTTTTCACCGTTGTCTGGTCGTTTGAAGTGTGCCTCTCGGACCCTGATCTCTCCCTTCCTCCACATCTCTCCATTCCTTCTTCCATTCTCTTTCTTCCTTCGCTGTCTCCCTCCCTTCCCTGTCTACTGCTTTTCCTCTTTCTCTCCATCTTTTCCCCCCTCTCTCTCTCTCTCCCTCCTTCTTTTGCCCCCCTCTCTGTCTCTCTCTCTCTCTGCCACCGTTGTCTGGTCGTTTGAAGTGCTCAGACCACTCTCCCTCTCTTCCACATCTCTCCATTCCCTCCTACATCCCCTCTCCTCTCTCTTCCTCTTTCTTTTACCCTCTATCTCTCGCTCTTTCTATTTCTGTCTGTCTACCATCGTTGCCTAGTCATTTCGTTTCTCTCCATTCCTTCTTTCATTCTCTCTTCCCCTTTGCTCTCTTCCCTCCCTCCCTTTCCTGTCTACTCCTTTTTCCTCTTTTCCTTTCCCTCCCCCCCCCCCCTCTCTCTTCCATCCTCCCTCCCTCCCTCTCTCCCTCCTTCTTTCGCTCCCCTCTCTGTGTCACTCTTTCTCTGCCACCGTGTTTGGTCGTTTGAAGTGCTGTTCTCGGACCCTGATCCCTCCCTCCACATCTTTGCATTCCTTCTTTCTTTCTCTCTCCTTCCCCTCCCTCTTTCTTTCACCTCTCTCTCTTTCTCTCTGTCTACCATCGTTGCCTGGTCATTTCATTTCTCTTCATTCCTTCCTTCATTCTCATTCTCTCCCTCTGTACTCCTTTTCCCATTTCCCTCCCTCTCTTCCCCCCCTCTCTCTCTTGCATCCTCCCCTCTCTCTCCATCTTTCTTTCACCCCCCTCTCTCTTTCTACCTGTCTGCTGCCTCGTCATTTCATTTCTCTCCATTCCTTCCTTCATTCTCTCTCCCCCTTCACTCTCCATCCCCTCTCTGTCTACTCGTTTTCCTCTTTCCCTTCCTCTCTTTTCCCCCTCGCTCTCTTCCATCCTCCCCTCCTTCTTTCTCTCTCTCTCTTTCTCTTTCTCTTTCTGTCTGCCATCGTTGCCTGGTCATTTCATTTCTCTCCATTCCTTCCTTCATTCTCTCTCCCCCTTCGCTCTCTCCATCCAATCCTTTTCTACTCCTTTTCCTCTTTCCCTCCCTCTCTTTTCCCCCTCTCTCTCTTCCATCCTCCCCTCCCTCTTTCTCTCTCTTTTTCTGTCTGCCATCGTTGCCTGGTCATTTAATTTCTCTCCATTCTTTCCTTCATTCTCTCTCCCCCCTTCGCTCTCTCCATCCCCTCCCTGTCTACTCCTTTTCCTCTTTCCCCTCCCTCTCTTTTCCCCCCTTTCTTTCTTCCATCCTCCCTCTTTCTCTCTCTCTCTCTCTGTCTGTCTGCCATCGTTGCCTGGTCATTTCATTTCTCTCCATTCCTTCCTTCATTCTCTCTCCCCCTTCACTCTCTCCATCCCCTCCATGTCTACTCCTTTTCCTCTTTCCCTCCCTCTCTTTTCCCCCTCTCTCTCTTCCATCCTCCCCTCCCTCTCCCTCTTTCTCTCTCTCTTTTTCTGTCTACAATCGTTGCCTGGTCATTTCCTTTCTCTCCATTCTTTCCTTCATTCTCTCTCCCCCTTCGCTCTCTCCATCCCCCCCGTCTACTCCTTTTCCTCTTTCCCTTCCTCTCTTTTCCCCCTTTCTTTCTCCTCCACCTCCCTCGTTCTCTCTCTCTTTTTCTGTCTGCCATCGTTGCCTGGTCATTTCATTTCTCTCCATTCCTTCCTTCATTCTCTCTCCCCCCTTCGCTCTCTCCATCCCCCCCCTGTCTACTCCTTTTCCTCTTTTCCTCCCTCTCTTTTCCCCCCTCTCTCCTTCATCCTCCCCTCCCTCTCCCTCTCTTCTCTCTCTCTTTTTTCTGTCTACAATCGTTGCCTGATCATTTCCTTTCTCTCCATTCTGTCCTTCATTCTCAATCCCCCTTCGCTCTCCCCATCCAATCCCTTTCTACTCATTTTCCTCTTTCCCTCCCTCTCTTTTCCCCCTTTCTTTCTCTTCCTCCTCCCTCTTTCTCTCTCTCTCTTTCTGTCTGCCATCGTTGCCTGGTCATTTCATTTCTCTCCATTCTTTCCTCCCTTCTCTCTCCCCCTTCGCTCTCTCCCTCCCCCCCTGTCTTCTCCTTTTTGTCTACCCCCCCTCTCTCTCATCCTCCCCTCCCTCTTCTCTCTCTCTTTTTCTGTCTGCCATCGTTGCCTGGTCATTTCATTTCTCTCCATTCCTTCCTTCATTCTCTCTCCCCCTTCGCTCTCTCCATCCCCCCCTGTCTACTCCTTTTCCTTTTTCCCTCCCTCTCTTTTCCCCCTCTCTCTCTTCCATCCTACCCTCCCTCTCCCTCTTTCTCTCTCTTTTTCTGTCTACATTCGTTGCCTGGTCATTTCATTTCTCTCCATTCCTTCCTTCATTCTCTCTCCCCCTTCGCTCTCCCCATCCAATCCCTTTCTACTCCTTTTCCTCTTTCCCTTCCTCTCTCTTTTTTCCCCCTTCTTTCTCCCATCCTCCCTCTTTCTCTCTCTCTCTTTCTGTCTGCCATCGTTGCCTGGTCATTTCATTTCTCTCCATTCCTTCCTTCATTCTCTCTCCCCCTTCGCTCTCTCCATCCCCTCCCTGTCTACTCCTTTTCCTCTTTCCCTCCCACTCTTTTCCCCCTCTCTCTCTTCCATCCTCCCCTCCCTCTCCCTCTTTCTCTCTCTCTTTTTCTGTCTACAATCGTTGCCTGGTCATTTCCTTTCTCTCCATTCTTTCCTTCATTCTCTCTCCCCCTTCGCTCTCCCCATCCATCCCTTTCTACTCCTTTCCCTCTTTCCCTCCCTCTCTTTTCCCCCCTCTCTCTCTTCAAACCTCCCCTCCCTCTTTCTCTCTCTTTTTTCTGTCTGCCATCGTTGCCTGGTCATTTCATTTCTCTCATTCCTTCCTTCATTCTCTCTCCCCTTCGCTCTCTCCATCCCCCCTCCCGTATACTCTTTTCCTCTTTCCCTCCCTCTCTTTTCCCCCCCGCTTTTCGCTCTCTTTCCTCCCCTCCTTCTCTCTCTCTCTTTTCTGTCTGCCATCGTTGCCTGGTCATTTCATTTCTCTCCATTCTTTCCTCCCTTCTCTCTCCCCCTTCGCTCTCTCCCTCCTGTCCCTGTCTTCTCCTTTTTGTCTACCCCCCCTCTCTCTCATCCTCCCCTCCCTCTCCCTCCTTCTTTCGTCTCTCTCTCTCTCTCTCTCTGCCTGGTCGTTTGAAGTCCGCCTCTCAGATTCTCACCTGTCAGTTCTGTGGCTCCTTGAAAGTTTGAGTCCGTGTCTGTTAAATTTATCTCAACAACAGGCGGCGCTCATTCCCACACAGGCCTGCGGGGGCAGAGTCGAGCGCGTCCTGACACTTTTGGAAGTCTGGTTACATGTCGGGATTGTCACGGCGAATCAAGTGAGTGGCGTTTTTGGCGAATTTTAGGAAAAAAACATCGAGAGTAATTGTGAGAGTTTGGGCCTCCGTCAGTGAGATGTGTTTTACGAGTTTCAAAATTGTAGGTGATGCTGAAAAATGAGGAAGAAGATGCGTACTGACATTGATGGTTTTATAATACGAAAACATGTTTTTTAATCTCATTTGCTCTAGTTTAAAGTTGACCTCTTCGGTAAATTCCACTTCTCAGAGCTTTTGACCACGTTATAGTCGTTTTCTTCTCCTTAATCCTCTCGAAGTTGTATTTGGACTGATTCGTGCATGTTTGAATAATCCTGAATCGCTTATTTTCAAGACGCCATTTTGCCGATCAACCCCCGTTTTCGCCGTCGCCGACATACGCCCACTGATATCTGCAGTGGTCTTTCGTTTATCGCAGGGATTACCTTCTAAAAATAACACGCAATAGGCGAAATCCTTTATTTTTTACAATTATTCTATATGTTTTGCAGCTGTAAAACCCCTCACCACACACTTTATACACTTTTCTCACACAGACATTAACATTTTCTCACATTTCTCTCAAAGTTCAAACCTTCGTCGGTGTCTTTGTCGGTGCAGAACGTTTCATCGACATTGTGGGTTTTGTCGGGGAGAAAACTCGCAAACATACAGCACTTCAGAGTCACACTGCGATCCAACATTTGTCTGAACACATGCTGTACTGTACAGGAGACACGGAGGAGACTGATGGACAATGGTCTACAGTCCCTCAGCCAATCAGGATGCAGAACACTCATACACAATGCACAATCAGACAGTGTTGAAAAAACGCAGGCAAAATTGCAAAATTGCACCAAAAAAATCAGCGAAACAGTGAGACCGCGAAAGGTGAACTGCAATATAGCGAAGGACCACTGTACTTACTTCGTTCTTAGTTTTTTTTTTTTTTTTTTAATGAGTGATACACAGATTCAGTAGTGTCGCATGTTGTGGTACAAATGACAAAAAAAAAAATAATAATAATCCACCGTTCGCTAGTGTGATCTGCAAGAATGCATGTTTTTTGAGGTACTTTTTAGCAATAGAAAACACCTGTAATGGAAAAAAAATGCAAGCTAGATGTTTAATGCAATACTGTGGAACATTACAGCAATAATATCTACATGGAGACAACAAGGTAAAGCAAAAAAAGTTACACATTGCACATTAAAGAGCCGTATAAGTTCAGGCGTACAACCTAAATCCTCTTCGTGTGCAAATACGAGTTGACATGGACTACCTCGTACGCTGTGTCTGATTCCACGTCTCAGGGGTGACGCTGTGCATTTCCCGACACGTTGCCATGTTGTGGAGTTTTCAGCTTTTCAGACTCTACTTTATTGCGACCACAGAAGCCATTTGTTTGGAGTCTCATTTTTCCGGGTGGCGTAGAGGGATGTCAGGAGTGCTGCGGTGAATGCCTAATGCCGGGATCAGTGCTGGAGAGGCTTATTGGGAAGAGTGGTGTGTTCCTCTGCTCCTCACGTTCGGATGGAGCGATACTCGTGGAGAATGATAAATAAATACTCACCCAGAGCAGAGGTTTTCAAACATCTCCAAGTACCAAAGAAATGGGCTGGAATGATTCTAAATTATTGCTGAAATTAGGTTAGAGATGGACGATTTCACCGAAAGTGGGTAAACTTCGGGCTGATCAAGGGCATCATTGCAAAACTATAAATTTTAGGCAGCTGGATTTCTTTTTCGAGTCTATTTAAATGAATCATAAACATGTACGTCCTAAAGCTGCAATGTGTAGCTTTTCTGGTGAAGGGTACGGCACCTGCATCTATGATATTGCCCTGTCTGAAGCATAGACTATACAAATGGACATAGCTAACCTGCTAGTCTCTGTATTCCATATAGGAAGTGATCATGGGTGCGCTTCCGGCTCCGTCGACTCTGGCTCCAATTCACTTTCTATTGAAAAACTGTCACTCATCTCTTCTTAACTGCTGCTGTCAGACTCTTCATTTTGGTCTTAAAATGTTTGTATTAATCGGCGCTACATGATCGTGGGGTTTTTATGTGGCTATTTTGTTCATCAGTCATGATATGAACATTAATAACAGACAAATTAAGCGCCTTGTTTCCCCAATTTTGCACACACTTAGTGTTAGCAACAGCTTTGATTGACAGTGTTGCTAAACCAGAGCTGCGGAAGGGAAGGGGCCTTCAACAGGCAGATCGTCCACTGGAAAAGTTACAGTGTATCTTTAAAAATACTAAACCAGCCCTAACGCTGGACAAAAACATGACCCGATAAAAATACTTTATTTTAAAGGTTATTCCATATATCTTACTTCTGTATGTACCATATTTTCCAGACTATAAATCAAACATTTTTCATAGTTTGATCAGGGGTGTGACTCAGATGTGATTTCTTTATTGCTATTATTTCTTCATTATTATGCATTTTTTGGTGGGTGCGACTTATACTCCAGTGCGACTTATACGGTAAAAATACGGATTATAAAATGTACGAAGTAGTAAAAAATACAGACAAATTGATAAAAAAAAAATAAAAAATGAATGAGTACTCCAGAAAATACGGTATATAAAATGTAGAAAGTATTAAAAATAAAGACAAACTGATAAAAAGAATAAATAATAAAAATGAATGAGTACTCCAGAAAATTCGGTATATAAAATGCAGAAAGTTGTAATAATAAAGACAAACTAATTAAAAAATAAATAAATAAATTAAATAATTAAATGAATGAGTACTCCAGAAAATTTGGTATATACAATGCAGAAAGTAGTAATAATAAAGACAAATTTGTTTTAAAAAAAAAATAATTAAAAAATGAATGAATACTCCAGAAAATACGAGACATAAAATGTAGAAAGTAGTAATAATAAAAACAAATTGATAAAAAAAATAAATAAATAAAAAATGAATGAGTACTCCAGAAAATACTATATATAAAATGTAGAAAGTAGTAAAAATAAAGACAAATTGAAAAAATAAATAAATAAAACTGAATGAGTGTGTCCAAACTTTTGACTGGTAGCATCTGTCATATTTGTACTTTTTCTTCATAATATAATTCAGCTAATTTATTTTTATTACTGTAATTACTCTGAGTGGAGAGGTCAATTATAAGAACTCCTGTGTGTGTTCAGTACAAGTACGTTCAAACTTGTTCTGTTTTTAACTTGTTTTTCGCATAATCTTAATAACAACCAACTAATATGTGTACCAAATGTGAAATCTTCATAGAGATAAGCAGGTAGCGGAAACCTCCACCCGAAAAGCTCCGCAGTACGTCTTTAACTACCCCAGAAAATGCAGTACAAAAGCCGCATGTGTACCCCGCTGTTCCCTATCCCACAGTCTGAGACCCGAGCATCCCAGGCTTGGCTCTCGCTCTGTCTGCTCTCCTCTGTAATCTTGGCTCCCCTCGTTGGCTGCTCCTGCCTCTACACATCGGCAGAATACCAATTGTCAAACTTGGTGCTACAACAGGGCCCCGCATGGAAATTTCAAAGCCTCCATTCATTTTGCATGGGAGCGCTTCGTGTGTTGTGGGGAATGTCGTCAGGGTTGTAGTTTGGTTTGCTGATGGTTTTGGGGGTTGGTGCGGGGGAGGGGGGAAGGGGACCACAACGCTCGAAGGTGTAACGAGGCGAGCTGATTGGTCGGGAGCGTGTGGAGGGGTTGGTGGTGGTGGTGGGGTTTGGGTGGTAAAGGGGAGGAAAGGGGGGAGGTTAGGAGCGAGTTCACAACGGCGTCGGTAATTACGGGGTGCGCGAAAACAAAATATGACATGTATGATTGCGATGTTTTTTTTAGCAGCGTGGTGTCGGAATGTAAGTCGTCGAGCGGGGAGAAATATGTAGTCTTGATTTGATGGAAAATAGGCTAGCGGGCGTGTTAGCTGCTTTAGCGCGACGTCAGTGTCAAAAGGTAACGACTGCTAGCTAGCGTTAGTCAGGCAGTGGCAGTTTTATGAGGTCAAACTTGTCCTATCTAAGAGTGTGCAGTACAATGGACTAAAGTTGCACTATGTAACTTTTCTGGTGAATGGTCTGCCATCTGCTTGTCTCCATGGAAGCGCCATTTCTTTGCCTAAAATGTTCCGCAGTATGGTTTTAAATCTAATATAATTGGACATAGCTAACCTGCTAGCCGCTGCGTTCCAAATGGGAGGTGAACCAGCAGTGCAGACAGGAAGAGGCGTTACCTTCTTAAACATCCTCGCTCCGGATTGGTTCTTCGGTTGCTATGATACTCGTGGTCGGAATTCCAAATATGGAACTCGGCTCCAACTTCCCCCCTGTAACCGCCCGAGCCTCGATGAGCTTCATTTGACTGGACCCGAACGCTATAGGTGACGTCGCACTCACTTTAGTCCACTTCTTTATGCGGTCTGTGGTCTACACTTATCTGTTCCCATGGAGACAGGCCACAAGTCAAGTTACAGGTCAGATCTGTGGACAGGCTACTCTGCTCACAATAAGGATATACTGTATGTATTTCAAGATATTTGCCGAAACACCTGTAATAGAATAAATAAATGCAAGATGGATTGGTTTAATGCCATACAGTGGAAGAAAGCAATAGCATCGCCATGGAGACGAGCAGGAGGAGCATCTGGAGTAATATTTTGTCATCTGAGTGAATGGGAACAAGGAAAGGATGTAAGGATGCACTACTGAGATATTTGAGGGAATGGTGTAGATAAACATACACATTTGCATACATGGATAGAGAGAGTAGGAGAGAGAAAAAAAGAGAGAAAGAAAGAGAGAGAAAAAGAGAGGGGATTCAGGGGTCGCCTCTGAAACCATCGTTGATCTGGAGAATTTCTTCGGCTGAGGAATCTTAAGTAAAGTCTCCTTATCTCTGCCCAGTGATAGATGTGAGAGAGCTGAGAAGAGAGGAGGAAGAGAGAGAGGGAGGGAAGGATGAGTGGGGGAAAGAAGAAAAGAGAGACAGGGCAAAAGAGCAACAGAAAGAGTGGGGAGCGAAAGTTAGAGATGGAAACAGAAGATGAAGAGATGAAGTAATAGGAAGAGAGTGGATAAGAGAGAGAGATAAGAGTGGGATAGAGGGAGTTATGAAAGTCAGAGAGGGAGAGACAGAAAGAGGGAGGAAAAGAGAGGGAGGGAGGATAGAAAAAGAAGGGAGAAGGAGAAAGGGAGACGAGGATTAGGAAGAGAGGGAAAAGTGAGAGGGAGATAAAAGGGGAGAGAGAGAGTCAGAAAAGAGGATAGAGAGAGAGAGGAGATACAGAGAGGGAGGGAGGAGAGAAAAAAGAGGGAGGGATCTAAACAGAACCTGAGGGGGAAATGGGAGAGAGAAGATGAGAGGAGTGAAGAGAAAGAGGGAGGGTAGAAAGAGAGAGAGAGAGATAAAGAATGACAAGGAGAGGAAAAAAGAGGGGAAGAGCGAGGGGGTTGGAGCGATGGAGAGAAGAGAGACCATTATGAGCAGTGGAGGGCCCCCCGCGGATGCTCCTGTCAGCTGTGGGAACGGAGATGAAAGTGCTGCAGCAGATAGCAGCGCTTTGATGGAGCCTTTGTCTGATAAACATCTCTGTATGCCAACCCAGCCGTGCCCAACCGAGCCCAACCGAGCCCAACCGTGCCCAACCGTGCCCAACCGTGCCCATACAACACAATCCAAAACAACCAAACCCAACCGTGCCCAACCGAGCCCATGCAACAGAAGCCAAAACAACAGAACTCAACGCAACCCAACTAGGCCCAACACAAATGTACCCAACCGTGCTCATGCAATCGAACCCCGGACAACCGAACCCAACTGGATCTAACACAACCAAACCCAACTGTGACCAACTGTTCTCAAGCAACCAAACCCAACACAACCATGCCCATCCAACCCAACACCCAGCACTATGCAACTACCCCAATATAACCGAATTCAACCCAACACAACCGTGCCCATGCAACTGAACCCAAAACAATCAACACAAGACAACTGGAACCAACACTACCGTGCCCAACTGCACCCATGCAACCGAACCCAACACAACCAAACTCAGTGCAACCCAACACAATCGTGCCCATGCAACTGAACCCAACCCAACACAACCAACACAAGACAACCGGAACCAACACTACCATGCCCAACAGTGCCCATGCAACCAAACCCAACACCACCAAACCCAGTGCAACCCAACACAATCATGCCCATGCAACTGAACCCAAAACAATCAACACAAGACAACTGGAACCAACACTACCGTGCCCAACTGCACCCATGCTACCGAACCCAACACAACCAAACCCAGTGCAACCCAACACAATCGTGCCCATGCAACCAAACCAACACAACCCAACCCAATACAACCCAACACAATCATGCCCATGCAACTGAACCCAAAACAATCAACACAAGACAACCGGAACCAACAATACCATGCCCAACTGCGCCCATGCAACCGAACCCAACACAACCAAACCCAATACAACCCAACACAATCGTGCCTATGCAACTGACACACAACCCAACACAACCCAAGGCAACCCAATCTAACCAACCCCAGACCCCCTAACCCCGGAGGGGACCGTCTTTGAGCACATCCCAGCACAACCAACTCCATCTCTGTAATCTCAGTGTGTAGTTTTCAGATTCTGCCCCTCACCCATCCCATTTTTTTCCCTCTTTTGAACAGAAGTTGAGAGACTTGTTAACAATGTATTCTCCCGTGTAGCAGATTGGTACAAAGGCACAGTATGGCACAGTTTGATTTGGCATCAGAGAGATTATTTTTCGTTGACAATTTCAGATAAAAGTTTGTGGATAAAAGATACGCTTTAATTGGGATTTAAATGGTAATTGGTCAAATACATTATAATATTTTCAAAACACAGTTACGTGATGGTGGAAATGTAGACTCCCTGTTTATAGCCCAGTATTACCTAACTTACAGCATGTATAAGAGACAACTTAAGGTATGGAGATGTTATTGCCTTACATGAAATATTCCACAATATGACTTTAAAAGTATCTGCCTTGCATTTATTTAATTACATGTGTTTTATTGCTAAGAAAATACATTGTAAAACATGCATTCTTACTGTTAGGGGGTTCATTTTTCGTGATCTGATCTGTCACTTGCCTTGTTGATCTCACCTGCTGGTCTCCATGGAGATATATACAAGTTTAATGCCGCACTGTGGAACATTCTGGGCAAAGAGCGACAAACAGGTGGATCAGTTGGTGCAGGCATCAATAGATTTAGCGAATTTCGGCACATCTGTGACCATTTTCCGACGGCACTCTTACTAAATTTTTGAGTTATTTTGGCCAATAGGGTTTTGCCTCGCCACGCACTCTCTCTTATTCATTCTTACCCCTTCACCCATCTTTTCTCTAGTCTATTTTTTTCCAGTCAAAGTTGAAATTCCCTTTAAAGATGCATGCCCCAATCTCTGCGCATCTGCTCCTGGTACGGCACGGGAGACCTATTTCAACCAATCATCATCAAGTTTTCAAAATTAAGAGCGTGCAGGAATAGCGAGCCCCCATTTTTAATATACTTTACTTTTTTTGCCATGTCTTGTAATAGTAACACAGCTGTTGAATATTTTATGGAGGTTTTCAGTGTTAGGCGTCGCAGGGGAGGTATAAGAGAACCCGCTCTGGCTAGATAAATCCCTTTTTTCACTTATTTTGTTGCACAAGCGAGCGCAGACTACACGTTTCTTCAAGGCAACGGGGGCTTTCTTGCTTGAGATGTGCCTACTGTAACAAAACCTCATGGTGATTTGGATTCAGTGAAAAGGAGGAACAGGATTACCGTTCGCTTCACAGTTCGACAGAGCGAAAAACGCGGTATATAGTATAGTGCGGAGCCTATAAGCCAAAGGGGAGAGAGGGAGAGAGGGAGAGAGGAAGGAACGCCATGCTTGTGTGGGAAGTACTTTTGGCAGGGTTCGAAATTAATGATCTCAACATGTGCTGCCGAAGTTGGGGATAGGCAGAAAGAAATGTGCCGACAAAAGCAGTCGGAGCCAGATGGAGGAGGGAAAACCGCAAGGACGAATAGGACCGAAGCGAGGGAGAGGTTTCAGCTGAGGAAGAAGGAGAAAAAAATCATGTTCTTTTAATACAAAACGTCAACTTTGAGGCTGTAAAAGTCTTGATGTCTTGTCGAGAGCCAAGAAGCAGGTTGGAAGACAAGTCCGGTTATTTAACAGTGGGGAGTTCATTTTGAGAGCTGCAGTCGTGCCAATCAGACCATTCACTCGGCGGCTGCAGGCCTAAGGCTGCACTTCCCAATTTGACTCAGGCGCTCCCAGCTGATCTGAAGGGAAATATATATATAAGCTTTAATGTTGGTTATGGACTTCTGTGATAAGAATAAAAATCTGCTTTATGTTACATTGGCATTCGTTTTCGCTTAAAATAGATGTGATGACGCCCTCTGCTGGGAACTGTAATGAGCGCAGCCTGTTGAAACGTAAACTTAGCAGTAGCAGCAACAGGATTATGAATGAAACAAAATAGTAAGTTTTTTTTTTAGGAGCAAACAATTTGATCGAGATATGACAGAAATCGATAAAGACGAAACTGCAACTTGTTGGATGATGTCTTCCTGCATAGACGATAGTAGCTCAGTTCAGCTGGCAGCGTATGAGTGTTTGTCCACTGATCCGAAGGTTGGTGATTCGAATCCCGCTCTCGACAAACATCATCGGTTGAGCGGTCAGATCCACTGACCTACAGATCGGTGGTGTGAATGAAGCTCCCACAAATGAATGGTGTTGTTGTGTCCTTGGGGAAGACACTTAACCCACCTCGCCCCCAGTGTCTGTGCACACTGGTGTATGAATGTGTGTGTGAATGGGTGAGTGGTTCCTTGATGTTAAGTGTGACTATAAGAGTGACTATATAAAAACGTGACCATTTACCTTTGAAGCAATTAAAACAAAACACAAAATGCAGAATTAGAGGCTGTTTTTAAACTTTTAGAGAAAAATCGATAAAATGTGTGATGCCAGTTTACTTTACTATAACTAAAAAAAAACAAAAAAAAACCATAAAGCTAGACTGGAGCAAATCTGGTCAAGATTTCCAATGATGGATGTGACTGACAGGCAGATTCACCGATTGGAGAACCTTGGAAACATACAAGTAAAAAAACCCCAAAAAAACAAACCAAAAAAAAAACACAAACATGAATTTGTCCAGAAAATATAAAAAAATGCCAGGCAATTGATAAGTTTTGGATATGTTTCCGTTTTGGTGTCTTACATTATTGCAAATCATGTGTCTGTTTGTGTTGTTAGAACGAAGCATGAGTATAGTCCAGAGATGGGCAAACTACGGCCCGGGGGCTACACACGGCCCTTTGGGTTTATTAATCCGGCCCGCCAAACGTGACCAAATGATGCTAAAATAGGTAAGGGTAAACCTTGTTCAAAGTTTTTATGCTATGTTTATTTAACTGAAATTTAATACATTAATTATTGATTTAATTAATGCATTTGGAAAACAATTTGTACCATGAGCCTTGCATATTCATGTTAGAACCCATTTTGGCCCGTGTGTCAAAAAGCCCACCCATGAACTAGTCCATAGGGGTCGAATGTTCCACACAAATGTTAAAGCTACTTGGACCCACTTTAAGCCACTTTTGCTATGTGGAGGACTGGATGGATCCTCTGACTAAATAAGCAACCGGGGCATTATAGGTAGTTCCTGGTACTGTGTGAAAACGCAATTACCCAAAAGAAGAAGAGAGTTCATTATGAGTCCATGTCAGTGCGACGATCACTTGGCAGCGTGTTTGATCTATAACTGAGAGGGTTGGACGAGCCTTACTGTAATGTTATGGTATATGTCCAAGTGTTACATATTTGACACAGATGGTGGGTTTTTAATACGCCGTCCAGAGTTCATGATGCGTAGTGCTGTGGTTTTAAATGAGTCCCAGAGACGGTTCATGCAAAATGTTTTGGTTCTACAGCATAAACAATAGACACATGGAGGGGCGTTTGGAAAGGGGAATTTGAACTCTAGAAATAAACAAATACATCTCATATTACTTATATTTAAAGGCGTGCTGCGCATCCTTTTCTGGTTGGGAGTTCTCCATCTGCTTGATGACATGGAGATGCTACGACTTTGAACAATGTGGCTTTAGTTTGATCAATTGTGCATGTATTTAATAACAGATGTCTTTATGACTCAATAATACCTTGAAAAAACATGCATTTTTACTGTGAGTGGGGTTGACTCTTTAAAGATCTGACCTGTGACTTGGGCTAGATACATTTAATGACATATTGTGGATCATTCTAGACAAAACTACAGTATATCCATGGAGATAAGCAGATGGCAGACCTTCCAATGGAAACTATGCTTAGTATTGTAGGACTAGAGTGGGAAATTCTCACATTTTATAAAGTTTTTTCACCTTCAAGGCACTCAAAGCTCTTTACATGAAGGAACCATTCACATATATATTATTGGTACACCAGTTAGGGTCAAGTGTCTTGCCCAAGGACACAATGACAATGATACAATTCATGTGTGAGAGCTGGAAACGCTTCACCAACCTGTGAGTCAGTGGATCTGATCACTCTACCAATGATGTTTATGTTGAGAGCAGGATTTGGACTGCCAACCTTTGGATTAGTGGCTCAAACGCTCTATCAGCTGAGCTTCTGTCACCTACATTGTGGTACAGAGAGTTGTTATTTGTGGAATGAGGAAGTCAGTATTGATTGATTGATTTTTATCCAAACATTGTGAACAAACACAATTTGAACTACATAAACACTGCTATGTCAAATGTCATGACCAACATATTGAAATGTACCACGTGTGATCTCTCTAGGCATAGCTGGTGATATAATACCCGTGTAAGACTCTTACAATAATCTGTGGTCCAGGGCCCCAAGGTTAAAATAACTGTCATCCCAAAGCTTAAAATCTGTCAACTGGACAAATCGTTGTAGGAGTGAAGACGTTTCGCTGCTCATTCAAGCCACTTCAGTTCTGGTCTGATCACTGCTGGATACTGCGTTATATCTGTCTGAAGAGAGGGGCTAACCACCATGGAAGTGTAAACATCTATTGTCTCCAGTTTCAACCATTCAGCCCTTAACGACCCTGCTATTGTTCTCATTGTTCTGGGTTTGAGGATGGAGTTATAGATGAGGGAGAGATTATGTCTCAGGCCCTCTTTCCTGTTTAAGGAAGGATTGTCTTTCCTAACAAAAATAGCTTCTTTAACTCCTCTCAAACCATTTCTTTTCTGTGGCTAGGATCTGAACTTCACTATCTTCAAAGGAGTGGTTAGTGTCTTTGAGATGGAGATGTACAGCAGACTGGGGTCCAGAGGAGCTCTCATGATGTGTTAGTCTCTCCAATGTAACTACACTGAATTACATTAAAATAATAAGGTAGATGTTGCTTGAAAAAAAATGCTATTGAACACAAATTATAAATATATTTGTGCTTTTCACATTATCTGGAGTAGACACTGTTATAATAATCTCTGATACCGTGACCAGATTTGGAGAGGTTTCTCTATTTTTCTATTTCAACCATGAAACTATTAAACAAATTTGAAATTCTGGGTGAGATTAAAATTAACAACTTAAAATAAAACCTTGATAGCGCAATTTCCACATTTCCGTCCCATTTCAAATAGAACTTTTAAAAGCAGCACCTCGCCAGTTTTGTGGGGCAGCCTGACTTTTATTTGACATTTGCACATTTGAGCGAAATACGGCAGTGAATAATAATAATACGCTTAAAAACTGCCGCACTCTCCCCCGAACCACAGATGGTCTCAATTAGATAGTGAGTCATTTTACTGATAAACGCCACAGATGTCAGGCGAACACAAACCTTATAAGTCTATGCAGATATTACACTTTATAATCCTTTGAACCACGAGGAAGGCTCCACACTCGACTGGAAAAGGCATAAACACGGAATAATTAGGGATAATTGGGTAAACTAAAACAGTCTCTTCAACCTTAGACCTCTGGCTGTTCAGATTAAAGTTATGGAAATGAATGAGGTTATAACACCGTGGAGGAGACTCTGGAAAAACAACATACTGTTTCCAGATTTTTGAGAGAAATTTGGTTTAGATGTTCTATGTCACACTTTTCAAATTTCAATGACTAACAGCTGTCTAGCATTGGAAGCATGTTTTGGCTAAAAAGGATGTAGCTAGCAAAGGAGGTATGTATTTGTGGTTTATGAAATAGAGTTTGCAGATTATAACTTGTTCATATCCATGGCTTTGTCTTATTTTACAGCGATTGGAAGCTATACTATGTAAAGTATACATTTTGTAGCGACCCTGAGCCTGTGTCGCTTAGAGAGGAGTCCGGGTCCAGTACCTTGGTTTGACATGCTACACAAAAATAGTATGGTAACAAGCATATAGCAAAGAGGTCAACGAAAAATACAGCTACCCGGCGTCTCTCCTCTCCACCTCCCCGACAGCAGGAAACCCGGTGCCTTCGAACCTCCCGGCAGGTCACCTTTGCCCACGTGAGCCCCGCCCCTCACGCATTACCACAGTAACCGAAAAACACCCATATGGGTCCTACACATTTCGTTTAGGTCGTTTTCGCACACGTTGCTGTGATCTGTGGACCGACCCCAGTGTGTTCTAGACTTAGTTCTGTTTACTTCACTTTTGGGTCGGCCTTGTTCACATGCACCAAGCATCGTTCACCCAAAACGCCATCGCTGATCGCCGAACTTATTTCTATGACCATGCGCTTCAAGCTCAAACATTTTAACATCTGGTTAAATAATTGCCCGAGATCCAGAATACACATTATTTCAATACTTTACGAAGATGTGAGTCTTGTTACTGGTGAATCTCCCTGTTTTCAAATGGCCGTGATTGACAGGTGGATTAGCCAATCAGGGACATGCATCATCTGTCTGGAAAAAAAAATAAAGGAAAAAAGTATATATATGTATCACACTGGGCTGAAAAACATGGTGGATTTCTGCAGAATCAATGGGAGAAGCACTAAACTGTTCATCTGAGGTGAGATAAATTTGATTTTATTTGTAAGTCTTAGGTGACCAATGAGCTCCTTCGTTTCAGGTGTCACTCTGAGGTGAATGTGGATTTGATTTTATTTTGTAAGTCTTAGGTGACCAATGAGCTCCTTCGTTTCAGGTGTCACGACGAGTAACGCCCCTTCCCCCCTTCCCAACGTGTCCTTAGCAACGCTGTGAATCAAATCTGTTGCTAACGCTAGCGGGAGTGACCTCAGGGAAAGAAGGAGCCTGATTTGTCTGTTATTAATGTTCATATTTTGATTTCCAGACAAAATAGCGAAAAAAAAAAAAACACCAGTATTAGTAGAGTTAATATGAACATTTTAAGACCAAAATGACGAGGCTGACAGATGCAGTTACAGAGGAGCGACAATGTTTCAATGTAAAGTGAATTGGAGCCAAAATCGAAGTTAGCTATGTCCATTTATATACAATCTATCGTTTGCATTGACAAACTCATTCTGTTCTTTTTTTTTTTTTTTTTTTCTTAATATGTCATTATGCTATCGTAGTTGGTATTGACAATCAAGCCTTTTCCTTATATTTGAAATCAAGTTTTGATAGTCCACATTGTTCCACGCCATCAACCTTGTATTATTTTGGCTTCCTCTGAAGATATACACACTAAAGTAAACTTGTCAATCAAAGCCTTGGTTAATCTGATGGTGAATAGTTCGTTAATAAGTGATCTGTCACCTCTGCCAATAACTGTAATTATCCCGAGATCACACCCTTCAGAGGCGCTCAGGTTGAAAAAGTTACAACTTCCCCTAAGCAACGTAAAGTTAAAATCTGTGTCAAGTATTTTAACAGTCGTAAGCTAACTGCTCGTCTCAATGGACACGTTTGCCCGGCATGTTTCACTGTATGGCATTCAACTTATCTATATTAAGTTTCTTCAACTGCAGGTATTTTTGTTGCTATAAAAATACATTGCATTTTTATTATGAGTGGGCTTGCCTCTCCACAGACCTGAACTCTTTGGCTTGTCTCAGTGAAGATAAATTTAATACCGCCGACAACCAGGCGCTTTTCACTTGGTAACCATAAACTCTTTATATAAATGGACATAGCTCACCTGCTAGCGACTTTACAAACAGGAAGTGATCAATGGGAGCGCTTCCAACTCCATTCACTCTGGCTCCAATTCACTTACTATTGAAAAATGGTCACCCCTCTGTTTGTAACCACTGCAGTGAGCCTCGCCCTTTTGGTCTTAAAATGTTCATATTAACCCGCTCCACATGATCCTATTTTACTATTGTGTCCATAAATTAAGATATGAACATTAATATCAGACAAATCAGGCACGTTCTTTCTCTGAGGTCTCTCCCACTAGCAACAGGTTTGATTGACAGCGTTGCTAAGCTCCTGGTCTGTGTTAAACCAGCAGTGCGGGAGGGAAAGGGCGTTACCTTCAACAGCCTCGCTCCACACTGGCTCTTTGGTTGCTATGATACTCATAATCGAAAATCCAAATATGGAACACGGCCCCAAATTGGCCCGTATAACCGCTCTAGCCTCGACGAGCTTCATTTGACTGGAGTCGAACGCTGTGGGTGACGTCACACTTTGTTCACTTCTTTATACAGTCTGTCTTAGTAACATCTTTATTTATCAATTTGATTTACCAAAATACTAAAACACACTTACACCTGTATTGTTATACTTTAATGTATTTCTAAGTAGTAGTAGTAGTAGTAGGAGTCAGTAGTAAGCCATTAATCTCGGCTTTGACATGCTGTTTGCTTATTTAACGGTCTTTGCTATGAGAACTTTTCACTGTGTGGGTGTGCCTGGTTACCTGAGCAGGTACCGGTTTGGATCCAAGGTCTCTAATCCAAACAATCCGCCTTAAATTACTGTAAATGACTTTGTGCACCTGGAATGTAACTGTTTAATCAAATAATAGGATTTATTATTATAATTATTAACATTATTATATTTTTATTTTCAGTTTTTATTGCTCTGAAAACCATACAGAAACATGCGTCCTTACCGTGAGTGAGCTTGCATCTCCACAAACCTGACTCTTGTATGGATTCCTCTTGCTTGTCTCCATGGAAATGCTAATGCTAATAATAATAATGATCTTCCACAGTTTGGTATTAAACGTATTTATCTCCAAAGTGTGGTTTTAAGTATGTTTGTATGGAATTATGAAGGTGACTTTCCGCCTCCAGAAAGTTACACAGTGTCACTTTAAACAAACACGATTTACAGTAGACAAATGTGTTGACAAATTGACAGTTATTAAAGGTGTTTTGCGAGAAATGCAGCGAGGCTTGTAGATGATAGCTGTGGCTGCAGAGTCTCTGTCTGAACTCGCAGAGCCGCGTTAAATCAACAACACATTCATTTTGTTCTGCCTATTTTTACAGGTTCCACAGAACTGGAGCCGATCCAGCTGCATTCTGGACAAGAGCCAGGTAATTGCAACACTCAAGACACTGACAGACAACTATTCACTCCCATGCTCATTCACTACAGGCCAGGGATTCTCAAACTGAGGTGTGAGGACCAGCGAGGATGAAAACATATCCTTTAAAACATATCTCAGGATTAAATGTTTAAAATCAACGCCTGCATTTTATTATAGAAACAAATCTTGCGCACATTGTCCAAGCACCTTTTTTTGTGTACTGGATTATGGAGATATAACACACATGCAGACTTCAGCCTCTACTTTAAACCTTTAGACTCTTTCACTCAGCTCTTCGTTTCATAACAGCTGATGAATTTAAACCCATCACTGTTCACTCTATAAAAAAAAAATGTTGGCCATCACTATCTGTCAGAAGAGAACAACGAGACTACTTGATAAACTGCCTGAATATCTCACTTGTTTGTTGAACTTTGACACCGGAACTTTTAATACAAGATCTCATGATTGTATAAGTCAAAGGACTAGCCGCAGCAGAACTGAGATGGCTGTTTTGCCTCCCACAAATGGAAAATATTTCAAGGACATGCAAAAAACGGGATATTTTAGTGCCACTAATGCACTTTAATAATGTGGTGATAAACATTTATACTCACACCTGCTCCTGTTTTTAATGTTTTAAATGGACTTATGCAGTTATTTTATTAGTTTTTGTCTGTATTGTGCTGTGTGCTTTGAAAAGGAGAGTATGGTGATCTCATCAGGCTCTCCCTGTATAAATAAAGATAATTAATAAATAAATGTGTGTATGTATGTTCTCCTTTTGGTTTAAAATAGAATCAAAACTCTTTTCTGATTCAGTAATGATCTTGCGTTGGACGGGGTATTGGACCATTCACGGGGCTCTCCATAAGTCTTTAATGTTCATTTGTCATAGACAGTGTAGTGCCACCGAGATGGTTAGATTGTGGCTGAGTGGGCAGTATTCACGCCTCACGGCAAGAAGGTTCAGGGTTCGACTCCCAGGCCTTTCTGTGCAGAGTTTGCATGTCATTTACTGTGTCCGGGTGTGTTTCCTCTGGTTTCTGAATGAACACAAAACATGCACCATAGGTAAAAACCTCCAGCTGAGTTAATCCTGATCAAGTCCAGCTCAAGATCTGGAGATGGGTCAAATGCAGCGGATAATTTACCCTACAGGGACAGTAAAGTGTACCTTAACCATTGCATCCCTTTGTAATATTACTGTTACACATAAAACTGTTCCTGTTTTCCTTTTTAATCAAAGTTACTCATCATAAGACGCTGTATCATATAATCACATTCCAAACCGGTTATACTTTGTTTTAGTCATGCTTTGACGTTGTGGTTAATCCCTCCTTTTGTCCTGAGTTAGACCAGATTTGATCCCAATTTAGATTTGCTTGTGGTTTGTTTAGTCATGATGTACACTACCAGTCAAAACTTTGGACACACCTTTCTTTTAATCAATAGTTTATTTAAGTTTACCACTTTCTACATTTTACATGCACACAGAAGGCATCAAATACGTACTGCGAGATGTATAGAACTGTATAGCAAAGAGAAAAAGTGAAATGACTCAACTAAATATATATTTTTTTAGATTTTATATTCAAATGCTCAAAGCTGCCACCTTTGCTTTGTACACAGTGCTACAAATTCTTGGCCTTCTCTCAGTGAGGTCCATGAAGTCTCCAGTGAGGTCCATGAAGTCTCCAGTGAGGTCCATGAAGACTCCATTGAGGTCCATGAAGTCTGCAGTGAGGTCCATGAAGTCTCCAGTGAGGTCCATGAAGTCTGCAGTGAGGTCCATGAAGTCTGCAGTGAGGTCCATGAAGTCTCCAGTGAGGTCCATGAAGTCTCCAGTGAGGTCCATGAAGTCTGCAGTGAGGTCCACGAAGTCTCCATGAAGTCTCCAGTGAGGTCCATGAAGTCTCCAGTGAGGTCCATGAAGTCTCCATGAAGTCCCCACTGAGATCCGTGAAGTCTCCAATGAAGTCCATGAAGTCTCCAGCGAGGTCCATGAAGTCTCCAGTGAGGTCCACGGAGTCTTCATGAAGTCTCCATGAAGTCTCCAGTGAGGTCCATGAAGTCTTCAGTGAGGTCCATGAAGTCTCCATGAAGTCTCCAGTGATCTCCATGAAGTCTCCAGTGAGGTCCGTGAAGTCTTCAGTGAGGTCCATGAAGTCTCCAGTGAGGTTCATGAAGTCTTCAGTGAGGTCCATGAAGTCTTCAGTGAGGTCCATGAAGTCTCCAGTGAGGTCCATGAAGTCTCCAGTGAGGTCCATGAAGTCTCCAGTGAGGTCCATGAAGTCTCCTGAAATGGTTCACTCTTCACAGCTGTGTATTGTCAGGGTCCAAAGTCCAAAGCAAAGCTATAAAACCTAAAACAAATTTGGAGTTATTTTGAGATTATTTTTGTTTGCTACATTCCACATGTGTCATTCATAGTTGTGATGCCTCCACGTGATGTCATGATGAAGCGGTAGTTTTCACGTTAACCGCTGCCTTTTGCCTTTAGTTCACTAGAGACTGTCAGTTTCACGGCTAAAATGATCCAAAATGATTCTAGTGAAGGTGTATGGAGCACTTCCTGTATTACCAGATGACATCACAAGGTGGAACTCAGGAAGAACTCACCTTAAATCTGCAGGATTTGTGTGTTAAACATGTGTGAATGAAACAAAACGCAACTCCAGGTCTGTTTGCGATGAGGAAACATAGATCCAAAAATAGCGCAACCCGGGCCGTTTTAATCCTTCAAAAATCCGCTATTTAAACAACATTTCTATGCATATTATTGCGGTATCACGTCTGGTATGAGTTCAAACATACACGCAGTTCTTTAAGGCTGCTAGAAGCCAGACTACAGCTGTCAGACATTTGAAAACCTTATCTTACTCCTGTTGACACATCTTTGCACAACTGTTTTTCCTTTTAAAATTCATAAAACCACCCATGCGGCCCTTTCCCCTGGCGTTCATATAGCTCTGGTGTGAATAAGCACATCCAAAGACATACAGTAAACAATGAGTGAGATATCAGGGCCTCAAAGTGGGACGTGGGGTTGTCGAAGTCCGTGGAGCGTAGCCGGCGTTGTCACCGGTCTGTGTGCTGTCAGAGGAGAGGTGAGTTAGCTCCAGTTCCTCTCCGCACATCAGTTTTGGATCAGTAGTCTCAATCAAAGCTCGGAGAGGAGGAGACGGGGGTTCAGAATAATGTGACATAGCCTGCCTGCCCCCGTGCGATGCCTGGGGGGGACTCAAGCGAAGCAACCCCCCGTCAGAGCTGTGCCCGCAGGTCTAGACGCGAAGGGAGGGAGGGGGAGGTGCGATAAACAGGCGATGGAGAGATGTATGGGAAAACAGGAGGAGTGAAAAGATTGAAAAGGAGTAGAAGAGAGAATTAGGTCAGGTGCGGCGGTACGGTTCGATATGTAGTTTAAGTTTGGCATTTTTAACCTTGATGTCTTCGTAGCGCGGTTGTTGGAGTTTTCGTCCAGGTGAACATCGTTGGTCGAGCGGTCGGATCCAGGTTGGCGGTGCGGTTGTAGCTCCTGCAGATGTTGTTGTGTCTTTGGGCAATGACACTTAACCCACCTCACTTTTCCTACCTGGGAAAGCGCTATATAAAAATGTGAGCATGTACTGTACAATTTGGAATTAAAGTGTAAATTAGAATAAGGCTGGACTATGGTAAAAAAATAAATAAATAAATACATTAAAAAAAACAAAAAAAACTACTACGAATAAAAAAAAAATATAAAAATAAAAAATAAATTAATAATAATAATAATAATAATAATAATAATAATAATAATAATAATAATAATAATAATAATACAAGATGATTTTTCTTTTTTTTTTTCTTTTTTTTGTGTGGCGGCATGAGATCAGGTGTGGTCATATTGTTCAAGGCATTTCATTCAATTCAAGTTTATTTCTATAGCACATCTAAAACAACTTCAGCTGAACAAAGTGGTTATACAAATATACAGATCACACGATATATAGGACCAGAACAATAAAACACCAGGACATCCTGTCTAGCTAGTATTAAATGCCAGGGAGGAGACATGGATTTTCAGTCTAGCCTTATAAAGCGTTATACAGATATACTTCCATTTTGGCATTTTTAATCTGGTGCATGCATATGGTGATATCCAGCAAAACAAGTGCCAACATTTTGAAATAAATTGTAAATCCAAGAAGGGCTGCATAACATGGTAAAAAATTATAATGTTTTTTTTTTTTTTTTTTTCTTGTGTTGATCAACCACCATCAACCATTTTCAGTTTGACTTTTTCTTATTAAAAACAACAAACACATATGGATTTCAGTCTTTCTTTCATGAACATCCGATTTATTCCTCCTTCGTTCTCAGGATTGGTTGTATTTTTGCCAATTATGTCTAAAAGTAATCACAGATGACTTGAAATGACTGGGTCTCAACACAATTAAAATCTGCCAAATTAGAGAGAGCTTTTTCATTCATAATATTGATCATAATGTTGCTTGTTAAACTCTTTTATTAAATATCGTTCGGCTGCGTTTGGCTCTTCTTGGGGTGAGTTGTTAAACGTTCCTTTCGTGGCTCACAGCTGAAACTACCTGGTCAAATAGGATCTTTCTATGTGGAGTTTGCATGTTCTCCCTGTGTCTGGGTGGGTTTCCCGTATAGGTACTATGACGTCAACCATCAACCTGAAAACGTCCACAGTTTAGGCTAATGTTCCAGCTAGGTTTGTGAAATCTCTCAGTCTTCCAATTGAAGAAAAGATGTTTCGCCGTTCAACAAGAGCTTCTTCAGTTCTGGTCAAACTGCTGGTGATTGATTGCTGACAAGAACGGACAAAGCTTCTTGGATGAGCGACGAAACACCTTCGCTTTAAACCTTTTGTCGATTTAACAGAATTTAATGTTTCTTGTGCTATGCTCCGGCGATGTAACCCAGACTGTTTCCGCTGCTTACTGCTCCAGACAGGTTGTGGCTGAAGCAAAGGTCAAAAGCACCTTGAAAATGTTAATGCCGCTGGATTAAACCATAATTACACTATACTCGATGAGTCAACTTTAACTCGATGTAGCACAACCCCACGAAGAACATGAGGAGAACACGCAAACTCGTCACTGAAGGACCTCCTCCAAACCAGGACCTTTGTTAAACGATAGTGCCGCTTTGTCAAACTCAAGTGCAACACGATGCTGACCGCAAACAGCTGCCACAAAGATCATGTTTACTGCTGTAACACGAGCGTCCACCAGAGGAAGACGTGCAATTTCCATCAATCAGTATCATATAGGTTTACCCAATCAAAACCGCATTATATAAATCCGACCACCCAACCTATATAAATTCGTATAGTGCCTTTGTATTGAACTCTTTGGAAGCAATTTGACCCTGTAAAGCTACGATATGTCATTTTTTTTTTTTTTTTATTTTTTCTGGTGGAGACTACGCTACCTCCTTGTCTCCAGATGCTATTGATTCGTCTGAAATTGTCCATAGTGCGGCATTAAACTCACGTACCTCTATAGAAACAAGCACAGGGCAAGTTACAGGTCAGATCTGTGGAAAAACAGACCCAGCTCACATTTCGATTTATTTAAAACATGTGGTTGAATAACACTGAATGCCATACAGTGGAACATTTCAGGCAAGGAATTAACACCTCCATTCAGACGTGCAGATGATGGATGGATCGGAAAAGTTACATAGTCTGTCTTTACTTTTTTTTAAACGCAATTACAAGTGTTGGTTTGGAGTCACCTGATTGTTTCCATGGAGATTGCGAAGTTTCATATCGTTTTGTGGAGCGTTCCAGACAAAACGACAACATATCGATGGAGAATAGAAGGTTTTGGACGCTCAAACAAAAAAACATCATCGGTAGAACGACGGATCCACTGACCCACAGGTTGGCGGTGCGATTCCAACTCCCACAAATGAATACTTGCTATCGTTTTGTCCTTGGGCAAGATGCTCAACCCACCTCGCCCCCAGTGAATGGGTGAGTGTTTCCTTGACGTAAAGCTCTTCGAGTACCTTGAAGTTGGAAAATCGCTGTACAAAAATGCGACCACTTTGATGCACTGACACCTTAGCCGTCCCATCCCAAACCGGACCGTGCAACTCTAATGATGTCAACCAAACCCTCATCCAAACTCCTAAATATCCCCTTTACACCAGCGCTATTACAGAGATAAGGCTGCACTTTTCATTAAACGCCCTCGGAGGAGCCGCTAAACGTATTTGCAAATAGATTTAATGACATTATGAGCCATTAAAACGGGAAGAAAAGCGTGATTGATCTTATCTTCTCCTTGTTACACATTGATTGCCGTATCTGATATCTTGTTTCATATCTTTGGCCCATCTAATGCAGTCACAGCTGTGGGAATAGGACCCGGCAAGCATTGTTAACCATGTTTATTGTGGCTGTGTAATTACAAACAGTATTATGCACAATCTAATTTATTAGATTAGTGAAAGGATTGTAAATCAGTAATTGTGAGATGCTCGGGTGCTTCGCCGTGATGCTGTAAACAGTGCCATCTAGTGCCCGGGTTGGATACTGCAGCTGGGGTAAAAGAAGAGGCTGGTACAAGCATCTGTTGGATCAAGTGAGTGAGTCAGAGGAACAGGAGGGGAGACAGACTGCCAGTTTCTAAATGATTTTTAAGTGAAACCAACGCAACAAATATAGTTCCCTTCACCCAGCGTGTTCATCATTACAAGAAACACCAGTGTCACTAATACTGTTTTACTTTCATTTACTGCAAAACTACTGTATATCTTTCACTTTTACTGCAGTTGTGCAAGCACTGTGTATTTCTCACAATGTATGTATTTATTTTGATGACTATAAACCACATACACTCAGATAAAACTTGATATTTATCTGTTAAAATTATAGTTTAGGGTCCACATATTAAAGCTCTGCACTGTGTAACTTTCTGTTGCTGCTTGTCGCTATAGAGATTGTATTTATTTGCCTGGAATGTTCCTTTGAGTTGATTAAACAAATCAATCTATAATTTATTTAGTTTGCTTTTTGAAAATCGTCTAAAAAACATGCATCTGTGTAGTCAAAAGCCTCTCCTCTCCAGAGATATGACTTGTAACTCTTCTGCATAGAGACACAGTATATTAGTTAAGGAAATGGCTACAACATAGACTGTATAAAGAAGTGAACTAAGTGAGTGTGACGTCAACCACATCGACCGGCTCCAGTCAACTGAAGCTCATCGAGGCTCGAGCTGTTAAAGGGGTGAATTTGGAGCTGAGTTCCTTATTTATTATTCCGACCACGAGTATCATAGCAACCAAAGAGCCAATCCAGAGCGAGACTGTTGAAGGTAACGCCACTTCCCACCTGCACCCGCTGGTTTAGCAGGGAGCGGGGGCTTAGCAACTCTGTCAATCAAATATGTTGCTAACGCTAGTGGGGGCGACCTCGAAGGCGCCTGATTTGTCTGTTGTTAATGTTCATATTTTGATTTATGGACACGACAGCAAAATAAATGAAATAAAAACACCAGGATCGTGTAGAGCGAGTTAATACGAACATTTTAAGACCAAAATGACGAGGCTCACAGCAGCAGTAATAGAGAGAGGGGCCACAGTTTTTCAATGTACGGTGAATTGGAGCCGTCCAAAGTCGATGGAGCTACTAGCGCTAGCTATGTCCAAGCACAGTCCATGATCACTCTTGACTATTCGGCTGGCCTAGGAACGCCTCGGGGTCCCATGTATTGTGTATATGGGAGTCCCTGCTTAGTGCTAATAAACGTTATTTCATATGTTCATCTTACGTATTGCTTTGTATATGTATACCACTATGTTCATCTTAAGGATTACTGGATTGTGTTGTCCCTAAACTTCAGTATTACAAAGGTATTAAAATACCTTCGCGTTGCCAGAAAACTGAACAAATCTCATCTCAAATCTACATTTTTACACTTGCAAAACTGCTGTGTTCCCCCCAGTGTTCAGTACATTATTATTATTGCATGAAAACTTAAACTTACAAAATCTCCCTGTTTTGAATCGGGGCCCATCTTACCACAGTACAACATGTTTCCTCCATCCCTCTGCAACAATAGTTTGAGATTTAGACTTCTGGATTTAAAGGAAGCAGATGTTACTTTTTTATCCAGGGGACTTTTTATCTGAGAGACGAAACCCAAACGTTCAAATCTAAGGGAACATCTTGTACCTTCAGCATATTTCAATCAGGGTTTACACATGGTAAGACACCCTGACCCTCTCTTATAATGCAGCTTTTTATTATATGGGGCGATTAATTCATTTTTACTACCTTTTTTTTCTCATGACATTAAACCTGCAGAGCCTAAAGCAAGAGATCATCCCAAACTACCCAGTCTAAAACCATTTATACAGGTAATAAACCCATCTGACATCTACAATATTATCCCAGTTAAGAACACGTGTAATGTACAGGCCACAGCAAATACGTTATGGGGTTTCTGGGTAACCGGATACCCTTCCTGCATCAAACTGTAACCGGAATAGAAAAAAAATGGTTGAAGTGTCTTGCTAAAGGACACAGCATCACCCACTTAATGTAATGTAGCTTCACTTTACATAGGTTTTGACCACTGGGGTAGTTTGGAGAGGTTCTAAACAGTTGTCTAACCATCAAAATGTGTCCAAAATTGTTTAAAAATGAAATGTTTCTGCTTGCGTTTTATATAATTATTTAAATATATCAAAATTAAAGGTTCTCTATAGTACAAACATGGTTTCTTATGAGCTTTAAGTCATGTTATAATGCTGTTATGTCCTCAAAAACAGACCTGGAGTAGTTTGAGTAACCTTTTATCGTCAGTCTGTCTACATCTCCAAAGCTCAAAATGCCCTGTTCCACCTTGTGATGTCACGAAGTGGTAGTTTTCAAGTTAACAGCTTCTTTTAACGGTTTGTTTATTAGAAATGGACAATTCCAGGGCTGAAATGATCCAAATGACTCTAGTGAAGGTGTGTGGAATTTAAAAACACAGTGGAGCGCTTCCTGTATCACCACATGATGACATCACAAGGTGGAACAGAGTGTTTTCTGTTTGAGAGAATAACACAGCCTAAATACGCAGGGTTTGTGTGTTAAACATGTGAGAATAAAACAAAACACAACTCCAGGTCTGTTTGTGATGAGGAAATATTATAACATAGATTTAAAAAAAAGTGTAACATGAATATTGGGCCCTTTAAATATTTATTTCACAATTAAAATTCACATTAAAACACTTACAGAGCAGGAGGACTCACAACCTTATAAACAGTATTTCCTTTGGCTCAACTTCTAACTAACTTTCTTACCTGCAATCCAATAGTATTGAATTGGTTTTACTGTATTTTCCGGATTACAAGTCGCACTTCTTTTTTGTTTCTTTTCATAGTTTGGTTGGGGGTGCGACTTGTACTCAGGTACAACACTACATACATGTCAAACTCAGGCCCACAGGCCAAATTTGGTCCACGGTATAACTATATTTGGTCCGCAAGATCATATCAAATATGTATAAGAGCTGGCCTGGTAATACTACGAATCCCAGAATTCTTTGCAAATACATTGGCACCGGCCCCCAACACTTCTGTCGACACTTATTAGCATCTGCTACCTGTTGCCTCACTCAAATTTAATCCACCCCTTATGGAAAAAAAAAATAAATAAAAAAAAAAAAAAAACAACCATAAATATTTAGTTTGGCCAGCAACTTAGTCACAGTTTGTTTTTTGTTTTTTTTTTAATTAATTTATTTATTTTTTTTGCCCTCTGTGAATTTGAGTTTGACACCCCTGCTGTACTACATATTATACTCAGTGACTTATATGTGGAATATAATTTCACATTTTTTTCATCATTATTCTGCATTTTTTGACTCGTACTCCGGAGCGACTTATGGTCAAAAACATACAGTACATTGTAGATCAAACAGATCATCAGATTTTGGGCGAGTTTGATTAGTTTCTGACCCCACATTAAACACGTCAGATCAAACACATGTAATACTTTTAGTGCAGTGCGTTCATGTGACTTGTATTACATGTGTGAGTCTGGGACAGTGGGTCATGTGAGGACCGTGTACACACAGACTGGAAACTCTGCCTCATGTCACCACAACATTCCTCTGCATCAGCACGGAAGGAAAGAACTGTCCCAAATCTACCCCAGATATATCATATACGCCAAAATATATACCCTGAGTACCTCCCATACTCACCACAGTCGCACCAGACAGCACCCAGAGCGGAAATGTCATCAGCAAATCAAAATAACACAAGCTGAACAGAGAAAATAGTACTTCTACTCTAGTAATAGTACAATGTGAAGTATTTTCTGCATACGGTGTGTACTCTCTCAGTGATGTTATCTGAATTATACTAATTAATAGTAGTAGCAGTAGCAGTGATGGCAGTAGTAGTAGCAGTGGTAGTAGTAGTAGTGGTAGTAGTGGTGGTAGTAGTAGTAGTGGTAGTAGAGGTGGTAGTAGTAGTGGTGGTAGTAGTAGTAGCAGTGGTAGTAGTAGTGGTAGTAGAGGTGGTAGTAGTAGCAGTGGTAGTAGTAGTAGTGGTAGTAGTGGTGGTAGTAGTAGTAGCAGTAGTAGTAGTAGTAGTAGTGGTAGTAGAGGTGGTAGTAGTAGTGGTGGTGGTAGTAGTAGTAGCAGTGGTAGTAGTAGTGGTAGTAGTAGAGGTTGTAGTAGTAGCAGTAGTAGTAGCAGTGGTAGTAGTAGTAGTAGTAGTAGTAGCAGCAGCAGCGCTAGTAGTAGTGCTAGTAGTGGTGGTAGTAGTAGTAGTAGTAGTAGTAGTAGTAGTAGTAGTAGTAGCAGTAGTAGTAGTAGAAGACCAGAAATATTTGCAAGGCAGCCGAAGTAGTACGGCTTGTAAAAATATCGGCAGTAGTTGTAGTAGAGGTAGAAATGGTAGTAATGTAAGTATTATTGTATTACTCCTTCAAACTATTAACCATTTAGCTGCATAAAACACTATACGAAATACCAAATGTACTTGTACTCTGGGGACCCGGCGCCTGTCAAATAAAGCGCCGGTGTTAAACTTGCTTAGTGTAAATGAGATTAGGAGGGTTGATCAGATGGAGCGGCTCCAGATGTGGGCCCCAGATGTGATTAGGGGCCCGTGTGTCAGGGCAGGTGAGGCTCTTAGGCCCCCCTCACATGGGACCTGATGTGCATTACTGACAGAGAGAAATGGACTACTGAAACTCAATCTCTCACTCCTCTCAAGATGGAGGGAAGAGAGAGACGAGAGGAAGACGAGAGGAAGACGAGAGGAAGACGAGAGCGGGCGGAGGAGGGGCCGGAGGAAATGGAAACAAGAAATATCACGGATGGAAGAAAATAAAAAGATACAGGCTTAAAAGGGGGAATATAGGAAGTGATTTTACAAACGGGGCAGGAACAAAGATGGAGGCGTTTGATTGGTTTGTTCAAAATTAATATTGGTTATAATAATATTGTTTGTAAATTCGGAAAACATGTGAATGTGTGGAAACGGGGGTGTAGAGATATTGAATTTTAGAGTTTAATCTGAAAAGAAACATCACAATTACAATTATTCAAAACTATTAACACAACCAAAAAACATTTAATCATTCATGTTTCTTTCCTTCATACTGTGTGAAATCAAATGTTCTGAATGGTAAAGTGGCCTAAAAAATAAATAAATAAAAAAAATTAAAAATTTGCTTTGATTTTTTTGGACTACCCCACTATATCGCGGTTCAACTTTAGTGATTTTGCAGATTTTTTTAGGTGCAATTTTACATGCTTTTTTACCGAGTGTGAGCGTGCATTGTGTTCTGTGTCCTGATTGGCTGAGGGACTGTAGACCATTGTGTTCTGCGTCCTGATTGGCTGAGGGACTGTAGACTATGTGTTCTGTGTCCTGATTGGCTGAGGGAACTACACTACACACACTCCCATTCAGTGTTTTTTTTTTTTTTTAATTATTATTATTTATTTTTTTTACTACTTTCTACCAGGGGCATGCTAGACATTTGTAGAGACAAAAGACAAAATCAGACAAAATGTAGCTAGCCCCTAGAGCGACTGAGACAACCTAACATGAGATTGTTTTATTTTTATTGTAATCTCATTTGAAACAGTCTGTAGTTTTCCATTTGCACACTCTACGAAGTATCTCTTAAAATATTTTCCAATCCTCATGGTAGTCTCCCTTTGTTGAAAAATATTTAGTCACTTAACCAAAAAAAAAAAAAAAAAAAAAAAAAAAAAAAAGCTTTAATTTTTTGGCTATATTGAATCGAAATGGTCTACTTTGCCTCTAAAACTGTCACTGATTTTACTTTTTTGTCTTTCATCTCATGAGCTCAATAACATTTCCCTAATAACCCTGATACCCCTGTATAAAAGTACTTCTTTTCTTAGCTCAGGGGAAGACGTAGGTTCCTTTGTTCAACCCCCCAAAACTTTAATTCAAGCTCCTCTTACAAACTAATCAGTAAAACTAAACCGGCTGTTGACTGATTTTAAAACTTTCTCATTTAAATATATTATCTTTCATGAATAAATGCGCTGGCAAAGTTGCAATTGTGAAACCCCCATCCTCCACCATCGCTGCGACGCTGAGATCAAGTATCTGTTTGAAACCATCCAAAGCGATTCCCACAGACGAGTGAAACTAAACAGACCGAATTAACCATGGACTCTGGATGAGTGCTTTTGTCGTCTGCTCTGTAATTATCTGTGATTAGTTTGGGTGTGTGCCTTACCTCTGCTGACACCCCTCTGACCTATAGGTGGGCGGTGGATTAAGGAGTATTTAAAGCTGCATTACGTAACTTTTCAGACTATGTAGATCATATATGTCAAACTCAGGCCCGGGGACCAAATCTGGCCCGCGGTGTAATTATATTTGGCCCATGAGAGCGTATCAAATGAGCATTAGAGCTGGCCCGCTTGTATGTAGCACATGCACCGCTAATACTACAAATCCCAGAATGCTTTGCTAGTACGGTAGTGCACAGTCCAGACCAATGCGCAAAGTAAATCAGAGTGTAGACATAATTTATTTTATTGACTGGTATTTAAATAAGAAATTAATACTACTGATTTGTTTTTTTAAAGACACATCAAATTTAATTTCTCGTGTTTGTAATATCAAGCTTGAGTTGTTCCACATTTTATATTTAAGCAAAACTAAATTTTGTTTCCGTATGAAAAGGTTAAACAATATAAAGAAGTGACATCACCCACGGCGTTTAGCTCCAATCAAATGAAGCTCATCGACGCTAGAGCAGTTTTAAGGGTGAATTTGGAGCAGAATTTCATATTTGGAGTTTCGACTGTATGTATCATAGCAACCAAAGAGCCAATCCAGAGTGACGCTGATGAAGGCAACTCCCCGTCCCGCCCGCACCGTTGTTTTAGCCTGGAGTGGGCTTTTAGTAACTGTTTACCCAGGGCCCAGTCCAGTTTTATGGAGATGTTATTGCTTTGAATGTTCCACAATATAGTAGATAACGGCTCTGTCTCCATGGAAACAACCGAGCGACGTCACCAGGTCAAGTATTAGGTCACATCTGTGCAGAGACAGTAATAATGTGTGTATATCTTTGCCGTTAAACATGTAAGTGAATAAATGCAAAGTGGACAGGTTTAATGCCACACTGTGAATTACTGTGATTAGAATAATGACATCTCCATGGAGACAAGAGATCTCAGGCAATAAAAGTATATATTTCATGTCTTCTATTTGTGTAAAATGTAGAAAGAAAAACTAACAAAACATCTACTAAATATTGTTTAGAATATATTTTATATTTAAATTCTCAAAGTATAATATTTTGTAGATTTATTAAACATTTTTCCTTTGTTAAAAAAAATCCATATATCTTGGTTCATATGTTTGATGTCTTCCATATGTATCTAAAATTTAGAAAATAGTAAAAATAAAGGGAAAAAAACAAACAAAAAAACATCTACTGAAAACTTTTTTGACAAAGCAAAGGGTGGCTATTTGAGGATTTGAATATAAAGGGTGTGTCCAAATTCTGACTGGGGTTTAAACATCCACAACTAGTCAAAGGTTTGGGCACGCCCTCATTAAAAAAAATAATAAATAAAAAAATAAATAAATAAATAATTGAATGAGAGGGTGTGTCCAAATCTTTGACTGGCAGTCCTCAAAACAGCCACTTTTTACTTTGTCGAAAATGTTTAGTCGATTTTCTTCTTTATTTTTACTACTTTCTACATTTCATAGACACAGAAGACATCAAATATATGAAGCAAGCGCTTTAAAATAGGGTCTAGGACTTACTAGGTACTTACTGTGGTAGTTCGTAGATACTTGACAAGATCCATATGCCTAATAACAGCAAATGCTTTAATATTGTGCATTATACAAAATATATTTTTTCTAACTGCAATAACACCACCAATACACCCCTCAACAGACACCACTGTATCTAACACTATAATCAACTATTCACAAGTACCAGTACTAGTACCAATAATTATTTGAGCAAGTATCACTTCTTGTACAACTATAAGTACTGCTGTAAGTACAACGAAAGTACCGCCATTAGCTATACAGTATGTGTCAGTAAGTATCAGTTGAGATGCTGTGTTAAAAAAAAAATACAGAATACAATGATGTGATGTAACACAGTGGTAAACATGCCCCTGTAACAGCTTTATTGAAATGTGTTGCAAACATCAAATTGAAAATGAGTGAATATTTGCATAAACACAATAAAGTTTATCAGTTTGAACATTAAACATCGTGTCTTTGTAGTTTACTCAGTTCAATATAGGTAGAAAAGGATTTGCAAATCACTGTATTCTGTAGTACCAAGGTACCTTTAGATATCAGTATAATTACCAGCCAAACTAAAGTACCACAACCCTACTAACCACCACTGTAACTACCACCATAATTACTAGTTATGTATCTACTAACTACCACCGTAAGCACCTAGTAAGTCCCGGACCCTATTTTAACTCTATAGCGTCGGATGCTATCGCCGCCGATGGTTGTCGACTTTCCATCACCGTAACTCCACAAACGATTGTGCTTCATGTAAATTCAAACGGCGTCTCAAAACAGAGGCAGGAGGCTCTTTAAATATGTTACTGTCATTACGGTAATGTGGTCATGTCGTCCCTCGAAGACGACCAATCAGAGCGCAGGAGCCGCCGGGATTCTCCCAGTCGGTTAGTTGAAGCATCAAAGGAAAAATAAGGACGGATAGAGGTGTAAAATGGACGTAGTGGTGTGAAAAAAGGTAAAAGTACATGCTGATACTTCTCTTAACATGATTTTTATGGCAAAAAAACGAGCTCTAATGGTCTGTAATGTGCTCAGTACTTACAGGGTTAAAGTGCTACCGAAGCAGGATGTACAGAGATATGTAGCAAAGAAAAAACACTCCACAAAGTTTTTTGACAAAGCAAATCGTGGATACTTTGAGGATTTGAAAATAAAACATATTTACTTATTTATTTTATTTTTTTTTTTCTTTGCTGCATAATCCCATAGATCTTACTTCATATACTCGATCTCTTCTGTAGGAATGCACAAAGTAGTAAAAATTGAACGAGAGGGTGTGTCCAAACTTCTCACTGGCTGCGTAGTATTTATATATATATATATATATAGTTTTATTTCAGCCTGTCATCTCTTTAACAACCCACCATTTCCACAATTTTCTAAAACATTTAGAATTTTTGAATAATATAACGATATAATAAGTACTTGACGGGGGCAGGTCAAAACCATGAATACATCTGCTAATTGGACCGGGGGACGTGGTATCGGGAATTTTTTTTTTTTTTTTTTTTTTTTCAACATTTTTCTCTGCAGCAAATGACCTCTCACACTTACAAAGCATTCTTTCAGATAAAAAGAGAGAGAGAAAAAAAAATAAATTGACATTAGCGGCTGAGTCATCACAGTTATATAAACCTCGTCAAGGTAATGTCGCAGACCGTGAGTTGTCTATTGATACATTTCTAAAGCGCTTTAAGTCAGAAATGAAAAGGAGAAGTGATGTAACTGCAGTGCCCGACACACGTCTACTTTCAAAGAGGATAAAAGTGGAATAAAAACTATATTGAACCGGCTCCTCCATAATGGACTCTCTCGCCTCGGGAGCGGGCCGTACCTGGTCTTATCTCTGCCCTTGACGCAGTATAATGGAGCTTTTTGGAGCGCTCCTATGTTAAACCCGCACGTAAAGATTAGCGTTTTTACATCCGAACAAAAGGGTGTTAGCTGTGCGGGTGTGTTTATTCTGCCTGGAATGTTTCACAGTGTGGCTTTAAAGGTCCCATGTTATGTAAAAAAAATGACTTTAATCCGTGTTATACTGCTGTTACGTCCTCAAAAACAGACCTGGACTTGTGTTTTGTTTCATTCACACATGTTTGAGTAACACTTTATGTATTATTAGTCTGTTACATCTCTAAACCTCAAAATGCTCTGTTCCACCTTGTGATGTCATGAAGTGGTAGTTTTCAACTTAGCAGCTGCTTTTTTACTTTTAGTTCAGTAGAGATTGACAATTTGAAGGCTGAAATTATCCAAATGATTCTACTGAAGGTGTATGGAGTTTAAAAACACAGCAAAGCACTTCCCGTATTACCACTTGGTGACATCACAAGGTGGAACAAAGTGTTTTGTGTGTTGAACATGTGAATGAAACAAAACACAAGTCCAGGTCTGTTTTTGATCAAGAAAGATTATGACAGATCAGAAAATATTGTTATATGGGCCTTTTAAACTCATTATTAAACTTAACTATTTTAACTAAATTATTTTTATTTTATTTTTTTTTATTTTATTTTATTTATTTTATTTTATTATTATTATTTTATTTTATTATTATTTTATTTTATTTATTATTTTATTTTTATTTTTATTTTTTTTTTTACTTTATTATTATTTTATTTATTTTTTTTTCTGTTTATATTCAAAGCATCTCTAATTCAAGTTTAATGCTCTACTGTGGAACATTCCAAGCAAACGTCTACCTGGAGACAAGAAGGTGGTGGACCCTCCATTACAAAGGTTACATAGTGCATCTTTATTATATTTTACAAAACATTAGTTAATAGAATATAGCGTTCGTTAATATATGTATAAACAGGGGCGTCAGACTGAGGGGGGGTTAAGGAGACTGTTTCCCTGGGGCCCAGCGCAGGGAGGGGCCCCGCACAAAGTCTGTAATGTGCATTTTTCAAGATAGTATGTCGTGCGGGATGATTTATTTCCCTGAATTTGGTGCTACACCCCTGTTTATAGACAAGCAAAAGTGGAATAAATTAGCTAGAAAAAAAAAATGTGCATTTTTTTAATCATGACATTACTTTTTTCATTACATTTGTTATATTAAGATTGATTCTCATAATTGAAAGCATAAAAAATGACACATAATTATTAATGTACGAACTGGTTATTTTGGTTGGAATTTGGTTTTCTCCTTGGGACGACAGGTTTTGGTTAGTGAAGCCTGAGGACCCCAGATGTTTCCTTTGCTCTACATTAAAAGCACATGTAGGACTGGACACCCCATTCTCTGCTTCAGCTGCAGCCACATCCTCACCTCCTCCTCCGCACTCGCTTCCTCCCTTCCTTCCTATAGGGACTTCCTGTTTTAAGTGTTGTTTGCTCAGTGCCCACTCGTCTCCTTCACTCGTCTCCTACCTCCTTGGCGCGCACTTCCTCTGGCCTCCTGCTGCGCGTGAGCCGTTCTGAAGGAGAAATATTAGTGTTTGCATAAATGTGCCACTTTGGTCGTGATTACATAAGCGCATGTTATGGATTATAATGGGAGAGCTGCACAGCGTGATCTCATCCCCATTATATACTGTGTCTGCCACCGCCGTGTGCAAAAATACACGGAAATACACAAATATACACGAGAATACGCAAATATACACAAATATACACAAGCGGCCATTCCAGTTCAATCGCTTTTATGTTGCTACTACAGCTATTGTTATTATTACTATTATTAGTGCAACTGCTGCTACTACTACTACTATTACTACTGCTATCTCTGAACTACTGCCACTACTACTACTACTACTACTACTACTACTACTACTACTACTGCTACTACTACTACTACTACCACTGCTACTACTACTACTACCACTACTACCACTACTACTACTACTACTATTACTACTGCTACCACTACTACTATTGCCACTACTACTGTTACTACTGCTACTACTAATATTACTACTGCTATCACTGAAACTACTACTACTACTACTACTACTACTACTACTACTACTACTACTACTACTACTACTACTACTACTACTATTACTACTACTACTACTGCTACTACTACTACCACTGCTACCACTACTACTACCACTACTACTGGTACTACTACTACTACTACTGCTACTACTACTACTACTGCTACTACTACTACTACTACTGCTGATACTACTACTACTACTACTACTACTACTACTACTACTACTACTACTACTACTACTACCACCTCTACTACTGGTACTACTACTGGTACTATTACTACTGCTACCACAGCTACTACTATTACCACTGCTACCACTACTACTACCACTGCTACTACTACTACTACTGCTAGTACTACCACTGCTACTACTACTACTACTACTACTAGTACTGCTAGTACCACTATTACTACTGCTACTACTATTACAACTACTACTACTGCTACCATTGCTACTACTGCTATTAGTATTGCTACTACTACCACTGAAACTACTACTGCTATTGCTACTACTACTACTGCTGCTACTACTAGTACTACTATTACTCCTGTCACTCCTGTTAGTACTACTACTACTATAACTACTTACAGCCTACTACTGCAACTGCAAAAAGTAGAGTTTGTTATTTTGATGTGACTCGTTACAATCTAAGTGTATAATTTGTATTTAATATCACGCCGTGGAGTTTTATTATTATTTCATTGTTATAATTCTGTCATTTTATCGTTCATACTCAAATGTGGACTTTTTTTTTTTTTTTTTTTTTTAATCAAAATTAGACCCAAAATTGTCAAAATGCTCTTTCCACTCCCCGGTATAACAGCATGACAGTATAATACAACAGAACATAAAACAGCAGTGTATTTTGAACATCGCAGACTTTTACATGTCAGATTATAACAAGCTTTTACCCCAAAATCTCCAGTTAATTGTGGGTCGTTTAAGTACTTTTGTGTGCTGAATGGTGATGTTTTGCCCAGATCTGCCTCCTGGTCTGTTTTCTCCATTTAACCCCTAATGATTGTGCATCTGCAGCGTGCTGTGGGGCACCTGCTGCATGTCGAATAGTAAATATATAATGAGGAGCAGGAAGAGTGACGTGATCCTTGCCTTTTCCAGCCACTTTGCCTCCCGACCCGCCACCCAAAGGTTAATCACATCATTTGCATGCTGTTGGGGCTTGCCTCGGACTCACCGTTTTTCCCAGCAGGCTTTGGGGCAGGGCAGAGTAAAAGAAAGCAGAGAGGGGGGGTGAGAGAGTGCACTGATGATCTACAGAGTGTCATGTATTCTGGATGTGTGAGTCAGAGGCTGAGAATGAGGGGCTGGGGTTAGGAAAGAGTTAGGAGCTAGGACTTAGGAGCTAGGAGGTAGGAGCTAGGACTTCAGAATCAGGATCGATACATTTGTTTTATATGTATTTTTTTATACCTTACTACTACTGCTGCTGCTATTACAACTACAACTACTACAACTGCTACTACTACTGCAACTACTACTGCTACTTCTGCTACTACTAGTACTATTCTTTCTACTATTATTTGCAACTGCAATAACTGTGTTTGGAATGAAATGGAGACAAAAAAGGAGTTAGGAGCTAATGAATTATGAGGTAGGAGTTAGCATCAATGTTTTTTTGTTTTTTTTTTATGATACACTACTACTACTACTACGACTACTACTACCAGAACTACTACCACAGCAAACTGTCATGACTGGTGCTGGGAATTTAAATGGAGGAAAAGAGGGATTTGGAGCTACTAGGAGTTCGGAGCCTACTCTAGGAGTTTTGAGTTAGCTAGGATTAGGAGTTGAGCAACTGTCATAACTGGTGCTTGGATTTAAATGGAGGAAAAGAGGATTTGGAGCTGGGAGCTAGGAGTTCGGAGCAAGGTGTTAGGAGCTAGGAGTTAGGAGTTGAGTTAGGAGCTAGGAGTTAGGAGGTGAGTTAGGAGCTAGGAGTTAGGAGATAGGAGTTAGGAGCTAGGAGTTAGGAGCTAGGTGTTAGGAGCTAGGGGTAGGGAGGACAAGAGTTAGTTAGGAGTTAGGGGCTAGGGGTTAGGAGCAACCAGTTAGGAGGTAGGAGTTAGGAGCAAGGAGTTAGGAGCTAGGGGTTAGAAGCTAGAAGTTAGGAGGTAGGAGTTAGGAGCAAGAAGTTAGTAGCTAGGAGCTAGGAGTTAGGAGGTAGGAGTTCGGAGCAAGGTGTTAGGAGTTAGGAGTTAGGAGCTAGGAGCTAGGAGTTAGGAGGTAGGAGTTAGGGGCTAGGTGTTAGGAACAAGGAGTTAGGGGCTAGGGATTAGGAGCAACGAGTTAGGAGGAAGGAGTTAGGAGCTAGGGGTTAGAAGCTAGAAGTTAGGAGGTAGGAGTTGGGAGCAAGAAGTTAGTAGCTAGGAGCTAGGAGTTAGGAGGTAGGAGTTAGGAGCAAGGAGTTAGGAGGTAAGAGCAATGAGTAAAAAGTTAGGAGCAAGGAGTTAGGAGTTAGAAGCTAGGAGTTAGGAGATAGGAAAGAACAAAGCCTCTCTGAGTCATACGGGGAGTGACCAGCTGAGGGAACATTTTTCTTATGTCAGAGTTTGTCAGAGTTTGAAACTTAAGATGAAAAGATAAAGTTTCGAAAAACAGCAACGGTTAAAGGCGCTGTCCCGGGTTTTTAAAAACAGAAGGAGTTCACTTTAAACGGTTTTCAGAGGCCCAGAGATGTTCCTCACTTACCTCACGCCCTCAGAACATCCTAATTATTCACCTTGATGAGTTTTTAAGCCCTTTTCTCAACATTTGAAGGCCAGAGCGGAGATTTGCCGTCGCGGTAATGCTAACAACCGCTAGCATGCTAACAGAGCACGTCCTCATTCTCGTGCAGTAAGACACACACACACACACATGAAGGACTTATTCCGACCTCAACAGCTGCTTATACCATAAATCTGCACGGCTCAAATGAGGAAAAACTGGGTACAGGGATTTTTAAACGATTTTTCCACGAGTTTGGGAGAAATTCTTGAAATCCGGCGTCTTAGTCACTCAAACGCCACGATATGCAGTTTCATCTCCGAGAACCTCAAACTGCGTCAGGATGTGTCACCGTCTAAATGAGGACTTCTATTCAACTCTGAAAGTGAAAGTAACTATGTACAGCGTGTCTCACAGTTGGAGATAATTGTTTTTTTTTTTGGTTCGTTTTATATTCCATCAGTTTCAAGGTTCTGAATTGTCTGGAGTTTTTTTTAGTTTTTTTTTTTTTTTTATAGAGAGAGTTTTGTAACAGAAAACCGGTGGCGAAAGGTAATGAAGTAGACAAGTTCTGCGCGGTTTTGACGTATCTGTACTTTACTTAAGTCAGTTCTGCAGTGGATACTTTTTACTTTTACTTCACTACATTTGAGAGCAGTATCTGTACTTTTGGTTTTTAATCACATAAACAAACTTTTACTTTTTACTCTTTCAGTACATTTTTAAACAGGTACTTTAATACTTTTACTTAACTAGATTTATTCACATGGCACTTTTACTTGAGTAACTCTTAACCTCTGTAGCTGTACTTTTACTTTAATGACAAAACTGAGTACTTCATCCAGCGCTGCAGAAATCAGATTATAATTTAAGTCCCACTTTTTTTTTTTTTTTCTGGGAATTATGTTCTAAAAATAACCCACAATAGGTGAAATCTGCAAAGTATTCACAATTATTACATGTTTTGCGGCTGTAAAACTCCTCACCACGTACTTTATACACTTTTCTCACACAGACATTAACATTTTCTCACATTTCTCTCTCGTTTAAACTCTCTCAAAGTTCAAACCTTCGTATATCATCTCCCTCTTCCTCGATGATCTTTAAATGTATCGTTCTCGTCCGAAGCTTTTCTGAAATTTGTCGGCGCAGAACGTTTCATCGACGTTGTGGGTTTTGTCGTGGGGGGAACTTGCAAACGTACAGCACTTAAGAGTCACACTGAGATCGAGCTTGCAAAAGCTGCGCTAAAAGAATCTGCGAAACAGCGAGATCTCGAAAGGCGGACGGCGATATAATGAAGGACCACAGTTTTTTCGACTTATACTCCAGAAAATAGAGTACGACATTTTAACACTGAGCTTCAGACGGGTCAGAGTCACATATTCGATTTTTGTGTTTAAAATGCAGACTATGGCTAATGTCGCTGTAATTACTGGAACACAAAATTTGACCCAAAGTTCAACATCTTCTCTGCAGCACAAAAGAACTAAAGCGAAAGTATTTTTTTGTCATATTCCAGCTTCAGAAAGTAGTGCCATTATTCACCTCGTCAGCTGAAAGGACTTCAAGCTATAAGATGAATACGACAAGTTTGTGGAGTCAGTCTCAAACAAATATTGATAAAGTTCAATTTTTGTGGATTAAATGTTTAAATATTTTATTATTAGTTTTGCATAATGTGAGAAAATAGTTAAAAGATCCCAAAAATACACAAAATCCCATGACTTTTGTTAGTTTTAAGCCATGTTATAATCAAAAATCTTTACTATTAGTCTTTATTATTAGTCTGTCTACATCTCCAAAGCTCAAAATGCTCTGTTCCACCTTGTGATGTCATGAAGTGGTAGTTTTCAAGTCAAGATTTGCATTTCGTATCGAGAATAAGTCGCGCGAAACGACATTGTAACATAGATCAGAAGATAGAGTAATACGGGCCCTTTAATATTGGATTATGTAGAGTATTGCACTTTTTAATGAAGTGAACAACCGACAAGGCGATGCTGGCTAACGCCGTCCATAATTAGCGAAGAAACAAACAAGTCTAGTGAGGTTTTCGTACGGCGCTATGTATTTTAATTGCCCAGTTAAGTATTTGAGTTGAAGCTAATTGCTGATATGCCCACAGCCAAGAGGAAGGCCATAAGAAGTAGACACTGCACATTTCTAGCTAGCAGTCGAGATAATGTTAACTAAATAGCTCTGCATTTAAAAGTCAATCAGAGGTAATTGTAACGGAAATGTTTGAATCTCTGCAGTTACTGAGAAGACGTATTGTGCTTGTGACACCTGTCGATCATTATGTTATATTTTGGACGTTTTAAATCGCAAAAGATAATCCAAAAAGACGTAATGGACTGGATTGTGAGCGTTTAGACATGTTATAATGCTGTTAACTCATCAGAAACATACCTGGACTTGTGTTTTGTTTCATTCACGCATGTTTAAGTATCCATCCATCCATCCATCCATCCATTTTCTTCCGCTTATCCGGGGGCAGCAGGGACTCCCAGACTTCCCTCACCCCAGACACCCCAGTCTCACGCTCTACTCTTCTTTCACTTGTGAACAAGACCCCGAGATACTTGAACTCCTCCACTTGAGGCATGTTTAAGTAATAGTGCATTATTAGTCTGTCTATATCTCCAAAGCTCAAAATGCTCTGTTCCACCTTGTGATGTCATGAAGTGGTAGTTTTCATAGTTGATAGCTATAACTTTTGCCATTTTTAGTAAAGATTGGCAATCCCAGAGCTGAAATTATACGATTCTAGTGATGGTGTATAGAGTTTAAAAATGCGGTGGAGCACTTCCTGTATCACCTGATGACATCACAAGGTGGAACAGAGTGTTTTCGGTTTGAGAGAAGAACTCAAACATGTGTGAACGAAACAAAACACAACTCCAGGTCTGATTGTGATGGGGAAACAACATTAGAACATACAGAAAATAGCGTAATATGGGACCTTTAATGAAAAAAAAAAAGCCAGCCCAAGTCTCAAAATGGCTATGCAACACCGCCCAATCCTACGTTTATCAGGGATTTGTAAAATAAAATTGGAGACAAACAAAGTAAGTATGTCCAGGAGTGTGCAGATTACTCAAACACGCATGTATCACTCTAAATACAACTTTCATTGGGTAACTGATAAAGTAAAGCAGGGTCGAAAACTCTGAAAACCCGATTCCCTTCAACCCAAAATGGTCAAATTTATACTTGAGACTGTTTACCTTTCACTGTTTGTTTAACCTTTTTAATAGTTTGAGGGTTCGAGGGGTTAAGTATAGCCTAATCCAGACCCTGCAGCTTTAATCCCAGCTCTCCACTTCGGTAATCCCCCAAATCTGTGCAAAGTCTGGCCCTAAAACCAACAACTATTTGGTCTCCATAGTTCTCCCTCTTTGCGCTTAGCCTCCCTGCCTACAATTACCCGTATGTACATATGAATCAGGCTTTCCAGAGCGGTTGCAGGCTTACTCATTGTCTAAATAAATAGTGCTAGCTAAGAGAGGCTGTTATTTCAAATGCGGTGGCTACGCTAGCAGTTTGAGAGGGGATGCGAGCTCCCAGTCATTTCCTCCTTAATTGCTTGGTCTCTGTGTGTTGAGTGCATGCTTTTTTCTTTTTTGCAGACACAGTAAAGGGAAAAGTGTTATGTAACTGATGCTCGTGCGGTTTGCAGTGCTCCGAAGAACAATATTTATACTGCTCTTTCAGTGTTTCCATGTGATTCATGCTTAATTACTGACTATCAGGGATAACTACAACGCATGTAAGAAACGGCCCACCCAAATCACATAAATAGTTTGAAGACAGGCATGTGATCAAAGAAAGTAATGCAGTAAGTTGTCATTCATAGTGGACTTTGGAAAGCTCGGTATGCCTGGAAGAGCACACATCAGCTCAAAATAAAATGAAATGAAATAACATAAAATAAAATAAAATAAAATAAAATATAATAAAACTAAAATAAACAAAATAAAACTAAGTAAAATACAATTAATACAAATAAAAAAACATTAAAAAGTAATTAAAAATAAATAAATAATTAATGAAATAAGAATTAAAAAATGAAATTAATAAATAAAATAAAGTAAAGTAAAATAAAAATAAAACTAAATAAAACTAAATAAAATACAATAAAATACAATAAAATAAATTAAATTAAATTAAATTAAATTAAATTAAATTAAATTAAATTAAATTAAATTAAATTAAATTAAATTAAATTAAATTAAATTAAATTAAATTAAATTAAATTAAATTAAATTATTAATGCTTGCGCTTCGTTGGACATACATTACATTACATTACATTGCATAGCTGTCATGAGTGATGGTGAGTTACTATTGTAGCCACAACTGCCTTGGGTTAGATTTTTACAGGTCAGATCCGTGGAGAGGCGATCCCACTCACAGCAAAAGGAAATGTAATGCGAGTTAAAGGCATGCCGCGTCTGCCCACTGCGGTATATTTCCAGGTTGCTGAGTTCACAGTCACACCAGCGTGCTTTAGTCTGCATTAGCACCTGTGCGTGAGCTGCTTTCGCACTGACCACTTCACAGCTCATGGTCTTGTGATGCCACTGGCGGCCATTTTGGCTCGACAGCATCATCTCCATAACAGGAACCGCAGCGGTGACTCAGGAGTTCCCCTTTCCTCCTGTCAGATGACCGTGGCAGTGTCAACACATTAGACTCCAGCCGAGAGCACAGTGCAGGCAGGGAGGGAGCGATAGGGGGGGGTGTTGCGTGTGAGCGGATGGCATCGGAGACAGCAGGGGACCGGGCTGATGTGGTTACGGTCTGGTGAGACTTGTGGCACTGTGTGGGCATGTAACACCTCTCCTCTCTCACTGACCCACACATAACCTGCACTGGTTCAGCAGCTCCTGTGTCAAAACCAATTTAGACCAACGGGACAGAAATACACTGACAGATTTCACACATCTGCAGTCACGTCCAAGAAAAGATAGGAGCCAGAATGGTGAACTCAAGAAGCTGATTTATTTAGATTTCTCTGTGGTCAGTATGTTTCCATATTTTGTGATGAAATAGTTAGTCATGGCCACATACAGGATCTCTTTTTAGATGTTATAATGTTGTTTCCTTAAAAACTCCATGACATCACAAGGTGGAACAGAGCATTTAGAGCTTTGGAGATGTACAGACTCATAATAAAGTGTTACTCAAACACGTGTGAATGAAGCAAAACACAACTCCAGGTCTGTTTTTGAGCAGGTAACAGCATTATAACATGGCTTAAAACTCACAAGAGTCCATTTTGTGTAATGTGAGACTTTTAAGGTATTTCGTAGAGTGAATCAAGAGTAGCTGCAGCCATATGGAGAACATGCAAACTCCACACAGAAAGGCCCCATCTGGAATCTAACTGAGGGCCCTCCTGTTGCGAGGCAGCAGTGCTAACCACGCTCTGCTGCCTTGTTCACTTAACACTATAAGACATGTAGGTTTATACACACAAGGATCAGGTCAGTGCTGGAAACTAAAAGAACTGGTTTCAAGGTCAGTTTAAATCACAGAAGACAGACTGTGCTTCTGTCTTATATATAACTATAATCTATGACATCATTATGTGATCATTTGTGCATTTAAAATCATAACATTCATCTTCCATCAACAACTTAATAAAAGAAACAAGACTTCCTCGTTAGAAAACTGTGGTGCAGAGTGGGAGCTGACGTCGCTGTAAACGTCATCACAACAACGAGCCGAGGAGCTGCAGGTCCCTCCTATGGATAGCTGCACATCACACTAGCGAGTAGGAGAATTATTTTCATTTATATCAAAATGACCTCGCTACATTGCAGAATCGTACATCACTGATTAAGAAAACACAACTGGAGGATGAAGTAAGTCCGTCACAGTGGGTGTGAGCTGGTGATGGTGAAAAGCAGGGGTTGATCGAATCACTCCAAATACAACTTCAGGAAATAACTTTAACATGGTTAAAAGCACTAAAAAGTCGATTTTGCAGAATAGGTCTGCATTAATGCTAAAGTCTTGGAACTGAGGCATTTGCAACAGTTTTTAGCCAACGCAGCTCCTGTAAATGTCCAAATATCTGCTGATGTATTGTTTGATCAGTGCTGCTGTCTTGGCCCGGACTCCCTTGAAAAAGATTAGTAATCGCAACGGGACTTTCCTGGTTAAATAAAGGTCAACTAAAATGTTTTATCATCAATGCGGCCTGTGGATTTAAACCTAGGGGGCGCCGTAGATTACAGGAATCAATAGAACTCTGTCTGATCCATGAGTCAGGTCGTCAGAAATGCATATTTTGCTAAATAAATAGTAAACTCACACACTATGATTAGAAATTAGAATTTGGGAAACTTCAAATATTGTTAATTTGTCTGAAATAAATGCTTGTTACAAATAATTCATAAAGGGGCACAGTTTGTACTTGGAAAAAGAAAAGTCGAGGACCACGCACTGCAAGTTACATTAACATTTTTATATCTTAAACTGCATAAAATCTTCCTTACAAAAGTTCTGTCCACCTCCCACTTGGCTCTTGGCTATACTTTATAACTTTATTTCAAGCAGAAAATAACATAATTTTAAAAAATGCTTGCTACTTGTCCTGTACTTACTTCAATGGACCGCAGCCAGCCGCAGTAAACGATGCAAACGCTTTGGCTTGAGTTTTGGAGAACTGTCAGAGTATCCTCCATAGATTCAATCTGGCAGAGGTTCCTGTACATTTTGTATTTTTTCTTGAACTGTGTCTCCCTTTAACACAATACATATGCTGTGCTACGTGTTCATCTGTAGGAGGCTCGTCCGATCGTTTTTATCCTTACATAACATCTGCGGCATGTGTGTACAGATCCTTGACGTTTCTGGCTTCGATCCAAAGACCAGCTGTTGAATCCTTATGGGGAACGAGAATTAATAACTCTCTCTCCTCCCTCAGTAATTCGTGCTAAATTTCAACCAAAACGCTAGCAGTACCGACATGGAGCAATAATTAGGTACGGCGCGCTAGGAGACTGGCCCCTTACCGGCGAGGGCCCCGACTGTCCCAGAGCTCCTGTATTCATTAAGATCTGTGCTTCTGTAATCACATGTAACCCCAGCGGCCGCACACCAATTCTCCGCGCCTCCTCCTATCTCTCCTGTCTCCTCCTCTCCAGCAGCACCTCGAGTACAGCGGTCTTAATAAAACCAGATAAAACAGGCCATGACCACGACAGGGAAGTTGGAGGAGCAATGAGCAATGTTTCTGCTTCAACGAATTCTATTATGTTGAGTGTTTGGTCTCTAGAAATATCAGTTATATTAAATTGAGATAAAGGTAGACTAACTTTGGATGTTTTGCTTCTCTCCATGGAGATATTTGGCCAGGAATGTTCCACAATATGGCATTAAACTTGTGGTTAATCTGCTTATATTAGTGATGCACAAGCTCCTTCAGGTGCTACGACCGCTCTTCAGTATGTGGGTTTGAGTTCATTTTATCCTCTTTTTTGTCCTCCTTTAGGTCATTTATTTAAAACTACAGTGGAAATGATGTAGTCCACTTTTAGACCTGGTTTAGAACTAGCTGAGACCTGGAATAATCTGTTATAGACCTGGTTTAGTTCCAGTGTGCTATTATTGGCCTTCTGTGCTCCCACAATTTATCCATAACGAACACTAAGTTCGAGCACAAGGGTGTCCATCAGTGCACGTGGCACCAGGACACCCTAGGTCGGAGGTCGTGTGTCTTGGACACTCGGGTGAAGAGAGGGGCAGAGCTGTCAACCGATCACCACCTGGTGGTGAGTTGGATCTGCTGACGGAGGAGGAAGCTGGACAGACCTGGCAGGCCAAAGAGTACTGTGAGGGTCTGATGGGAGCGTGGAAGGAAGACTTTGAGGATCTCCTCAATCCCACTGTCACGTCTTTCGAGGAAGAAGCAGAGACTGGGGACCCGGAGGTGGGCTCGTCCATCACCCTGGCTGAAGTCACTGAGGTGGTTGGGGGGGACTGGCAGACCGGGGTGGTGGTCCCTCTGTATAAGGAGGGCCAGAGGGTGTGCTCCAATTACAGGGGAATCACACTCCTCAGCCTTCCCGGTAAGGTCTATTCCAGGATAGTGGATAGAAGCCGACCGATAATCAAACCTTGCATTCATGGGAGTTTGCCCAACCAGTCCACATGTGGATCTGGAGAAGGCATTCAACTGTGTCCCCAGTGGTGTCTTTTCGGGGGTGCTCTGGGAGTATGGGGGAAAAAAAAGCATTCTTATTATGCTGCTTCGCCTCTTCACAGATCTGACCTGTAACTGGACCCAGCGTGTTTACCTGCAAATATCAAAACTGCGAACACACAAACATGGCGGACTCTTCACCAGAAAAGTTCCATAGTGCACATTTAAACCTTTAACGGCAAAAATACCAGCCTTGTGTTTCCTACTATGAAAACTGCAGCAAGTCAACTTTGAGACTTTAACCGTTCTTGTGTTATAGCTAACATAAAGCCACACAGATCCCACATTATCTCACCAAATGTACAACGTAATGCTTTTATCGCGTCTTTTAAAACAGCAATTATTTCCACTTCTCCGTTCTCTGCAAGTTCCCTGTTGTTCGAGAAACCATATTGTTATTGATGTACTGGGCCACACTGTAAAAACGAATGCATTCTTTTCACCGTTAGCATAGCGGTAAATAAACGCTTCGTATGGCTGTCAGCGCATTTACATTACACAATCCCAAAGTGGTCCAGAGCAAAAAGCCCCCCAGTTATTCAAAAGCAGACGGGAACGCGACGCATGGAAGACTTAATGCTCCCTGTATTAATTGCTGGAAGCTGTGAAGGAGAGAGGGAATAACGAGAGAGAGAGAGAGAGGAGGAGGGTGCAGGTAGAAAAAGAAAAGGGGGTGGGAGGGGACAAATACAGGGGAGAAGAGAAAGAGAGAGAAGTTTAGACAGACAAATACAGGAGGAGAGAGGGGGCAAAGAGAGAGGGAGAGAGGAAGTAACTGATAGAGAGAGAAGGGGGTGAAGGTAGAAAGAGATTAGGTGAGAGAGACAAACACAGGGGGAGAGAGAAAGAGAGAGAGGGGGGGGGGGTTAGAGAGACAAATAAAGATGGAAGAGAAAGAGAGAGAGTGGAGTAGAGAAACAAATACAGGGGGAGAGAGAAAGAGAGAAAAGAGGGGGGGTAGAGAGACAAATACAGGAGGAGAGAGGGGGCAAAGAGAGGGAGAGAAAAATACAAATGGAGGGAGAGGAAGATAGAGGGGTAGAGAGACAAATACAGGAGGAGAGAGAAAGAGAGGGAGGGGGGGTAGAGAAGAGACAAATACAGGAGGAGAGAGGGGGCAAAGAGAGGGAGAGACAATTACAAAGGGAGAGAGAGGAAGATAGAGGGGTAGAGAGACAAATACAGGGGGAGAAAGAAAAAAGAGAGGGGGGGGGTAGAGAGAGACAAATACAGGAGGAGAGAGGGGGGGAAAGAGAGGGGAGAGACAAAGGGAGAGAGAAATATAGAGAGGAAGAGAGAGAAATACAGGGGGAGAGAGGGGGAGAGAGGAGAGAGACAAATACAAAGGGAGGAGAGAGAGGAAGATAGGGGGGTAGAGATACAAATACAGGGGGAGAGAGAGAAAGAGAGAGAGGGGTAGAGAGACAAATACAGGGGGAGAGAGAAAGAGAGAGAGGGGGGGGAAAGAGAGACAAATACAGGAGGAGAAGAGAGAAGAGAGAGAGAAAGAGGAGAGAGGTAGAGAGACAAATACAGGAGGAGAGAGAAAGAGAGAGAGAGGTAGAGAGACAAATACAGGAGGAGAGAGAAAGAGAGAGAGAGGTAGAGAGACAAATACAGGAGGAGAGAGAGAAAAGAGAGAGGGGTATAGAGACAAATACAGGAGGGGAGGGGGACAAAGAGAGGGAGAGACAAATACAGAGGAAGAGAGAGATAGGGGAAAAGAGACAAATACAGGAGGAGAGAGAGGAGAAGAGAGAGAGAGGGGGGAGGAAAAGAAACGGACACAGGGGGAGAGAGAGGGGCAGAGAGACAAACATAGGAGGAGAGGGGGCAAAGGGAGAGAGGGAAAGATGAATACAGGGGTAGAGTGCGGAAGAGAGAGGAGAAATGAGAGGGTGGAGAGATGAATACTGTAGGGGAGAAAGAGGTGTGAGAGAAAGAAAGTAGAGGGAGAGAGAGCAAGAGATAAGAGACAAATACAGTGAGAGACGAAGGCAAGGGAAGAGAAGGAGAGAGACAGAGAGAGAAAGAGATGGAGAGACAAATACAAGGGAGAGAGAATGGGAGAAATGAATACAAGCAGAGAGAGTGATAGATAGAAAGATAAATGCAGAGAGAGAGAATGGGAGAGACGGATGCAAGGTGAGGGAGGGGAAGAGATGGGGAGACAAATACAAGGGAGAGAGAATGAGACAGACAGATAAAAAGGGAGAGAGACAATACAGATAAGAAACGAGAAAATGAGGCAAATACAGGAGGAAGAGAGAGGGAGGGAGAGGCTGAAAAAGAGAGCGTGCGTGAGAGAGACGGAGTTTACGGGGGAGAGAAAGAGTTGGCAGAACAATTGCCTCCAAAGACAGCAGCCAGCGTATGTGGTCGTCAGATTTATGCTCACTAAAAAACACAGGGAAAAACAAGTGTGAGAATGGCTGTCAGGTAATTGCTTAGGGCTAATGATATCACATAAGGGGCCGCTGGAGGAAGAGGAGCACGGTAAAACTGCTGCTGGAGGAAGAGGAGCACGGTAAAACTGCTGCTGGAGGAAGAGGAGGACGGTAAAACTGCTGCTGGAGGAAGAGGAGCACTGTATAACTCCAAGATCTGTCTCAAACTAGGTTATTAACTCACTTTTTATTCACTTTTTCTGGTTAGTGTTGGATTTAGTCTGGGTTTTAAATAGACATGTTGTAGGTATCAACTAAATAATAAGAAAGAACGACGAGAAATGCAACAATCTGCGTGTCCACGTTGCCTGAAATGTTCCTCAATATAGCATTAAATGTATCTATCTATCTATCATTTATTCAATCACAGGTGTTTTATTGCAAACATACATTGAAGATGCATACTACTCCGAGAAGGGTCGCCTCTGTACAGATCTGACCTGTTGGTGTTACCTATTGGTCTCCATCAAGGTTGTGTTAATGCCATACTGTGGAATATTCGCAGGAAAACAATTGCATCTGCCTGGAGACACATGCTGATTCCCCATGTTTAGTCCTGGTTTAGTCCTCAGAGTGTGAGATGGTTCATGTGGCTCTAACCTGGTTCATGTGGTGAGATGTTCTTTGGTGCTGGGGAGATCATGGAGAGACTTGTTCACACTGAGCTGCTTTAAAGTCTCTGAGCCACAGGAGCCAGAGACACAGGACACATGTGTGAAGTACTTCCTGGTTCTAGTCAGGACCCGAGCAGCAGTGTTCTTCTGGATGTACTGTTCTGTCTTAAGGCTCGTTTGGAGAGGCCAGTGAGCAGGACGTTACAGTATCTAACCTACTGGAGACAAATGCAGGATAAGTCTCTCTAAGTCTGGTTTTGACAGTAAAACTTTGATTTTTGCAATGTTTTTTAGATGGTAAAAAGCTGCAGATGTTATTGATTTGATGTGGCTGTTAAAGTTCAAGTCTGAGTCCATTATTACCCCTAGATTTCTAGCCTGATTTGAAGGTTTTAGAGAGAGACTGGAGGTGACTGCTGACACTTTCTCTTTCTTTCTTTGGGCCATGAGTCTGAGTTTCAACTGGAGAAAGTTGTTTTGGTATCCACACACTGATCTGTTGGCGTCAGTGTCAGAGTGAATCCATTGGTCCATATTCACCTGCTGCAGTGAGACATAGATCTGAGAGTCATCTGCAGAGTTGTGGCAGGACACGTTATTAACTGGCCTAACAGCAGCATGTAGAGATCGAACAACAGGGGTCCTAGGATTGACCCCTGGGGCACCCCATAGCTCAGGGACATTTTATAAGTCTGAGTCCCTTATTACCCCAAGATTTCTAGCCTGATTTGAAGGTTTGATAAAGAGATAGACTGCGGGTGATTGCTGACACTTTCTCTTTGTTTCTTGGGCCAAAGACCATAACTAACTTTAGGTTTAGCTGTACATTCCAGCACATTCCTCCATACCTTGTTTTACAGTGTACATATGCATGAGTGTTTGGGTGCACTTGTAGAGGAGGCTTCATTTGCATTGGATTGATGAACGTCTCACCGCAGCCCCGGCTCTCTCTCTCTGTCTGAACCCTTTGTACTCTATATGTGTATGTATGTGTATCTGTATGTGAAGTACTGCGTGTATATGTATGTGAAGTACAATGGTAGCTCAGCGGGTCTCTCAGATCTCTCACTACAATGCGCTGAGCGGGTTTAGTAGCAGAGATCCAAGGGGGCGTTTGAATGGTATATCCCCACATAGGGTAGCGTGGTTGTTAAAGCGCACATGTGGCAGATGTGCAGAATCACACTGGGACAATGGGTTTGATGGAAACTGTGTTTGCTCTGTGGGAACTCTTGACCTAAATAAGCTGCGAAGAATACTGCGAAATGTAAAAAGTTTGCATAAGAGTTTGCCATAGACTGTATAAAGAAGTGGACTTCAATCGTAGCCTTCAGCTCCAGTCAAATGAAGCTCATCGAGGGTACAGCAGGTATAGGGGCCGATGTGGAGTTTTGGAATTCCATATTTGGAATCCGAGTATCATAGCAACCAAAGAACCAATCGGGAGCGAGGCTGCTGAACGTAAGGTCCTGTCCTGCCTGTACACTCGAAAATAGACGCTTACCAATGCTGTCAATCAAACCTGGTATTGGGGACGACAGTGGCTCAGTGGGTAGAGCTTTGGTCCCTCAACACAAAGGTCGGAGGATCGAGTCAAGCTCAGACCAAGTAGGCAAGACACTTCACCCACATTGCCTTGTAAGAATGATTATTATTCTTAATGTTACTGGGAGCAAACATGGGGAGAGAAGATGCCCGATTTGTTTGTTATTAACGTTTGTATCTTGATTCACGGACAAAATAGCAAAATAAAAACACCAGGATCATGCAGAGCAGCTTAAAACAAACATTTTAAGACCAAAATGACGAGTCTGACAGCGGCAGTTACAGAGAGAGGAGCGACAGCTTTTCAATACAAAGTGAATTGGAGTCAGTGGAGCTGGAAGTGCGCCCATGATCACTTCCTATTTGGAACAGAATGGCTAGCGGGTTAGCTATGTCCATTTATATATACAGTCTATGGAGTTTGCCCTTTCAACCATCAAGTGATCGGATTTGGCACACATTAATTATACTTTTAATCATAAGTATGTTTTCACCAGATTAAATTGTACCAAAAACACTCTTTTTTTGAATATGAAGAGCTCGATAGCAGATATCTCCTTGACTCAGTGACAATGATACTTAGTGGATTTGATCAAGAAGAGATGGATTCATATTTTGAGCAGTAAAATACATTTGGCTTTTGGAAATATCACTATACTAGGAGTGAACTACAAGCCACCAATGACTTTTTCAGACGGCGCTTATCTGTTTTTTGCAAATAAACTCTTCAAATACAGTTCTGCGCATGTATTTTAAAGCCAGATTGCGTAACTTTTTTTAGCATACTCTAACTTCAAAATACAAGGCCAGTTGAATATGAACTTTCTGCCTGAGAAATGATGTTGGAAATTTGAACCACCAAGTTTTGTAACATCGTGAAGCGCAGTCGGCGTTTGTTTTATGATTTATTTCAAGTCAAACCCAGGAGGAAAAACCTTTACATAGTTCTGATATCACTGCATTATTGTGTTTTGTTTTTCAGCTGTAAAATCAGTAGCGTAAAGCTGCAATTGTAAATGCCAATATCGTGTATAATTTATTTTTCTCAAACATCGATATGCGTCAGTTCAGTGGTCTGCAAAAAAAGCTGAAAAGACTTAAATAGGTTTTGGGAGACGGGTGTAGACGGGGGGAGAGGGGGGTCTCTGGTTTCTGGTGTTGAAGTCCTAAAAATATTAAGTATGTGCCAATTGAAAAGAAGTACTGCGCATAAAACTTGGCATTTCGCACGTGGAGCCTTTATACCCCACTGACCTACTGCAGAAAGTAGTCCTGTTAATCGTCATATATAGGGCCATATTTTGGGCAATGATGGAATGTAACAAAGTAAAAGTAGTAAAGAGCTGTACTTAAGTATCTGTACTTTACTTAACTTTAGTTTTACTTCACTACATTTGAGAGCAGTGTCTGTACTTTTACTGCGCTACATTGTTTTTAACTGGACTGAAAAGTATTATATCTTGAGACCTGCTGAAAAGGATAAGGGTTTATTTTTAACATGTTTATAATTTAAGCAAAAATAATATAATAAAACAGCTAAAATAAAAAGATTGATTTACAGTCGTCCTTCACTATATCGCGGTTCATCTTTCGTGGTCTCGCTGTTTCGCAGATTTTTTTTTTGGCACAATTTTGCATGCTTTTTACAGTGTATGATCGTGCGTTGTGTTCTGCGTCCTGATTGGCTGAGGGACTGTAGACCATTGTCCATCAGTCTCCTCCGTGTCTCCTGTACAGTACAGAATGTGTTCAGGCAAATTTACATAAATGTTGGATCGCAGTGTGACTCTTAAGTGCTGTATGTTTGCAATCAGAAAAAAGCACCTGCGCCAAGACCTTCACTGGAAAAAGACACTACATCAACGCCAGGACGAGGAGGTGAGGTCAGAGGAACTGTGAAATACACGTGAGTCACTATTAATATGTGTCTTAAGTGTTCTTAAATTTGAATTTGTTACAGTGTTTCTAAAAGCTAGCATCTTTAATTACAGTATAGGAAAACATTTATATTTTTATTTCTCAGACAGATGTTTGGGCCTGATCTTTGGTTTCATTCTATAATACTGTACTTATCTATGATGAGAGAAATGTGAGAAAATGTTAATGCCTGTCTGAGAAAAGTGTATAAAGTGTGAGGCGAGGGGTTTTACAGCCTAATTAATATAATAATTGAAAAAATAAAGCTGATACTTTGCGGATTTTGCCTATTGCAGGTTATTTTTAGAATGTAACCCCCGAGATAAACGAGGGACCACTGTGTATGTTTCTGTTGAACAAACTTCAGTGCAAATCAATGCACATAGAAAAAAACCCAAAAAACAACATCTTTAAGTCCCCCGCGACCCGGCCCCGGATAAGCGGAAGAAAATGGATGGATGGATCTTTAAGTACATTTCTGCGGGTACTTTAATACAGCTCAAGTAGATTTTTTTTCATATGATACTTTTACTTAAGTAACAAAATTGAGCACTTAGTAAATTTATCCAGGGCACTATGAGTATATTACTGTATTTTCCCGAGTATAAGTCATACTGGAGTATAAGTCGTACCAGTCAAAAAATGCACAATAATGAAGAAAAAAACATGTATTTCACATAAATCACATCTGAATATAAGTCACACCCTCGGCCAAACTATGAAAAAAGTGCGACTTATAGTCCAGAAAATACAGTAATAATATTTGCAGTATGAGTAAAAAAAAAAAATTATGTTTAATTAAATAACAGGGCTAAATGCAATCAAATTTAAATTGCAATTTAAATGGGTTCAATTATCATGTTTTTAGTGCTATAATTCACTCCACAAACAACAAAACATCCTGTCTCGTTACAAACACGCTCTGAAATGTATGTGATTCTTGTATTAGTTTGCGAGTTCTTATTTCAGTGTTTTTGTCAATTCTCCCGGACCCGTTTTAAAATGTGAACTTTGAACAGGATCCTATTATTAAAACACAAATCACAATTAGACAGAGTTCTATGGGCCCTTTAAATCCCAGCCAGTTTGAGTGTGTTACAGTAGTGTTCCTGTGGTGTTCCCGTGGTGTTTCTTCAGTGTCCTGCCTCAGAAGGGCACGCTGTCCGTTCTCTTTGCTTTCTTTTTCACGAGTTTGGCCGACCCCGCTGCAGCCCCTCCCTCTCAGGAAGCACAGAGCAGCGTAAATTAGGTTAAGATACTGTGCGAAACACTGGCTCACGTTATAATGCTGTATCCACATCGACAGCTGTCAATACAATTCATGCCATCCACATCGAGAAGAGGAGTGGAGGGAACAGCTCTGTCAGTGCGCGTGGGCAGGGAGAGGGGGAAGGAGGAGGAGAGAGAGAAGAAAGAAAGAGAGAGAGAGAGAGGGGAAAAAGAGAGGAGAGAGCCACATCAGGGAGAGGAGGGGAGTGAACAGTTTTGTCAAGCATGTAGTCAGGGAGAGAGGGGGAAAGAGGAGAGAGAGAGAAAGAGAAATGGGAGGGAGGAAGGAGGAAGGAGGAGAAAAGGAGAGAGGGAAGAGAGGAGGAGAGAAAGAGAGATGGGAGAGAAAGAGAGAGAGAGCAGAGAGTCATATCAGGGAGAGGAGGGGAGTAAAAAAGTTTTGTCAAGCGTGTGGTCAGGGAGAGGGGGAGAGAGAGAAGGAGGGGAGGGAGGAAGGAGAGAACAGGAGAGAAAGAAAGAGAGGGAAGAGAGGACGGAGAGAGAGGGAGAGAAAGAGAGAAGATTTGGAGGGGGATGAGAGGGGAAGAGAAAGAGAGATGGGAGAGAGCCACATCAAGGAGAGGAGGGGAGTAAAAAAGCATGTGGTCAGGAAAAGGGGGGAGAGAGAAGAGAGCGAAAGAGAGGGAGGAGGGAGAGAGGAGGAAAGAAAGAGAGAGGGGAGAGAGAGATGAAAGAAAGAGGGAGAGAGCCACATCAGGATGAGGAGAGGAGTAAACAGTTTTGTCAGGCATATGGTCAGGGAGAGGGAGATAGAGAAAGAGAAAGAGAGAAGGGAGGGACGGAAGAGGGAGAGAGGAGGAGAGAAAGAAAGAAAGAGAGGGGAGAGAGAGAGATGAAAGAAAGGGGGTGAGAGCCACATCAGGATTAGGAGGGAGTAAACAGTTTTGTCGATCATGTGGTCAGGGAGAGGAAAGAGAGGAGAGAGAGAAAGAGGGAGGGGAGGGAAGAGGGAGCGAGGAGGGTGATGAGAGGAGGGGAGGGAGTGATAGAGAGTGAAAGGACGAGGAAAGAGTGCGAGAGAGAGGAGACAGCCACATCAGGAAGAGGAGTGGAGGAAACACGTGATCAGTGAGAGGGAGAGAGGGGAGGAGAGAAAGAGCGAGAGAAAGAAAATGGAGGAGAGGAGAATGCGAGGGAGGGAGGGGAGGTTATCCACATCAGGGCGAGGAGCGGAGTGAACAGGTCTGTCAGCCACGCGATCATGGAGAAAGAGAAGACGAGGAGAGATGGGCAGACGATAGAGGAGAGAAAGAGAGAGAAGAGATGTCAGATGTGGTGTCGGGGAGAAGGATGAGAGAGGGAGAGAGTGACAGAAGAGAGAACGGAGAGAGGGAGAGGTGAGGAGAGACAGAGACATCGACATCACGAGGAGGCGAATGAACCGGCCTGTCAGGTCTGGAGCTCGGAAAGAGAAGGAGAAAGAGAGAGAAGAGGGGCGGAGAAGCACACCACATGGTTCATATTCAGGGTGGAGAACGTTATTTTAAAAACATCTATCTATCGTAAAATATAAAACCGCATTAGTGACCAACAAAGACTGGAAAAACGGAGCAAAAGTTGAATCGGACACATTCTTCAACACCATTTCCCGGAGCGCAGGGCCTTATCTGGGTCCCAGTCGCTCACTGCCACATGCATTTTTCTGCTGTTTCAAATACCCTCAGAACACCCGTCTTTCCTCATCGGTAGTAGCCGAGGTGAGGTGGTCTCTGCGGGGGGCCCTCCCTGTCTGCACTTTCACATTTCAAGTGTTTACACCTGCCAACTGCGGGAAATAAATGAGCCATGTAAAGATATTCAATACGACTGCCTCACCGAAATACTAATATTTTAAAGGGGAGGCGTCGCGTTTAAAGGGGAGACACTTTGAGCCGCGTTGTAAATGTTTTCCCTCGTCACTTGTGTTCTGGGTGATTCACGTCTGAAGTATCTTTGTGTGTTTGCTTTGCTGTTTTTATTTGCGCCGTGGATTTGAAAAGTGTATAAGGTATTATTATTAAATGTACTGATAAAATTCATGTTTTGCTCATAAAAACCCACTTTCTTCATTCTCCATTTTGTTTTCTTTTTAAAAATCAGTATTACACGTTGGATTCAGCAGCGTTGCAGTTTGTAATTGTAATTCACTGGACCTCATCTTCATCTGTGGGAGCTGGAATCGCACCGTCAACCTTTGGGTCAGTGGATCCGACGCCTCGACCGATGATATTTATGTCAAGAGCGGGATTCGAACCACCGACCTTTGCGTCACCAGACAAAACACTTTCTACTATGTTATAACGTTGTTCCCTCATTAAAAACGTGCCTGAAGACGTTTTAGAGGTCATCCATGCAGGTTTGAGTCATCTAGCGATCTCTTTTCTGTAATTATGCAAAAGCAGGATGCAAAATAATACAGTACAACTTCACAAACCTGACGCGATGTGCAGTAGTTTCATTAGCAGGATGCACGCCGATATGTTATGAGAGCATTCTGAACGGGGAGTAACCAGGGCCGGCCCAGACTATAAGTAGACTAAGCAGCTTCTTAGGACCCCGAGGCCAGTAGGGGGCCCCCAAGAGCCCATACATTTATATTGAAAATAATATAATATGTCATATAATATGTATAAGTTTTACTGGAGTTTTACAGGGCTTGTGTGTTTACTGCAGCATAAATATCCCTGTAAAACAATTGATTTGTTTGTCGGGGGCCCCAGAGACAAATTCAGCTTAGGGCCCCCTGAAAGCTAGAACCGGCCCTGACGGTGACTTAGAAAGGCGACTGTATCCAAAATGGAAAACCAAGGCGACTGTATCCAAAATGGAAAACCAAAAACAATCAAAAGTAACATGTTGATCTAAATACGATATGTTCTTGCAGTTAATACCCCGTAAAAGTAAAATACCCCGTCTTTAAATACAGGAGCGTGAGTTTGGAGAAGTGCATTCGTAGCATGTTCCATATTCCAGGGACATAGCTATAATGCCATTTGGAGTGTGTCCTTTAGAGGATCCTGACTCGGCTCCTTTCACCCCGGGGCCTTTTCCGACCCGCGTTTCCATATCGCGCCCACCTGTCCGTCACTCCCACCCCAGGGCGACCACGCACACACACACACACACACACACACACACACACACACACACATACATACACTATATACACCACGGGACAGGCACAGAGCAAAGGCTTAACCAAATCTCATGCTACTTTGGCCTGAAAAATCCCTCTTCTCCGAGCTACAAAATACAGCCGACCCCATCCCCCACCTTTACCCCCTTCCCGCCCCCTCCTCACCCCAGCCAGAGGTGAATTTCCACGCCTTTTTACCGGGCCGCTTTGAATTCGGTGCAAGCTGCGTGGAGAACAATCAGGCTACATGGCACTGTGATTATGTACGGTGAGAGAGGGGGGACATTTTTATTCATGTATGCAGATCGCTGTGTGCTACTTGTTCATATGCGTCGGCAGGGCTGTGCTCAGACAGGTATAACCCCGACGCCTATCCATAATGCGCTGACCCATATATGTACTACGCTGCCGTTACAATGCCGTTTTATGTAGCCTGTGCTAAAGTGTGTATGGTAGATCACAGGCTTGTGCTATATTTAAACTCTTTCATTTGATTTACAATAATGGCATGTTTTTTGCTGGTGTTTTGTAGTAAAACACCATTTTCTATAGTTATGTTCAAATATGTATATCAGATAAGAAACTACACTGGAAAATTAAGCATTTACAAGTAAGGACCGCCCATAGCGTTCGTCAAATGAAGCTCATTGAGGCGAATTTTTTAGCCGAGTTGCACATTTGGAATTCCAACCGCAAGTATCATAGCAACCAAAGAGCCAATCAGGAGCGAGGCTGTTGAAGGTAACGCAGCTTCCTGCCCTTATTCCTGGTTTGGCAGGGGGCGGGCGCTTAACAACGCTGCCAAGTAAACCTGTTGCTAACGTTAACGGGATCGATCTCGGGGAAAGAAGGAGTCTCGTTTGTCTGTTATTAATGTTCATAGCAAAATAAAAATATCAGGATCATGTGGAGTGGGTTTGTTCGAACATTTTGAGATTAAAATGATGAGCCTGACAGCAGCAGTTACAGAGAGACGGGTGACAGCTTTTCAATACAAAGTGAATTGGAGCCAGAGTCGATGGAGCGCCTGCCCGTGCTCGCTTCCAATTGGGAACGTGGCGGCTAGCGGGTTAGCTATGTGCACTCATATATACAGGTTATGGTATGGACAAAGCAGGTTAAATGTTTCTGTATGTTATTGCTTGGTATTTAAAGGTGCACTATGTAACCTTTCTGATGGAGAGTCTGCTGCCTGCCTGCTTTAATGGAGATGGTAATTGAACTTGTTTATGTCCACGAAGACAGTAAGAATGCATCTTTTTGAAGGTATTTGTTGAGAAAAAAAAAAAAAAAAAAAAAAAAAAAAAAAAAAAAAAAAAAGATGCCAAATTCAAAATTCATTCCAAAAGCAATAACATCTCCATGGAGACAAGACGGTGGCTGACTCCTATGGATAGCTGCAGATCACACTAGTGAGGAGCGGATTTTTTTTTTTCCATCTGTACCAAAATGACAATGTGATGCTACCGAAGTACGCAGTGAAAACGGGGGTCGATCTGCAATTCGGCGTCTTGAAAATAAACGATTAAAATTACAAAAACATGCACGGATCACTCTATAACAACATCGAGAGGTTATACGAGAAGGAAATGAACTATAGCGTGGTTAAAAGCTCTTAAATTTTGTAGAATAGGTCTGATTTAAGAGTGTCTCTCAATCTTTCCACACCAAGTCCCACTGACGAAAAGATCTGGCTTTCCGAGTACCACCAGATCTAAACCAGGTCTATAACAGCGCGATTCGAGGTCTAATCTGGGACTAAACCAAGTCTAAAAGCGGACTACATCTTCTCCAACGCAAACCCACAAACCCATCTGCCCAAGCCCCACCTGACAGAGCTCGAGTACCACCAGTGTCACATGTATCACTGACCCATGATGGCGCCTCTCGTCCCTCATCAAGTATTACATTAAACACATATAACACAGACTGGGTTGTTCTAAGATTAAGTGCAAATCACGGACAAGTCTACTTTTGTCAATTATAATACGACGCAGAGGTCACAGAGAGTCATTTATATTGGTAATGTGGCCTTGATGACATTTGGTCTTTATACCCTCGGTGGCATAGCCTTCATTTCCCCCAATTAAAAGGCTTTAATAGACAGAAGAGTTTTAAGATGCATAATAATCTATAATGTTGTTTTCTCATCATAAAAAGATACCTGAACTTTATTTTTTCCTTCAACAACCACTTTCCACTTTGCGTCGGTGGTTATGCTAGCGAATTAGCATTATATTATGGTCACAATCAGGTTAAGCTTAGGTTTAGGAAAAGTTAAAGCGTCCATGTTACGCTATTTTTTGAGCTATGTTATAATGTTTCTTCATCAAAAAACAGACCTGGAGTTGTGTTTTGTTTCATTCACGCATTTTTAACACAAAAACCCTGCACATTTACGCTGTTTTTCTCTCAACCTGAAAACAGTCTGTTCCACCTTGTGATGTCATCATGTGGTAATACAGGAAGTAAGTTCTCCATTGCGTTTTTAAACTCCAAACACCTTCGCTAGAATCGTTTGGATAATGTCAGCCATGGAATTGCAAATCTCTACTGAACCAAAGGTAAAACGTAGGTAGGTGTTAACTTGAAAACTACCACTTCATGACATCACAAGGTGGAACGGAGCATTTTGAGCTTTGGAGATGTAACAGACTAACAAAAAGAGTTATTCAAACGTGTGAGAAGGAAACAAAACACAACTCCAGGTATGTTTTTGACGAGGTAACAGGATTATAACGCGATTTGAAGCTCACACAAGTAAATGTTGTGTTATATAGGACCTTTTATTTGGTTAAGGGTAGAGCGTAAAGGACGGGTTAGCTAACTGGGTCTTGACAGAACTGCGTCGGGGGGAAAAAAAAATGACTCTGGGCTGCCTTAGGTTCCTTTCATTTTTAGGCTACATAATCTTTGACAAAGCATAGATCAAGGTGTAGAGATGGTTCCCCAGGCGCTACAGTGTGATCGCTCACTGTCGGTCACGGGAAGGGTCAAAAGGAGGATCACGCTTGTTTAAACCTGCTCTTTGTAACTATTTAGCTATGTAACGTGGAGCATTCTAGCCAACGACAGAACGTGACGACCCTTGTGTAATAGTTTCACTGTCTCATTCAGCTGTTGGAGCGTTGATTCAAACCTGATGAATACATTTCTTAACGTCAGATCGGTCCTTATAAATACTCCAGCGTTGACAGCGGCAGTTTGGTGATGTATAGCGGCCTTTATATGCATTCATTCATAATCATTTACTCCTAATTATTATCTCAACATTTAATGAAAAGTGTAATTTGTCCTGTTACGCCGTATTTAATCAATGTAGCACCAGATCAGTATCTCACATAAGGCTCATTTACAAAACAACACTCTCTTATCTCCCATCAGCAGGCGGCTTTAAATGGAGGGATTAATCCTTGTCATGTTACACCGTCGTGAGCGTTTGTTATACACTGTGTTGGTTCTGATTAACCAAATGAGCCCACAGGTATAAAACAGATAATTATATTTGAAAACAGATATTACGAGCATGCTCTGTCACTCCATGTGTATCTCCATATATGTGAACAGTACTCATTACAAGTACTACGAGATCAGAGATGGTTCAGACCTGGATGAGTGTTGTTTAGTCCTGGTTTAGTCCTGATTCAGTCCTGATTCAGTCCTGGTTTAGCTCTGGTTTTGTCCCTATTTAGCCCCTGTTTAGTTCTGGTTTAGTCTGAGTCCAGTCTGGGTTTAATCCCAGTTTAGTCCTGGTTCCCATTTAGTCCTGGTTCAGTCCCGGTATATTCCCGTTTACTCCTGTTTCGGTCCCGGTTTCATCTCGGTTTAGTCCCGGTTTATTCCTGGTTTAGTCCTGGTTTAGTCCTGGTTTAGTCCTGGTTTAGTCCTGGTTTAGTCCTGGTTTAGTCCTGGTTTAGTCCTTGTTTAGTCCTGGTTTAGTCCTGGTTTATCCCTGCTTTAGTCCTGTTTAGTCCCGGTTCAGTCCTGGTGTAGTCCCAGTTTAGTCCTGCTTTAGTCCTGGTTCACTCCTGGTTTAGTCCTGGTTTAGCCCCGGTTTAGTCCTGGTCCAGTCATGGTCCCGTAGACACACCTCGGTCCTCTCCTCTGCGTCTGCTGTCTTTAGTCCTAGTTTAATCCCGGTTTAGTCCCGGTATAGTCCCGGTCCCGTAGACACAGTCCGTCACCTTGGTCCTCTCCTCTGCGTCTGCTGTCTTTAGTCCTGGTTTAGTCCTGGTTTAGTCCTGGTTTAGTCCCAGTCCCGGTCCAGTCCCGGTCCCGTAGACACAGTCTCACCTCGGTCCTCTCCTCTGCGTCTGCTGTCTTTAGTGGTTTAGTCCTGGTTTAGTCCTGGTTTAGTCCTGGTTTAGTCCCAGTTTAGTCCCGGTCCAGTCCCGGTAGACACACCTTAGTCCCTGCGTCTGCTGTTTTAGTCCCAGTCTAGTCCCGGTCCCCCGGTCCCGTAGACACACCTCGGTCCTTCTCCTCTGCGTCGTTCGTCTGATCTGCTGGGGTCAAATGTTAATGAAATTCCTGTGTTGAGTTAAATAGTCATTTAGTTAATATACTGCGCTCCGTACAAAGCCTCCATAAATCATTATAATTTAATAAACGCAGGAATAATCAGGACTGGTCCGGAGAAGAGTCCACTCCCACACCTCATCCCTCGCTCATCGTCACGGCAACAAAATCACAAAAATGTCAGATGGGATTTATACACAGATGCATCAAACACAACTGGGTCAGACAAACCTCCTTTACATCTACAAATGTCGAGGCGCAGTGTAAAATGTGAAAGTAGTGGTAGTATCTCCATGGCGATGATATTCTTTTAACTGTAATGTTCCACAGTATGGCATCAAACATATATACATTGCATTTATTCAAAAAATAAGCTAAAAAAACAAACATTCTTACTTTGAACTGGCTTGTCTCTCCATAGATTGGAGCTGTGACTTGACCTGGTGAAGATTTAATGTTATATTGTGGAACATTTCAAAGCAATGACATCTCCATGGAGACAAGCAGCAAAGTTACAAACTGCACCTTTAACACATATTAGTAAAGCGACAGATTTAAAGAGGAAGTTTAAGCAAGAAAAAAAAAAGGAAAAAGACTAAACTGGAATTAAACAGGGGCTAAATAGGGACAAAACCAGGCAAAAAAAAATAAATAAAAAAAATTAAAATAAAAAAGACTAAACTGGAATTAAACAGAGGCTAAATAGGGACAAAACCAGGCCAAAAAAAATAAAATAAAAAAAATTAAAATAAAAAAGACTAAACTGGAATTAAACAGGGGCTAAATAGGGACAAAACCAGGACGACAAAAAAAAAAAAAAAAAAATAAATAAATAAATAAAAAAAAAGACTAAACTGGAATTAAACAGGGGCTAAATAGGGACAAAACTAGGAAAAAAAAAAAAAAAAAAAAAAATTTGGACGCCCCATCACTCTGCATGGATTGTTATCACAACACCAGATACCATTTTTTTTTTTTTTTTAAGGTCATATATTACGCAAAATGAGCTTTTTTTGTGAGCTTTAAGTCATGTTATAATGTTGCAGTCGTTTTCTTTTACCTTTAGTTCAGTAGATTAGCAAATCCACATCTGAAACTATCCAAATGATGATAGTGAAAAAACACAGTGGAGCACTTACTTCCTGTATCACCTCATGACATCACGAGGTGGAACAAAGTGTTTCCTGTTTGAGAGAAGATCTAAATATGCAGGGTGTATGTTAAACATGAATTACATTATAAGAGATCAGAAAATAGCCTAATACATACTCTTTAAATAAATACACTTTATAAACTGCTTTCTATTCTAAGTACATTTTACACTCTGCCCCAACTTATTCAAAATTGCGAAAAGCGTTTCCAATTTCCCTAAATCAAACCGCCTCTGCAATAGACTGTAGCATTTATGAAAACCTACCGACTCCACTCTGCCAAGTGCGTTTTTGGACAAATTAGCACATAGTACACACAAGCCAAGATATATATTTTACAAGCGGCACAGTGCTTTCAGTAGGAGGTATAATGATGTGTGAAGGAGGAAATCTGGCGTTTTATGAATCCCTCGTGAATTCCGTTTTGTTTTATCCAACGGGAACGGGAATGCGGCTGTTGTTGAGTGGAGTTTATGGCTTTCACAAATACGACGCAGCATGGGCCCTTTTTGAAAAATTTCCAAAGAAAAGCGATCTGCAATTGAAACACAATCTCCAGCTGACTGCAACCGAGAGGATAAATACATGTTGACTATGATACAAGGGAATATTTTTGTCCTTTCATTTTTCTTATTTGTAAAGAGATGCCGGCTCCTTTCTTCTGTAATGCAGTGCCCTCTAAAGGAGTCAAATGGGAACTGTGGTGTCCAAATTAGGCTGTAGGAATGAACCAAGTGGCCAAAATATTAGGTACATGTAGAATAATGGTTTGGAATTTCTTACTTTTTCAATTCTGCTGTAGTAGTAGTAGTATAGTAGTAGTAATAGTAGTATAATGCAATTCTCAGTTACTTAATGCATCCTCTGCTCCTCTGACCTTCTCCTCTGTATCTTCTGACCTCTCTCCTCTGCTCCTCTGACCCTCTCCTCTGCTCCTCTGACCCTCTCCTCTGCTCCTCTGACCTTCTCCTCTGCTCCTCTGACCTTCTTCTCTGCTCCTCTGACCCTCTCCTCTGCTCCTCTGACCTCTCCTCTCCTCTCTCTGACCTCTCCTCTGCTCCTCTGACCCTCTCCTCTGCTCCTCTGACCCTCCTCTTCTCCTCTGACCTTCTCTCCTCTGCTCCTCTGACCTTCTCCTCTCCTCCTCTGACCCTCTCCTTTGCTCCACTGACCCTCTCCTCTGCTCCTCTGACCTTCTCCTCTGCTCCTCTGACCTTCTCCTCTGCTCCTCTGACCCTCTCTCTCTGCTCCTCTGACCTCTCCTCTCCTCTCCTCCTCTGACCCTCTCCTCTGCTCCTCTGACCCTCTCCTCTCCTCCTCTGACCCTCTCCTCTCCTCTCCTCTGACCTTCTCCTCTGCTCCTCTGACCTTCCTCTGCTCCTCCTCTGACCTTCTCCTCTCCTCCTCTGACCCTCTCCTTTGCTCCACTGACCCTCTCCTCTGCTCCTCTGACCTTCTCCTCTGCTCCTCTGACCTTCTTCTCTCTGCTCCTCTGACCTTCTCCTCTGCTCCTCTGACCGTCTCCTCTGCTCCACTGACCCTCTCCTCTGCTCCTCTGACCTCTCCTCTCCTCCTCTGACCCTCTCCTCTGCTCCTCTCACCCTCTCCTCTGCTCCTCTGACCTCTCCTCTCCTCCTCTGACCCTCTCCTCTGCTCCTCTCACCCTCTCCTCTGCTCCTCTGATCCTCTCCTCTGCTCCTCTGACCTCTCCTCTCCTCCTCTGACCCTCTCCTCTCTGCTCCTCTGACCTTCTCCTCTGCTCCTCTGACCTCTCCTCTGCTCCTCTGACCTCTCCTCTCCTCCTCTGACCCTCTCCTCTGCTCCTCTGACCTTCTCCTCTGCTCCTCTGACCTTCTCCTCTGCTCCTCTGACCTTCTCCTCTGCTCCTCTGACCTTCTCCTCTCCTCCTCTGACCTCTCCTCTGCTCCTCTGATCTTCTCCTCTGCTCCTCTGACCCTCTCTTCTGCATCTTCTGACCCTGTCTCCCCTGACTATCTCCTCTACTTTGTAGTAGAAGTAAAAGTACAGATACCGAAGCAAAAAATACTGAAGTAAAGTATCACATGAAAAAATCTAAGTAAAAGTATTAAAGTAAACTATTTTGCGCAGATTTTTAGATCTAATAAAGCTTCAAATGTAGTGATTTTGATAAAGATTTGAGCTGGATTTAGTTCAGCAGAAATGATAGTATACATTTTTATCCCTAGCTCTTTTATTATATTTGTATATTTTTGTTTGTTCAAGCTACAAAAGTGTTAAAAATAAACCCTGAACCTTTTCTGCAGGTGTTAAACAAAATGTAGTGGAGTAGAAAGTACAGATACTGCTCTCAAACGTAATGAAGTAAAAGTAAAATGTGCAGATACCTACAATATACAGTACAGTATGTAGAGTACTTTAACTTGTTAGTACAGTTAGAACTTGGGGAGATTCCTGTCAAAGCTGGTCATTTGTTTGCAATAATATTAAAAATGATACACTGTGAATAAAATATGAACATATATTAGTGCAAGTGACAAGTTACAGTTACCAGTTTTACTCTAATCCTCTTACGGCGACTGTATAGTAAGCTTTAAACATGTGAAGATTGTTATAAAAATTGAAAATAATCAGATCTGCATTCTGTGAAACATACAGGCTAAATAATTTATCATCATGACGTCAGCTCCTCCAAACCGAGGCCCCCTGCTTCTCAACCAGAACAACGTGGCTTGTCCTCTGCAGGTTTGGAGGGTCGAGGGTCTCTCGGCCGACCTGGGAACGCCTTGGGGTCCCACCGGAGGAGCTGGAGGACGTGTCTGGGGTGAGGGAAGTCTGGGAGTCCCTGCTTAGACTGCTGCCCCCAAGACCCAGCCCTGGATAAGCAGAAGAAAATGAATGAATCATGCGTCATCACTGTAAATCACGATATAAGGTTAGTAAAAACGTAGTGTAATAAATAGAAACATGTCCAGATGCAGCAGATTTATATTTACCGTATTTTCCAGAGTAGAAGTCGCTCTGGAGTATAAGTCGCACCAGCCAAAAAATGCACAATAATGATAAGAAAAAACATGGACTATAAATCGCATTTTTGGAGGAAATGTATTTTACAAAATCTGAAACCAAGAACAGACATTTTATCTTTAAAGGCAAGTTATAATAAAAAAATAAAATATAGAACAACCGCTGAATATCAGTACAACACGCTAACGTAACACTTTTATATTTATTCAGCTACATGAAGCACAGACAGAACTGAACATGTGTAAGAGACATAAGATAGTAACAGTTTACAGTATCAGATACTAAAGCAGAAAAAACAACAAGTTTACTCTGGATCTCAGTCCAAATCACTAAATCCATTGAATTCTTCTTCTTCTTCTTCTTCTTCGGTGTCGCTTCTGAACAGCTCCACCTGCTGCAGAGGAGGATGAAGCACCGGTTCCTGTTCTGCCCGACTTCATCAGACTCAGCGGATTATGATTTACTTTTAGGGGGACAGTGCACGGACATCAGTGTGACAATAATGAAAATGTGAAATTAGATATTTTAATCATTTCAGATGTAAGTCGCATCTGAGTATAAGTCGCACCCCCGGACAAAGTGTGAAAAAAAGTGCGACTGATAGAAAATGCAGTACATTACGGTTTATTATCACTGACGAGGTTATATTTTTGAACCTTACATGGATGATTTGGAGTCTGATTTTTTTTTTTTTTTTTTTTTTACTTTTTAAGACTATTCTGAGGTATCTTGAGGAAACGTTGTGTTAATAAAAGCGAGTGAACGAATGTGAAGGTGTCTCAGGCTAAGTGCCTCTCCTCCGACACACCTGTCCCGTCAGAAACTTAACATTTTCCCAGGTATGTACAGAACAGTGGGCGGAGATAGGGGGTAAGTGAAAACTGAAATTCTCTGAGCACAGGATAAGTCAAACGTGCACGAATCAATCGAAACACGACTTTGAGTTAAAAAAACGACAGGAGAACATGGTTAATGCCTGGTTAAAGTTCTCAATATTCCGATATCCCGTACTTCTACTTCTATTAGCTCTAGTTACGCTGCGGATCCAACGCCGTTCCGCTGGTGAACGGGAAGCCAAAACAAACTGCCCGCACCACTATACACTCAGGAGCATAAAGACCAATCAATGAAACGCATTTGACTTTCACAAATGCCAAAATGCCACAGAGTACAGCAAAGCAGCCGTTGCCGCGCCCTATCACTACCAGCTAATTCTTTTTGACATTTCCGGGCAGTTTCCTTGTCGCTATGTAAATGCCTTGGTACAATCTGATTTGAACAAATGTCATTCATGAGTTAGACAACAACCGGACAGACGGAGGTATTGTTTGGGACTTTTTATCTCGTCTGGTGGAGGGTAAATCTGTAATAAGCTCTGAGGACACGGGTCTGGAGAAAAGAACATTATTTTGTCTGTGTCGGCCATGTTTAGTCTCATTATTATAGTCGTAACATGCAGAATGATGTTTGGATGCGCTCCCTGAATGCGAGGTAAGGTTTTTTTTTTTGAGAGAAAAGCTTAACTGTTATTTTATCTTGATATATTTATACATGGCAAATGAGTTTACAATATACTAGAACGAGGTAGTATGGAAAACGCCGAGGGCAAAACTGCTGCGTTTCGATTGTGTTTTTTCCTTAATCTCATTTGAACATTCCATATCCCTAAAACTTTCCAGTATTGTCTTGTTACTTGCCGATATATAGCTACTGTTATTTATTCCAACTACTGCTTGTGTCAACTTAACTTTACTCAAGTACAGACTCTACTTTTGTCACATATTTTTATGCAAACCGCAAGTCTGACGATGTACTTTTAAAACAACAAAATATTCCCAAATCCTTAAACTTTCAAGTTCAGGCACAGTTCATGTTACTCGTCACCTCTCTCTCTTTTCTCTCTCCTCTGTCTCTCTGCTCTCATCCTCCTCTCGGTGTTGCGCTCACATTTACCTCTCTCTGCTCTTTTCTTTGCACAGGATCTGGTGGCACGAGTTCAAAGCTCGCAGTCCTAGCAGCGTGTGTCCTACTCCACTGTGGTACAAGCTGTCAGCGTGTACTGCTGCCGGGCGCGTCAGAGCTCCAGAGATCTGAACGAGCCAACCTTAGGAGGGGATAGAGGTGTGGAGGAGCGGAGAGGGTGCAGAGGAGGAGCTGGTGCAGAGGAGGAGGAGTTACAGAGGAGGAGTAAGTATAGAGCAAGGGAGAGGGTGCAGAGGAGGAGCTGGTATGGACGAGGAGCAAGTGTAGAAGAGGAGGAGTTACAGAGGAGGAGGTGGTATACTGGAGTGGAGAAGGTACAGAGGAGGAGTAGGCAGAGAGGAGAGGAGAGGGTACAGAGGAGGTACAGGTACACAGGAGGTGCAGGTGTAGAGGAAGAGCAAGTACAGAGGAGGGGAGAGGGTGCAGAGGAGGAGCACGTATAGAGGAGGGCAGAGGGTACAGGGGAGGAGCAGGTATAGAGGAGGGGTAGGTAGAGAGGAGGCGCAGGTACAGAGGAGAGGAGAAGGTGCAGAAGAGGAGCACATATAGAAGAGGAGAGAGGGTGCAGAGCAGGAGCTGAGACAGAGGAGGAGCAGGTATAGAGGAGAAGCAGGTACAGAGGAGGAGCAGGTATAGAGGAGGGGAGAGGGTGCAGAGCAGGAGCTGAGACAGAGGAGGGGAGGGTATAGAAGTATAGAAGCAGGTATGGAGGAGGGGAGAGGGTACAGAGGAGGAACAGGTACACAGGAGGTGCAGGTGTAGAGGAAGGGCAAGCACAGAGGAGGGGAGAGGGTGCAGAGGAGGAGCACGTATAGAGGAGGGCAGAGGGTACAGGGGAGGAGCAGGTATAGAGGAGAGGTAGGTATAGAAGAGGAGCAGGTACAGAGGAGGAGCAAGTACAGAGGAGAAGCAGATATATAAAAGGAGCAGGTACAGAGGAGGGGCAGGTACAGAGGAGAGGAGAAGGGGCAGAGGAGGAGCACGTATAGAGGAGGGGAGAGGGTGCAGAGGAGGAGCTGAGACAGAGGAGGAGCAGGTATAGAGGAGCGGAGGGTATAGAAGTATAGAAGCAGGTATGGAGGAGGGGAGAGGGTACAGAGGAGGAACAGGGATAGAGGAGGAGCAGGTGTAGAGGAAGACCTTCAGTGGGGGAGGAGCAGAGGGCAGCACTGGGGGGCTCCTTCTGGGATCCACCTCCAGATCTTCAGGCACGAGACACAGGGAGAAACATGCAAACTGTCACAGAAAAGCCTGGGAGTTGAACCTGGAACCATGTCGCTGTGAGGCGAGAGTACTACTCCCTCAGCCACAGTGCTATTCCTGTCTGTAGTACTTCGAATTACTATCAGAGCTTCCACTTCCCACTTTCCCATCAGAATCTTTTCCAAACGGCCAAACCTTTCCTGAGAATTATTATTACGTGAGAATCTCTCCTCCTGAGCCTCATCGTCTTCTGCATTTCATCCGAAGCCCACGCAGGCTGAGGTCAGAGTTCACGGATCAGTCGGGGGGGATTCCCGTGTTAACTCAACTTCTTCTGAATCACAAACGTAACGTGGGAAGTCACATATAAACTCACGCGATGCACATCAGAGGTGAAAGAACATGCTCTGCGGAACATCTCGTGACAGCAGCAACATCTCCATGGAGACAGGCAGGTGATGAACTCCCTGTCAGGTAAAGTTACACCATGCACCTTTAAGTCAGTTACTTTCTCCACAGCCTATTGCACCATGTCAAGCTTTTTAATGGCCAGTCCTCCCTTATCTCTCTGTCTCTTATTGTCTTTTTCTCTGCTCTCTTCTTCTCTTTCTTCCTCTCTCTTCATCCCTCTCTCTTAGCGGCCGGAGCAGCGTTGTGTCTTCACTAAAGTCAAATTTCCAAATCCTGGTGGAGCGTCGCCGGCTGCGTGCGCTGGTGTGAATGGCAATGGGACTGGCATTGAAACAACCCTGGAGGGCTCATTAATTTTATACGCTGACAATCTGACACTGTGCACTGCTAACCTTTCCAAATTATGAAATGTACCCATATAGACATGCATACACCCACGTATACACATACACATGCACATACACATCATGACAAAGTACTGCTACCTACTGACTGTGTGGCAGTACTTCAGTGTCATTCTAGTCAAGTTCCATTGTTGAAAATATGTGGCTTTCGCAGGAAAATTGTACAAAATCTGGTCTTATCAGAACCACGAACTAGGACAAACTAAGGTCTAAAAAAGAACTTAACCAAGACTAAACCGAGTCTAACCTGGGACTCGTGATAATGTGTCACGGAACTGAAAAAAAAAACAAAAAGTATAAGTCTAAACCAGCTCTGAATGTAACGTACTCATTTATATATGTTCTAAAAATAACCCGCAATAGGCGAAATCCGCAAATTAGTCAGCTTTTTACCATTGTTATATATGTTTTGCTGCTGTAAAACTCCTCACCACACACTTTATACACTTTTCTCATACAGGCATTAACATTTTCTCACATTTCTCTCTTGTTTAAACATTCTCAAAGTTCATAGGCGCCTTTGTCGGTGCAGAACGTTTCATTGTGGGTTTTGTCGGGGAGAAAAGTTGCAAACGTACAGCACTTAAGAGTCACACTGCGATCCAACATTTATGTAAATCTGTCTGACACATTCTGTACTGAACAGGAGACACGGAGGAGAGTGACGGACAATGGTCTACAGTCCCTCAGCCAATCAGGACGCAGAACACAATGGTCTACAGTCCCTCAGCCAATCAGGACGCAGAACACAATGATCTACAGTCCCTCAGCCAATCAGGACGCAGAACACAATGGTCTACAGTCCCTCAGCCAATCAGGATGCAGAACACAATGGTCTACAGTCCCTCAGCCAATCAGGACGCAGGACACAATGGTCTACAGTCCCTCAGCCAATCAGGACGCAGAACACAATGCACCTTCATAGATTGTAAAAAAGCACGCAAATTTACACAAAAAAAATCCACGAAACAGGGAGACCACAAATAGTATATAGTATAATAGTATAGCAAGGGAGCATTGTAACTAGGATTTAACTGCAAAACTGTAACATTGTTTAAAAAAAAAAAAAAAAAAAAAAAAAGTCTAATTCACTATTGCTTTCTCTGTTTGGATTTGGGTCTGTAGAGCTGTAACATTTAATTGGAAAAGTAATGACTCGTTTTGACTTCTGTTTTAATAATGATTAGCTGATATCTGAACACATTTGGAACGAAAAGAAAGATATCGGCCTTGTTAAATCAAAATGTGTTAAAATTGAGTATTTGTGATTTGTAGACGCCTTTTTCTTAGCATATTTTCTATCTTTATCAAGTTAAAACAATATATTTAAAACAATTATGTGGAAAAAACACTATTGTTGACTGGTTAACTGCTCAAATAATCATACTTCGCCAGGACAAACCAGGACAGATCCGAGTTTGAACAAGAAGAACTCAGACTCTGGACTACGATACGGGATTATGTGATATATATTATGTGATATATGGTGTTTTAATCCCATTTGGAGAGCAAAAGCCAGATTTTCCTATTAATTACATTGTACTTTCTATGACATATCTGAAACGTAAAGGCACAAATGTTGAACTGGATCGTTTCTATTAGGGATTAGACCCAACAAAAATTATTTATTAAATGTTATTGGCCTATAGAATCTTGTGATGCCATTTGAAACCCAGCAATAGGACAAAATAAACCAGGTCTAAAGACTAAACCGGGTTATATCAGGTATATCAGCAGGTCTCCATTTAAACTCCAGGTTAGTTAGGACAGTTCCAGGTCTGAGCGAGAATAAACCAAGACTTAAACTTAAAAAAAGCTTCTCTTCACTAAATGTCAGGAATATGAAGCTAACAAGACTAAAAAAAACCCAGGTCTTAGGTCTAAATCAGGACTAAACCAGGACAAAACCAAGTCCGAGCAAGAACTAAAGCTGAATTTAACATGAGACTCAGTCAGGCTTATGTAATACAGGATTAAACAAACCAGTAATGAGCCAGGCCCAAATCTGAACTAGACAAACCCAATACCGGACATAAAACCTCGCTTATATAAAGAAATGAATCCCGAAAATCCTCCTTCATTCGAACCACTTTCGGTCCCCAGTCCCACACATTGAGAAACAGCGTCTTTTTTACAGTTATAATGCCGTAACAATGAATGAATCTCACGTCGAGCTGCTGTTATGTAAGCTCGAGCAGTGGCGTTCGTTTTAAGACACACGGAGTAGATGGAGACTCCAGGTTTCTGCTGCAACGTGGTCCGCAGATCCGAGTCTTTGTAAAGCCTGCAGTGCCACCCAGTGTCGAGAGTCTGCAGGGATCTCCCAAAACTGAGCCGGGAGGGAAAGCAGACACAATATTTATAACTAGGCCCAAAGCCAGCGCCGAGTTACACTTCATTGTTTCCTCTTCAGCAGCTTTTGCACATGGACTCGTTCTGTTTGGGGAGCCAAGTTTATTCAGCTGTCCACGTTTAAAATATTTTGGAGATGCCAACTCCCCCTGCAGGATTTTTGTGTGTTTGGAAATCAGGCAGTGAATGACATTATAAATATGGAGAGTAGAACCAGGAGGAGGAGGAGGAGGAGGAGGAGAAGGAGGAGGAGGAGGAGGAGATGGAGGAGGAGGAGATGGAGAGAGAGAAGGAGGAGAGGAGGAGGAGGAGGAGGAGGAGGAGGAGGAGGAGGAGGAGGAGGAGATGGAGGAGGAGGAGAAGGAGGAGAAGGAGGAGGAGAAGATGGAGAAGGAGGAGGAGGAGGAGGAGAAGAGGATGGAGAAGAAGGAGAAGAAGATGGAGAAGGAGTAGAAGGAGGAGGAGGAGGAGAAGACGGAGAAGAAGGAGGAGGAGATGGAGAAGAGGATGGAGAAGAAGGAGAAGAAGATGGAGAAGGAGGAGAAGAAGGAGGAGGAGGAAAAGAAGGAGGAGAAGACGGAGAAGGAGGAGGTGGAGAAGAAGATGGAGAAGGAGGAGGAGATGGAGAAAGAGGAGGAGGAGAAGGAGGAGAAGGAGGAGGAGGAGAAGAAGGAGAAGAAGGAGAAGAAGATGGAGAAGGAGGAGAAGAAGGAGGAGAAAGAGGAGAAGGAGGAGGAGGAGAAGAAGATGGAGAAGGAGGAGTAGGAGGAGGAGGAGGAGAAGATGGAGAAGGAGGAGGAGGAGAAGAAGATGGAGAAGGAGGAGAAGACGGAGAAGGAGGAGGAGGAGAAGATGGAGAAGGAGGAGAAGGAGGAGGAGGAGAAGAGGATGGAGAAGAAGGAGAAGAAGATGGAGAAGGAGGAGAAGGAGGAGGAGGAGGAGGAGAAGGAGGGGGAGGAGGAGGAGAAGACGGAGAAGAAGGAGGAGGAGATGGAGAAGAGGATGGAGAAGAAGGAGAAGGAGAAGAAGATGGAGAAGGAGGAAAAGAAGGAGGTGAAGAAGGAGGAGGAAAAGAAGGAGGAGAAGACGGAGAAGGAGGAGGAGGAGAAGAAGATGGAGAAGGAGGAGGAGATGGAGAAGGAGGAGGAGAAGGAGGAGGAGGAGAAGAAGAAGGCGGAGGAGAAGGAGGAGGAGAAGAAGGAGAAGGAGAAGAAGATGGAGAAGGAGGAGAAGACGGAGAAGGAGGAGGAGAGAAGAAGAAGGAGGAGAAGAAGGAGGAGAGGAGAAGGAGGAGGAGGAGAGAAGATGAGAAGGAGGAGGAGGAGAGAAGAAAGAGGAGAGGAGAGGAGAGGAGAGAGGAGGAGGAGGAGGAGGAAAAGAAGGAGGAGGAAAAGAAGGAGGAGAAGACGGAGAAGTAGGAGGAGGAGAAGAAGATGGAGAAGGAGGAGAAGGAGGAGAAGATGGAGAAGGAGGAGGAGGAGGAGGAGGAGGAAAAGAAGAAGGAGAAGGAGGTGAAGGTGGAGGAGGAAAAGAAGAAGAAGCAGGAGAGGAAGGAGGAGAAGGAGAAGCAGAAGGAGGAGGAGGACAAGGTGGAGGAGGAGAAAAAGAAGGAGAAGCAGGAGAAGAGGGAGGAGAAGGAGAAGCAGAAGGAGGACAAGCAGGAGAAGAAGGAGGAGAGGGAGAAGATGAAAGAGGAGAAGCAGGAGAAGAAGAAGGAGAAGAAGGAAGAGGAGAAGGAAAAGAAGAAGACTATAGAGATCAAAATCCAGACTATCAAAATCCAGATTGAGCTAATAGGTTTAAATCAGGTAATCTGGTTACAAAGATTAGAGCGTCTGCCACCAGTTTGTTTCCATGGAGATATTACTTTGTCTGCAATGTTCCGTAGTATGAGTTCAATATAAACATACACCTTCACTAGAATCATTTGGAATCATTTTAGAATAATTTTCAGCCCTGAAAATTGCGGATCTCTTCTGAAAGAAAAGGCAAAAAGTAGCTACTCACTTGAAAACTACCTCTTCATGACATCACAAGGTGGAACGGAGCATTTTGAGCTTTGGAGATGTACAGACTAATAATGCAGGGTTACTCAGGCATGTTTTTTAGGAGGCAACAACATTATAGCATGATTTACAGCTCACAAGAGTCAATTTTGTGTAATACAGGACTATTAATGTTTTACTGTGGAACATTCCAGGTGGAGCAATAACATCTCCATGGCGACAAGCAGGTGACAGACCCTCATGTTATATAATCCATGTTTAAAATACGTTCAAATTAGATCATATTACCTACATGCATCAAACTAAATCATCTTTTTTTTCCATCTAACCTCAGTTTTCACATCCAGTCGTGTGTTTATTCCACAATATATTTTTATCTACTTAACAATATCACATAAAAGCGTTCCCGCCCACTCAACGCCACCGCGCTCCTCGCTAACGCTACACCCAGGTATCTCCGCACATTTCTGATCTTCTGACCTTAGCATCCTCACACACAGCGTAGCCATAAAACCGCTAATGGCCGTCTGTGATGCTAACGCGAGCGCTAACAGATGGTGAATCATATGCTAGTACAAGGGCACTATGACACCGGCCCCGAGCAGCAAATTACACCGATTTAATGCTGTGTACGGTCACGGCGTGGAGAGGGGCTAACTGTAAGCGTATGCGAGACTATTGACCTTAAATGTAGTGTGATGTCGATATGATTCAAGTTTACCGTAATCCGGGTTAGCAAAGGGTGACGGGGTTTAAAAAGCTGTAAGTGCTTATCCCCGAGGAAATCCAGAGCGTGGTTTTATTGGGAATCTATGTAAGAAGTGTAGAGTCATCTTCAGATACGAGAATGTGATCAAAATGTGTCTGCGTGTCGTTTTTTTTAGCATATAGGAATGACACCTAAAGAAACATGAACCTATATTACCCCAAATTGACTCTTGCGAGATTTTAGGCTTGTTATATTTTAGTTACGTCCTCAAAATTTACCTGGAGTTGTGTTTTGTTTCATTTACACAGCCTAAAATGATCTATTCCACCCACAGATTGTGCATATATATATAAATGGACATAGCTAACCCGCTAGTTGCCGCGTGTGATCATGGGCGCACTTCCAACTCCATCGACTCTGGCTCCAATTCACTTTACATTAGAAAACCTTCGCCTTTCTCTCTGGAACTGCTGCTGTCAGACTCATCATAGTATTTTTATTTCACTATTGTGTCCGTACGTCAAGGTGTGAAGATTAATATCGGACAAATCAGGTTCTTTCTTTCCCCGAGGTCGCTCCCGCTGGCGTTAGCAACAGGTTTGCTGTTTGCAGATTTGCCGGCGGCGTTGCTAAACACTCACCAAACCAATGGTGCGGGCGGGAAGGGGTGTTACCTTCAGCAGTCTCGCTTCTGATTGGTTCTTTGGTTGCTATGATACTCACAGTTGGAATTCCAAATGTGGAACTTGGGTCAAAAGTTGCTGCTCTACCTGCTCGAGCCTCGATGAACTTCATTTGACTGAAGCCGAACGGTATGGGTGACGTCACACTCACTTAGTTCACTTGTTTGGTTCCACCTTATGATGTCATTAAGTGGTAGCTTTAAAGTTAACAGCTATTTTTAGTCTCAATTGAACTGAGCTAATCTATAATACTGTATACTCTAGAAAAAAAGAAAAAAAAAAAGTCGCCATTAGAACAGATCAACTGACAGTAATGTTACAAAAAAAAAATATTTCCAAAAATATCTTGGTACATCTTTCACTGAGGCTAAAACAGTAGATGTAACTTCAAACTTTGGCAATCTGGCTGCAAATCATCCAAATGAATCTAGTGAAGGTGTACGGAGTTTAAAATCACAAGGGAGCACTTCCTGTATCCACCACTCAATGACATCACAAGGTGGAACAGAGTGTTTTCAGTTTGAGAGAAGAACTCAGCCTAAATCTGCAGGTTTGTGTGTTAAATATGTGAATGAAATGAGGAAACAACATTATAACATAGATAGTGTAATATGGGCTCTTTAAATGCAACTTTTCTGGTAGCGGGTCCGTCATCGTCTTGTCTCCATGGAGATGAATAGTTCCACAGTGCGACATTACATATTTAGCTTTTTTTTTGCAATCACAGGTGTCTTCTTAAAATACCTTAACAAACATATGTACATACGTAACATATGCTTACTATATGAGGACTCACCTCTTTGCAGATTTAACCTGTAACTCACCTGTTTGTCTCCATGATATAAGTTTAATGCCATACTGTGAAACATTCCAGATGAAGCAATAACATCAATAATGAGAAAATCACCATGGCAACCCCATCATTAGAGCTAGTCATTTCTCTCTACATTCAATATACAACATTTTAAGGCTAACATATATCTATTTTTTTTCTTTTTGTGTAGTTAACTATTATTACAACATTTAATTTAAATCATATTATCCTGTAACGCACATGCCATAATATTTTAAAAACGCCATACCTGATTTTCACTGTCTTAAAAACCCAAACTGGTTCATTTTAAACAGTTTGCAGTCGTCCAAAGTTATTCCTCACTTACCTCACGCATTCAGAGCATCCTAACTATTCACCTGGATGAGTTTATAAGCACTTCTCAACAACTTTCAGAGACCAAAAGTAAGTTAAAACAACTACTAGCATGCTAACACACACTTCCCGGTTACCAAACAATCAAAAGCCTTTATAAAAAAGAGCAGCGGACATGTTCTGACCTCCTGCTTAAACATTAAATCTATACTTGGGCAAGACACGTTTTGCTCAGATCCTCTGTCTCGACGTCGGTCCCTCGGTGTCCTCTGTCATGACCCTCTTATTACCTCGCTATAAAAGCCCGTTGTAAGTTTTAGTGTTTTGTCTGACATTTAAACTAGCCGTGTGAGTTTTACGAGGTCGCGCTAGCAAAAAATCTGTTTGAATTTCACCAGAACAACACTGTCGCCTTGATGCTCACATGTAACCCCGGCTTTATAGTCTCTTCAAATCTTTAACTGTCTCGTGTTGCCGGGGTGACAGCTTTTTGCCACTAATTAATTTTAATTTAGATTCTCCAATGGCTTTATTTCGTCTTTTATGGGCCGGTTTATGGTGTCTGATGGTTCCAGTGATATCTTTAATTAGCAGATTATAAACATCAGACCAAAGATAATGGAAAGACAGTTATTGGGTTTCTTTCCGCACTAAACGGGCCCTCAGCTGGAGCAGGCCATATGTCGCTAAGCTAAAATATCATTGGAATTACTACTGTCATTGTGATCAGAGTGTGTATGTATGTAGCTCTGGAGAGTTTGCTGTTAGTACAAAATGCAGACAACTTGCAATGTGTCCAGTGCTAGTAGATTCAGATTATTTCTTTGCTCCCAGTTTTATTATTTACAGTTGTCCCTTACTATATCGCAGTCTCGTGGATTTTTTCGGTGCAGTTTTACATGCTTTTTCACAGTGTATGATCGTGCACTGTGTTCTTTGTCCTGATTGGCTGAGGGACTGTAGACCATTGTGTTCTGCGTCCTGATTGGCTGAGGGACTGTAGACCATTGTGTTCTGCGTCCTGATTTGCTGAGGGACTGTAGACCATTGTGTTCTGTGTCCTGATTGGCTGAGGGACTGTAGACCATTGTGTTCTGCGTCCTGATTGGCTGAGGGACTGTAGACCATTGTGTTCTGCGTCCTGATTGGCTGAGGGACTGTAGACCATTGTGTTCTGCGTCCTGATTGGCTGAGGGACTGTAGACCATTGTCCATCAGTCTCCTCCGTGTCTCCTGTACAGTACAGAATGTGTTCAGACAGATTTAAATAAATGTTTGACTGAAGTGTGACTCTTAAGTGCTGTATGTTTGCAACTTTTCTCCCCGACAAAACCCACAAAGTCGATGAAACGTTCTGCACCGACAAATTTCAGAAATCATCGAGGAAGAGGGAGATAATATACGAAGGTTTGAACTTTGAGAGAGTTTAAACGAGAGAGAAATGTGAGAAAATGTTATTGTCTGTGTGAGAAAAGTGTATAAAGTGTGTGGTGAGGGGTTTTACAGCCAAGAAACATAATCGTAAAAAATAAAGCGGATTTCGCCTATTGCAAGTTATTTTTAGCATAACCCCCATGATAAACAAAGGACCAGTGTAGTTGTTATAAGAAAACAATACAATGTTGTTAAAGCCACAGTTTGTACCTTTTTAGCCAAAGAAATACACTAAAATATAACAATTTGATGCATGTATTAGGCTGAAATTTTAGAAAAGCATGCACCCATACTGTTAGCGAGCAGCAAACCTGACCCTTATTTGTTTGTTCCTTTAGCCATAATGTTCCACAGTGTGACATAAAACAGTTTTATCTCCATGGAGAATGTTCCGAAGTATGGCTTTAGCGTTCTATTTGTATGGAATCATGCAGGTGACGTGCCAACTCCAGAAGGTGACATACTTTACCTTTAGCATCAAACACTAGCCATGATGTAAAGTGCAATGGAAAAATGTGAGTTATTACATAATTACAACAATAAAATGCATAAGTCGGTAGAGCGTTTGTCCACTGATCCGAAGGTTGGTGGTTCGAATCCCGCTCTGGACAGAAACATCATTAGTTGAGCGTTCAGATCCACTGACCTGTACAGGTTGGCGGTGAGACTGCAGCTCCCACAGATGATCACTGTCGTTGTGTCCTTGGGCAAAACATTTAACCCTCCTCACCCCCAGTGTCTGTGTTCACTGGTGTGTGAATGTGTGTGTGAATGTGTGTGTGAATGTGTGTGTGAACGTGTGAGTGGTTTCTTGATGTAAAGCGCTTTGAGTGTCTTGAAGGTGGAAAAACGCGAGTGAGAGTTTAGCATCCGAAGATTGACAAAATGTTTAAAATATTCAAATAAATCAAACAATAAAAATAAGATATAACTGTCTTAAATTAAACTGAGTAAATGGCTACTTAAAAAAAAAAAAAAATGAATGAAAGCAAAATAAACCAGATAAATATAGAGCGACAGTGGCTCAGTTGGCAGAGCGTTTCTCCACTGATCCGAATGTTGGTGGTTCAAATCCTTCTTTCAACGTAAACGTCATTGGTAAAGCCAGGGCCGGTCCTAGCTTACAGGGGGCCCTAAGCTGAATTTGACTCTGACAGCAGATACCTCCTCGCTCAGCTATCGGTGATTCACATTTGACACATTATGACTCTGCTCTCATCACCTTGACCAATTGTATTTGGGTTTATATGACCAAAATCAGACTGAAAACATCCACAAATACTATAGTCACAAGAACAGAACACAGACATGTAAAGGGGGTCAAGATTTTTTTTTAATTCTAGACATTTTTTCTTAGTTTTGCTGCTATAGATATAAAACACATGTAATTGTTTTAGAGGGATATTTAGGCTGCTGTAAACACACAAGCCCTCCAGCAAAACTTGATATATTATATTATTTTCACACTTTTACCTGCCACAGATGATGCTGCCGTTGTGTCCATGGGCAAGACACTTAACCCTCCTCGCCCCCAGTGTCTGCGTTCACTGGTGTGTGAATGTGTGCGTGCGAATGTGTGAGTGTTTCCTTGATGTAAAGCGCTTTGAGTGTCTTGAGGGTGGAAAAGATCGATATAAAAATGTGACCTTTTAACCACACGTGTGTATAACCACGTGGCGTTTTCTTTACAAAGTAATATTTCTGTTTGTTAATATTTATTATTCCATTAATTATCAAGCATCCCATTATGCACGACCTTGATTTTGTGCCAAGACAAAATGTCCAATTTTAATTAGTGGACACACACATGAATAATTTACCACTTGAGAGGGTTTTTTTTGGGTGTGTGTGATTCGGTAATGTTGCAGTATGAGTTTTGGTTGCGTCCCGGGCAATAATCTCAACCAAAAAAAGTATAAAACCACACTGCTCTACAATACCAGATTATATCAGCCTGGAGTAACCCCTGACTTACTTTTGCCCACACCTACTTTAGTCACGTCAGTGTCAGGCCCGTAGTGACAGTAGTGAGCTGTGCGGAGAGAGGGGACAAAATGAACAAAACTGAACCCAGCGCAGTAACAGGACAAAGGAAGGAGAGAGGGAGGGAGGGAGGAGGGATACCACTAATGATCTCTCCATCAGAAGGGGCTGTCTCGCTCGTCCCGGGACCCTGACAGCCCTGTCGAGGTGACAGGTACGGGGCATGTGGGACGCCATTTTCACCTGCATAGATTTGTACATGTGATTTATAATGAGAGGGATCCATCTGCATTTTACACTGCGGGTTACCGGGTCAAATTCTAGTCGACATAACGGACTTAAACATGACATCGCTGAGTACCGCTAATATAAATCCATGTATATCAATTTAAAGGCACACTTTGGAACTTTTTTCTAGTAGAGCGGACTTCAGCTACACTACTATGGAGAGGCAATCCTGCTCTTTTTGTGAATGTTTGGTTTTTAATGCATTTCTGAAACAATAAAACATCTGTAATCGAATAAATAAATGACCCTCTACCAGAAAAGTTACATAGTGTACCTTTACTTACCAACCAATTTAGTGAAGCGACCACAGATTTAAAAGAGTAGGGTGTTGATGTTATATTGCAGTACACCATATCACCCTCTAACCTGGAGATTCATAGTTCAGTTTTAACCATCGGCAAAGGCAGTGCAGTTGTGTCCTCGAGCAAGACAATTCATCCACCTGATTTGACAGCAGGGCCGGTCCAGGCTATAAGCAGAGTAAGGCAGCTGCTTAGAGCCCCAAGGCCAGCAGGGGGCCCCCCAAGAGCCCTTACATTTATATGGAAAATAATATAATATATGAAGTTTTATTGGAAACGGGGCTTATGTGTTTACAGCAGGTTAAATATCCCTCTCAAAGATTATATTTGTTTTATATCTATAGTAGCAAAATATGTAGCAAAATGCTGCATTTGTTTTGCCGGGCAGAGGTGAGGGCAGCAGTAAACCCTGTCCCCAATGAAACACAGTAAAAATCCACCAGAAACTTGTCTAGAATTTCAAAAATCTTGACCCCCCTTATGTGTTTGTCTGCTGTTCTTTTGGTATAATAGCTGTGACACTCTGGATGTTTTCAGTCTAAAGTTATTTATTAGAATACTACAGCACTTTAAAACTACTGCAAGCACTTTAGCCACATACGCACTTTACAAATAGGCACTTTAGACCGCATAAGTGTGATTTTTTTTTGGGGGGGTCCGTAGAGTTGTTTGATGTTGAGGGACTGCGAATGAAAATGATCTGTGCAGCTAACTTCGGCACATTTACACATGTATTTTTTTTTTTTCTGGTGTTTATTAATGTGCGTTGTCCCTTTTCAAATAAATCAAATAAAATAAAATAAAAAAATAAAGGGGCCCCAGAGACAAATTCAGCTTAGGGCCCCCTGAAAGCTAGAACCGGCCCTGTTTGAAAGACCCAGATGCCTGTAACATGTTTTCTATCATAGGTATTTGTGAACTTAAATACTAAATACAATATTGTAAAGTTGTCACGATACTAGATTCTCGATACCTGATACTGATTCCGATACCACAATGATATTAAAAACACGTCTCTGTGTCTTATACTTGTTCTGTTACAGCCCAAGATCATTCTAAAGACATCAAAAAAGGTTCATTTGTGTCCTTTTTTTGTATCGATACCTGCTCAAATGAGGTTCTAGTTTCGATACAAGTTTTAGCATCAATTAGAATCTGATTTTCGATCCTTCTGACAGCCCTACTTAATTCTCCTTGCAAGTTTGACCCTTCCTACAACCAGTACTGCGCAAACTGCCAACCCCAGTGTTGTGCCCAGCGACCTATGTAAATGTAAAAAAATGCATCTTACAATCAAACAAGTACAACAATGGCAGATATTTTGCAAAACCTCGATGTACACGATCCCACTTTTTCTGTACGTGGAAGTACTTTTACCTTATGTTGTCCATGTAGCCTCCTCATTAACCTCGTAGCCTTCTGCCAGGACCTCCACAGCTTCCCCCCATCCCATCCTTGTTGTAGTTTTTTCTCTTCCAGCTCGGAGCCTCACCGGGCGTTCGCTGACACTAGCTAAGTCCCTCATTATCTGGCTTGAGAGAGGCCGGAGAGAAGGCAACACACGAGGAGGCAGGAGACAGGAGAACTACACCACAAATTGCCCGGGAGCTCATTGAAATGCGTGAAGCGGGGTCTGGCTTTAGAGCGTTCTGCTGTGTACTCCGTGCGGCGGGAGGGTGTGGAGGTTAGCTATGGGGGTTTCTGAGATGTGAGAAGAAGATGTAGGAGCTGATTTCGATGCAATGTGTCACTGCGAGCGTATATGTGACATGTGATGAGGGAGGAGGGGGGTCGATTGTTGTTTCTGTGCTGAGGGATAATAGGAGACAGACGGACAGTCGGTGGAAGAAGAACGAGTTTTGTTACTTGGGTAAAAAGGTACAGATACAGGAGCAAAGAAATACTCAAGTAAAAGTCCATCCATCCTTTTTCTTCCGCTTATCCAGGGCTGAGTCGCGGGGGAAGCAGTCTAAGCAGCGACTCCCAGACTTCCCTCACCCCAGACACGTCCTCCAGCTCCTCCGGTGGGACCCCAAGGTGTTCCCAGGCCAGCCGAAAAGACATAGTCCCTCCAAGTAAAAGTATCTACTCGGTACCAGTTTAAAAATGTACTTAAAGAGTACAAAGTTAAAGTATTTCGTGCAGAGGTCGTAAAAAGCTTCAACTGCAGTGATTTTGATACAGATTTGTGCTGAATTTTGTTCAGCAGAAATTAGTCAGTGTTTTGTCTTTTTCTTGTAGCTGATTGTAGTTGTATATTTTTATTTGCTCAAATTGTGAATGTAGTAAAAATCTGCCTCAACCTTTTTTAGCAGGTCTCAAACTATAATAAAAAATACTTTTACTTTCCAGTCCTGTTACAAAATGTAGCGGAGTAGAAAGTACAGATACTGCTCTCAAATACACTGAAGTAAAGGTAAAAAGTATTCACTGTAAAATGCACATATGTAAAGTACAGATAGCTAAAATGTGTACTTAAATGCAGTACTTTACTACTTTTATTAGTTACATTGCACCACTGATAAGATGTAGGTAAATGAGGGAAGCTCGCAGCTGCATGACTCATATGTTGCATCAAATCAAGCTAATAAATTACTGTCAGTTGATCTGTTCTAATGAGATTTGTGCAGTATTTTGTGAGCTTGCATTTTCTTTAAGGAGATCAATGCACTCTCGGAATATTTATTTTGAATTTGTGCCCTCAAACAAAGGGTTAGACAGTAGATATCTTGCCTTGTACCCACATCACTAACTCCATCATGTTCACTTATTGTGGATCTACTTGATTTGTCGTAGTGACTGTGGTTGAATAAAGGGTTCGCCCAAAAGGTGGAGATGGGCTACATTGTAATACAGTCTATGGTACATTAGCTGTACACGGTCGCAGGGCAGTAGTC